>JAZKJV010006597.1:1200000-1552197 GCA_037367405.1 Ottelia alismoides | reverse complement strand
TAAAACACAACGGCCTTCGAGAGGCGCATAACTCGGTTCAAATCTCCTCAATAGCCAGGTCAGAACTAGCCTACATCATACGCAAATCCTTATGACTATGAAGCTGACTTGTACGATGTAAGTGATTGTGGCTCTCCCCAACTAAAATGACAAAGGAACTGACTTCTCCAAAATGACAACCCAAAGATTCCCCAATCCAGCCCTCTACCGTCGAGGAACGGGGTATTCCCTTCTAAGTTCAAGTGGCATCCAACTCAAGAGGAGGAGGAGGAGAAAAGAATGGACGGTAGCCAGTGTAGCTACCTATCCGGGGATGCAAGACCAGTGTATTCAAGTCATCCAGCTACAGGCTCACATGGTATAACTTTGATGCTCAAGCTTGCTTATTTTCTATACAACATATACACATACTCCGGCAAGCACTTTTATTTTTATTTTTATTTACAAGCCTGTCCACTTTTTGGGAGTTTTTTTTTCAACATACTATGTACGGCAGCATTTACATAAGGACTTTTTCCCTCTTGAGCCAGAAGACTATCCCTCTTTTGAAGCTTTATTGCAACCTACACTCTCCTGTCATTCGACTTCATTGAAACTGGACCAGGTTGGGGTGCACTTCCCTCCCTAGACGAGGATGAATGTTTCCACCCATGTGCGTCTCAGACTGGCAAATCCAACCCCCTCACAACTCCAACTGAGTTGAGCCAAGTGAAGGGTGCAAGTGTCCAAGTTAGGTCACGACCAACAAAAGTCATGCATGTGTCTCGAAAAGTTCTATTTAGTCAGTTGAGGGGAGTTGAACCCAACCCTGATTTCTCAAAGAATTAAGTCTGAATAGACCTGAAGTACCCTAAACCAAGTTCCCATAAGGTTCCAGTGCAGTTAGGTGCAGTAAAGTCCAACCAAACTCCAATCTTAGACTTTATCGGACCGGTTCAATCATCAAGCTCACTCAAAAAGAATATGTATGATATGCACATGCGATGCAATGATGAAAAGAATAATGAAAATTTTCAAAGAATTTGAAATCACAAGAAAAGTTTTTAAACAAAGAATTTTGGCAATCAAAGTATAAGATATGTACAACTATTTACACGGGCGTGCCACTTGACTTTACAGGACTTACAGAATTTACAGGTTTTAACAAGGTGATTTATTCAGGAGTATATACAATTTATAAAGAATTTTATATATTTTATGTACATATAATAATAATTTTTTTAATTTAATGATGCTCTTATTCCTCAAATTTATTTGAAAATAATTTTGAAAACTATAGTTCACAACAGTTTTTGCAAATAGTTACAAACATTTGAAATCCATTTTGCAAAGATTTTGCAAACCTTATATACATTTTTCAAAATCGTTTTATAAACATTTTCAAAATCATTTGCAAATAGATTTTCCAATCCTTTATTTCACACAAATACAAGAATTTTTGCAATCAAAATATTTTTACAAAGGTTGAAAATATTTCACAAAAAGTTTTCCAAACGGTTCACACAATTTTTCAAATCATTTTGCAAAGATATTTAACCTGATTATTAATCAGTATATACGAAGAAAAACTATATTTTATGTACAAACTTGTTTAGGCTCTTATAAGTTTTGTTTGGCATTATTGCTTCTTTTTGCATGATGCATTTTTGTGTATATTTTGTGTATACTCCTCAGACTTATTTGAAATAGATTTTAAAGACTATAGTCCAAAATATTTTTGTAAACATGTACACACATTTGAAAACCATTTTGCAGAAGTTTTTCAAACAGTATAGATAGGTTTTTCAAAATAATTTTACAACCATTTTTCCAATCATTTGCAACCTGCTTTTCAAACATTTTTATTTCACGCAAAGAAAATAATTTTTGCAAAGAAAAATATTTACAAAGGATGAAAACTTTTTACAAACTGTTTTTCAAATAATTTTCACAAGGAGTTTCAAAACTTGTATAACGTTGCTTTTCGCCTGATTTATTAATCAGTATGTATAAAAAGAGTCTGAAGAGTATAAAATCATTTATGGTGTAAATACTTTTAATGTTGTTTCATCTTTAGATATTATTTTTATTTATAGTACGAGTTATGGATGATAGTATATACATAGTATATACGACCCCCCTATACTTAGCTCGAACTACGTCCTCATAGATCAAAGAGAAGAAGCAAGAACATAACTCGGACTGAGTAGAGGGAAAGTCGAAAGAATGAATGAATAAGGGGATAAATAAATCGAGAAGTTGACTGTCCCCCCTACACTTAGGATCAAATAATCCTAAGTGTAGCAGGTTGTACACAACGCGGGGATGGTCAAGGATGAGAATAGACAGATCGTGCTCAGCTTGTCTCCCCCTATACTTAGGATCAAGTAATCCTAAGTATAGACAAGAAGAGGAGACAAAGGAGAGGATCAAAGAATAGAGCAACTCGGGGTGCACACCCCCTATACTTAGGACAAAGTGCATCCTAAGTATCAAAGACTATCAACAAGGGGCGACACCAATTTTTTTATTTTTTTGATAGAAAAGAAGATCGAAACGAAAAAGAAGAGAAGAAGAAGAGAAGTAATCAGATGAATAGATTTTGAGGTGCAGCGTCTGAATCTTCTGATGTTGACAATGTTGTGGGTATGTCATCAAGGTGCAGAAGCTGGATGGAGTCGACAACGGCCAAGAATGTGTCACGCTCAAGGTAAGGCTTCAGGAGTTGATCGTTGACGACGAATAGTTGTGCGTCAGGAGATAATTCTGATATGGCAATACTTCCATTGTCACGCACTTCACGAACTCGGAATGGCCATGCCCATTTACTCTTTAATTTGCCCGGTAAGATCCGTAACTTTGCATCAAACAGCCACACTTTCTGTCCAACTACAAAGGTCTTTCGTCTGATGTGCCGGTCGTGTCAGCATTTAACCTTTTCCTTGTACATCAATGTGTTATCGTATGCATAGTCTCGAAACTCCAAGAGTTTGTTCAGATCATCTTTTCTTTTCTGGCCACTTTTCCGTGAGTCCAAATTGAACATGTTGATTGCCCATAAAGACTTGTGAATTAATTTGACGGCCATATGGCACGGCTTCCCATATACAAGACGATAGGGTGACATGCCTAGGGGAGACTTGTAGGCGGTTCTATAAGCCCAGAGGACTGACTCCAAGAGTTGAGACCAGTTCTTTCTAACCGGCCTTACAAGGTTTCTGAAGGATCGTCTTAATTTCCCTGTTTGATAATCCGGCCATGGCATTGGTCTGAGGATGATAGGGAGATGCGACTTGATGGTCGATGCCGTACTCCTTCGTTAATTTCTTAACCTCTTTGTTAATGAAGTGGCTACCCCCATTTGATATGAGAATCTTCGGAATCTCGAACTGCGGAATAATGTTATCTCTCAGGAATCAGCACACTGTCCGACTGTCGGTGGCTCGAGCGGGAATAGCTTCAACCCAACGACTCACGTAATCTACGGCAAGAAGGATGTGCTCAAAACCTTGACTGCTAGGGAAAGGTCCCATGAAGTCAATGCCCCATGCATCAAAAACATCTGCTATCTGAATAATCTTCAGGAGCATCGAGTCTTTTGCAGTGAGTGTACCCTTCAATCTCTGACAGTCAATGCATTATTTGACGAAAACCGTTGCATCCTTGAATAGTGTGGGCCACCACAAGCCACACTGAAGTACTTTAGCTGTCGTACGGTCTCCAGAGTGATGTCCGGCAGATTCGAGCGAGTGACAATGCTCGAGGATACTATAATGCTCCTCCTGAGGTATGCATATGCGCCAAATGCAATCCACTCCTTCCCCATTGATAGAAACGGATGGTCGACATGAATTTATTCTTCTAATTCTTCGTCCAATCCGCTGGTGTTACCCCCGAGGCGAGGTAATTGACTATATCAGCATACCAAGGGAGAGAATCCACTGCTAAAATTGATTCATCTGGAAAGGTTTCTGTGATAGGTGCACTGTTCAGGGGAGGCCCTTGTTGCTCAATTCTGGAGAGGTGGTCTGCTACCACATTCTGAACTCCAGGCTTGTCCTTGATTTCCAAATCAAATTCCTGGAGGAGGAAGGATCCATCGAATCAGTCTCGGCTTGGCATCCTTCTTCTGTTGTAGGTACTGGATAGCAGAGTGGTCTGTAAAAATGGTAACTTTTGATCCAAGCAAATAGGATCTGAACTTCTCGAGGGTGAAAACCACATCCAGCAACTCTTTTTCTTTCACAGTGTAATTTCTTTGTGCCTCATGTTTTGCTGGCGTAGTGACAAGGCATAGGGAACTCTTTCTTTTCTCTGTCCCAGAACAGCCCCGACTGCAAAGTCTGACACATCAGTCATGATCTCAAAGGTGAGAGACCAATCAGGCAGCTGTAGGACTGGAGCCTGAGTGATAAGCTCCTTCAGCTGATTGAAAGCAAGGAGAACCTGCTGATCGACATTGAACTCGGTTTCCTTGCATAGAAGTTCTGTTAAAGGTCGGGCGATGCGGCTAAAATTCTTGATGAATCGTCTGTAAAATCGCACATACCCTAGGAATGACCTTACATTCTTGACTGACTGAGGTGGCTCAAGATTTGCAATAACATCCACCTTTGCCGGGTCGACTTCCATGCCACGTTTGGAAACGACATGGCCCAGCACAATCCCTTCGGTGACCATGAAGTGGCTCTTTTCCCATGAAAGCACTAAATTGACTTCACGACGTTTCTGAAGCACTCTGTCTAGGTGCCCAAGGCAAGAATCAAAACTGTCACCATAGACTGAGAAGTTGTCCATGAACACCTCGAGAAAACTGCCTACTATCTCGACGAAAACTGCTAACATGCATCTTTGGAATGTCGCAGGTGCGTTGCATAATCCAAAGGGCATTCTTCTGAAGGCATAGGTGCTGAACGGGCAAGTGACGGTAGTCTTCTCTTGATCTTCGGGAGCGATTGCCACCTGGTTGTACTCGAAATACCCATCCAAAAAGCAGAAGAACTCCTTGCCTGCTAGTCTTTCCAAAACTTGATCAATGAATGGCAAGGGGAAATGGTCCTTCTTAGTTGCTGCATTAAGACGGCGGTAGTCAACACACACCCGCCAGGATGTTGGTACCCGAGTGGATATTTCCTCTCCTTTGTCATTGGTAACCACGGTTAGCCTAGATTTCTTTGGAACCACATGCAGTGGGCTCACCCATTTTGAATCAGAGATGGGATAGATGAAGCATGCGTCACACCATTTCGTGATTTCTTTCATGATGACATCCTTGAGATTTGGATTCAGTCTTCTTTGGAATTCGCGGGATGGCTTGGCATCTTCTTCCAAATAAATGTGGTGTGAACACAAAGCTGGATTTATCCCATGGAGATCTGATACGCACCAACCAAGTGCCTTGCGGTTCTTTTCTAGAACCTCGAGAAGTCGAGATTCCTGCTCCGGATTCAGCCTGCTGCTAATGATGACTGGATACATGTGTTCTTCACCTGCGAGGAAAGCATACTTCAGATCTGCAGGAAGTGGCTTGAGTTCTGGTTTTGATCTGTCCAACTTGTTGGTCACTTCAAACACTATATTGGTGGTGGGATGTACTTCTTTGATGGAGTTATCATCCTCGGTATTTTGTTGAGACCCTGATGATGTGCCGAACTATTCTGTACTATACTCATTGTGTTCGGGCTGGGAGTGAATTCTCGGAATCACATAGTTGCGTCAGCATCTGGGAATCTGCCTCCCAAGAATCATCGAAGCATGGATCAACTGTGCATTCCAAGTCTTCCTCTAGAGCGAGGATTTCTCGGGTCCATGAATCATTCAATGAAAGTGGTAAGTCCCTGATCTCTGCAATAAAATCACAGTCTGCTTCTGATACTGCATGGCTCTCATTAGTCGTGGTGTTCGGCTCTCTGATCATGTCTATCGTGATCTGCTTGCTGTACGAGCGGAAAGTGATCTTGCCAGACCCGTAGTCAACCACGGCACCTGAGGTACGCAAAAATGGTCGGCCAAGGATGATGGGGGTCTAAAGTAAGGGTATGGGTGAGTCCATATCAAGGGCCACAGGGAATTGCATCTCCCGCACCTTCACCACAACATCTTCTACCAGGCCTTTCAATCGCTTGGTGGATCGATCAGCGAACTGAAGGATCATCTGTGTCGGCTTGAGCGGACCGAGCCCAAATTCTTGCATTAGGGACGAGGGCAAAAGGTTGATAGAAGACCCGCTGTCAAGGAGAGTACGCTCGAAGACCTGATCAAATATCTCACAACTGATAAGAGGCGCTCCTTTGTCTTGTTTCTTCTGAGGGAGATTGCTGATAGCCGCAATAGTGGCCATGGAGAGCACGTGCCTTTCGAACTGATTGCGTTTGTTCTTGCGTGTTGGTCGATGCTTGTTGGTACATGCTTCTTTCAAACCTTTTTTCACAGCTGGCATATATTCCATGGCCTTCAGTAAGGGAATCTCAACAGTTAGGTTATCTATTATTTCCACAACTCTAGGATCATATAATGTACTTTTTCTTCTTGCAATTTTTTTGAGTTTTTCAATTGCATTAGGAAAGGAATATTTACATCACTGACAGGCAAAGTAGAGTTGTTATTTACATCATAACTATCGCCCACAAATTGTTGTACATCCGGGCTACAAAAAGGAGTACAAACTGGAGCCTGAGATACTGGTGCTGATAGGCGAGCAAAAAGTAGGGCGTCTACTCCGTCGATTGGCGAGGGATCGGCTGCTGCTAGCGGCTCCTCCAAGGCTAGCACGACTTTGCTTCGGCTGCAAACTTCTTTTTGTTGTTTTTGATTTTGCTGATGTTTTCGTGTTTTTGACTGACGGTATTGGTGCTGCATGACTGCTGGAATGGCTTCTCCTTCTTCTTCCTCCTCACCTGCCCATGTAGCTGGCACAGCTGATGCAAAAGATGACGATCCACCTGGTTCTTTATTCTCCCCATTCTTGATAGCAGGCGGAGGCAAGGCCCTACCGCTCCTGAGAGTGACAGCATTAGAACGAACAATATTATCATTTTCTGACTCTACAGACGTAGACAGGACATCACATTCTACCTGCTCTTTCTTTTAAAGCTATTGGGGTTGGCTTCGACCTGAGCTGGGATGGTGGTCCTGATGGCAGTCATCTCGTCGAGCCTCTTGGTCATATCTGCTAGCTCTTTGACAATTTGGGCCAAGCAATCCATGGTTGGGTTCACAGAAGTTACCTCTAAAGATTCAGCGTGCAGACCACGCTGTTGGTGCATGTGTTGGTGTTGAGGCTGTTGTTGGTGATGCTAGGGTGGTGCAGGAAGCTGAAATTGTTGGTAAGAGGGAGGAGG
The DNA here is from genome assembly GCA_037367405.1 of Ottelia alismoides. Lineage (NCBI taxonomy): Eukaryota > Viridiplantae > Streptophyta > Magnoliopsida > Alismatales > Hydrocharitaceae > Ottelia > Ottelia alismoides. Next base: position 1,544,878 of record JAZKJV010006597.1, on the reverse strand, counting down.
ATACTACTGGTATTGCTGAGGTTGAGCGGCCGCATACTGATGGAAAGGTTGTGGCTGACGGTACTGCGGCTGCTGATAATGCTGATTCTGCCTCCATTGATTTGCATATGGGGGAGGCTGATGGTACCGTGGCGGTGGCTGTGAGGACTGCCCAAACCGACCACCCTGAGGTTGGTGATATTGCCGGTTGGCTGGTGGCTGACCTTGAGGTTGTCCCATAGGACGGGTCGGTTGTGCTTCATTGCTCCATACACCGTTGACTACTTGAATCAGGGGTGGTGATGGGAAGACTGGATCGGATCCTATTGCAAAGTATGGTTGGTACACAACCATCTGCTGCTGCGGCTGGCCCTGGTCGGGTGCTTGCACGTAGTACACGTGCTGGATTGCCGGTGGCTACTGGCTTAGCTGAGGCTATTTTGGCGGTGGTAGGTCGTCTTTCTTCTCAGCTGAAGCCTCTGATGGTATTGCCGACTGAACAGAGTTGATGGAGCCCACTATCAGTTCTAACTGTTTGGTGATCTGATCTAGATTATCAAGGTTTTGAGTCCTCTTTTCGATCACAGCAAGTTTTTCAAGGTCTTGTGATCGCTTTTCAATGATATCAACCTTCGAGAGATGGCCCCCGATGATACTGAGGTTGGAGCTCTCATCTCTCTCTGCCTCGTGGGATGCTGCCATGTGCACTTGTTTCTGGAGGATCTGGGGCTGCTTTTGGTATGCTTTTGATGAAGAGAGGGCGGCCTCTCCTTCAGCCATTTCTTCGAATATCTGCCAGACAACATCTTCATCCTTGTTGAAGTGTGAACCCCCATAGGTTGCGTCAACCAGCCTTTGGCTCCCAATGTTCAGGCCCCCAAAGAAGTGTTGTACCAAACTGGTCTTTGGGATCTCGTGATGAGGGCATTTTTCCTGCAGATCGGTGAACTTCTCCCATGCTTCATGTATGGATTCATGGGCTCCTTGGGAGAAGTTGCTGATCTGTGCTCGCATCTGGTTGAGCCGACCAAGAGGGTAAAATTTATGCAAGAATGCTGACTTCAATTCCTCCCAGGTTGTCACAACCTTCCCCATGGTTGACCCAATAAAGGGCCTTGTCTTGCAAGCTGAAGGGGAATGCCATCATCATTTTGACTATGTCCAAAGGGACATTGGGGTAGTGAGTAGTGCGGTAGATGCATGAAAACTTCTGCAGGTGGATATAAGGCTCTTCACTGGTGTTTCCATGGAAAGCAGGAAGAAGAGCGAGGAACTGGGGCTTTAGCTCAAAGTGAGCATGCACCAGTGGAATGAGGATCCACTCAGTTGTCTGGTTGTATCCAGGATTATAAGTCTCCTTCAGTGTAGGTTTGGGTCTCCCATGTCCTGGCTCTACCTCGTCATCTGAAGGGATATCACCTCCTCGGCCTCCTCCTCCTCCCTCGTGTCTGTTCATGACATCATTCAGCATATCCTGGAAAGCAGTCTGTGCTAGGGCCTGCTCGGTCAGCTGCTGTTGAATAGCTTTGATAGATGCCAACAATTGTGCATTAACCTGATTCTGATCAGGCATCTGTCCTTGCTCTGGATGGGGTGGTTGCTGACCCTTGCCCTTCCCTTGAGGATCCATGTCAGGGTCTGAATCTGACGAAATGATTCCGTATTAGGATCCAGGGCTTGGTCTATCTTCTATATGCAGAATGAGAGAATCCTAATCAGACCACTTCACAATATCATTCAGCTGTCATGATGGATTTGGGATCAAGGTCAATCCCAGAATGTTATGAACGGAAAAAGATATGAATTGTAATCGACTTCCATTCACAACGGCGAAGGTGGGACAAAAGTGATCCCGGTTTAATGGGTGGTCAAAAGGAGGGTAGAAGACGAGGAGTCTGGAGATCGATCCACAAAGTCCGAATCGGGTTTTTGGGAATCGCCTCGAATTTATTGGCGAAGTCGAGTCCATGGAATCGATGTGGGTGTCGGCAGGGTCCCGACGGAAACCATCCATGGATCAAATCCGCGAAGTAAGAGAGGATTGTATGTTGGAGGAAGGATACGATGGTCAACGAGGAGTAAAAAGGAGTGCAAAACAGTAGAAAGGCTCAAACTGAACGGGGGTCAAAGGGGAATGACACAACAAAATTGGCGCAAAGGCGCGGAACTTGATCTTTGAACCTTAATCTAGATCCATACAAACACAATACAAGATTGGGTTCACCAACTCACGCCGTGTGAAGCCATGAAAGTTCAGCTATTTATTATCTTTTCAGTTTTAGAGTTGTTATTTCAGGCATATCTTTTAACAAGTCCTTAGCACGCTACCCCTATAGGAGAGAGAGTACTGCCAGAAAAGTATCCCGTACTTGTCCTCCTCCTTTGTAACCTTTAGTCTGTGCTTTTTGAGGTCCTTGTAACCCTTCATGGATCCCTACTCAGCCAAAGAAATAGAGAGAGGAAGCCAATAGGCGAAACCGGTACTTTGGTTCTCGCTGGCAACGGAATCACCTGTGAGCGTGTAAGAACCTACTCCGACGCAAGACGATGAGACAGACACCCCCGTGAAGGCGTGGCCTATGCTCGATACTTCGAACAAGGTCGATGCTCTACACAATAGAGAGTCATCAATGGCGACCAAGCCCTACTCTCCCACGTACGATAGAAGCGCCAATGCTTCAGAAATCCAGGCGATACACAAGGCAGTTGCAGATTGGGATTTTGGCTCTATTCCTTATGAGACGTACCTCGCTCAAGGGAGTGGGGTTTTGGTCCCCCTCCAAAGGTACCTGAAAACAATGAGGGCTTTATGAACCCAGTACAATGATAGTCCATTACAAATTTTAATTAAGGTCAAAGTTTATTTAGCAGTCCCCTTGTTTTAGTTTTTTGGATTTTCACTTTTTTTAGTATGTTTCATACCTGCGCCTAACGTTTTTGTAGATTTTCATTTATGTCCTAGATGCTCAAAATCAGAGGGAGATAGCGGAAAAGCCGTGCAATTTGTTTTATGATGGAAATCTCACCATTTAATCGAATGATGCATGCTGAGTTAGAAGACTTACGGTGCATCCCAGGTCTCTCCATGTGGTATGCAAAACAGAATTTTTAATCCTATCTACATGGTGGTGTGCAAGCGACAAAATCTTCATAAACAGTAGATGCTATTAATCGTGAAGAACCATATGTTGGTTATTTAAAATCTAACCCTGGAGTCCGATCTTGGAAACGCCTCGGTGCCTGCCACAACGGGTCCTGCCAACGCTGTACGACGTCTCTCACGGTACGTGGGTCTGACTCTAAACAACTAACATTTATTAGATTGACTAGATTCATACGTAATAGACTATAGGAACATGCATACTTATTAAGGTGTGGACCTAGCTACCGAGTCAAGCAACCTAAGTCTAGGGTCTCCATGCACACAAAACAAAGAAAAGAAAAGGCGAAAAGCTCAAAACTGCGGGAAACAAAGAAAACAAGGCGAGAAAACATGAAAAAACCGCGACGAGACCCCCAGGTGAACAGACACCCGGACACTGGACCTTGTTGCGAAGAGTAGAGTCCAAGTTATATTACATGCCAAAATTATCTCTCTCTCACAATAAATTACAAAATTGATCCTAATTACTTCAAGTCCTAGCTAATTCACATCCCTTTGCATCCTTGGTGCTCTCTCCAGCTGGTCATGAAGTGAAAACCAACCTCCTCCAAGCTTGGCTGCCTTGGCTTCCTAAGAAACCATCCTCGCGTGGCAGGCCCTCGCAACAAGGTCACAAAGAGATAGAATTAGTATAAGCTCAATCAATGAAATAAAGAATCAAGTAATTAATCAAAATGAATGAATGTGTATGTCACTAATCAAAGAATCATGTATAATTAAGCAATTTCAAATAAATAACTATTCACATAATAAATGGTGAATAAATGAATTTTTATACAAGAATGACAAGGTATAATAGGCTACGCTCATTGCTCCCCGGCAATGGCATCATCTTATAACAAGGAGTTTGGCAAGGGTCCAAATACGCCCTACATAAGGTGGGGACGAAGTCGCTGAGGCGACCGCTCGCTAAACCCCTGTTAAGCAGCAATTAACCCACAATAAAGAATAAGTCAATTGAGTCCCAAAAATGTGAATTAAAATTTATTAACTCTACCATAAAATGCATAGTGTGTAAGCATGTAGAGGTCAAACCACAGAGAGCAAAAATAGGTAGCCTGCAATTATTCATATACAAGATGCTCATGTATGCACACAAGTCTTTACTGATTTTTAATTTGCTGATTTTGTATTTTGTTTTTATATTTTATATATTTTTATATTCTTTTTTACTAAATAAAGAGATAATATATGCGGCTTATATAAGTATATATATCTATATACACATATTAGAGATGAGAGAGAGGCACAAATAGGGAGAAATACTCAAAATATAGTAAATAAAATATTCTTGTGATTTTTATATTTTTCTAATGTTTTTATTATTTTTCTAGATTTTTCCTAATTTTTTTGGTATTTTTAAAGGTAAAAATACTATGAAACGGTGAACTAGGTTGCTGGCCGAAATTAAAATGAGGATGAAAAATATCAGCAGTATCTAAAATTTCTCAAATTAATTTTAAAATAAAGAAAATAAATAAGAGAAGATACACAAACTGAGTTTGCGTTTTTAGGATTTTTCTAGAATTTTTAATATTTTTTGAATATTTTTAGAGTTTTTCAATTTTTGGAGTTTTATTTTATACTTTTTAGTGATCTTTGGTCAAAAAATCAATCACACTAACAAGCACAACATATTTTTTTAAGAATTTTTCCGGAGGTTTTCATATTTTTTGGGATTTTATGATGCAAATAGTAGCAAAAATGCATGTTTTTGAATTTTTATAAATATGACAATGCAATAAAAATGCAAAATAAAAATATAGCGTAATAATACAATGTAACAGGGATCTATGTTAATTTTTTGGTGATTTTTGGACTTTTAGAGATGCATGCAATAAATAGGGAAAGCACAAAGAAATTCCAACACTTGCAGTGGCATTTTTGCAAATAAAATAAATTCTAGGGGGTTCTGAGCAATTTTTCTAATCAGCGTGGTACTACACGTGACTTACACGCACAGGGACCAAATGCAATTTCGTAAATTATAAGGGGTCTACGTGCAATTTTCTCAAAAATATTTCACTGCAAATTTTATTTAATGCATCATTATGAAATACAAAGACATGCAGGGGCATCCATGAAATATTTCCAAACGCACGTGGGACATCACGTGGTATGACGTGGAATGGACCACGATGGAAATACCAAAAACCCAGGGGTTGCTTTGCAAAAATACCCACTTTATTTTAAAACGTTACACAATACTTAATGGACTAAATAATAAATACAAAAAAGGTAGGGGCTTAAAATGCAAATTACCCCTTATTAGGCGCTGATGGACGACGGATCTTCATTCACTTAAACACGTGTCATCCATCAGACGGTTAATGACGCTTCGAGGTTGGATGGTTGAGATTAGATCTCCTGATGAGATCGGACAGTCATGAGGCTTTGCATCCAACGGCAGCTGCTACGCATGGGGGCTTCGTCTTCATCGGACGGCTCTGGAGCGGCGTAGAAGAATAGGGACGAAGCTCGCACGCGACGAGCTTCGATCGTGAAGAGATGACACCTCCGGCCTTCTTTGTCCCCTCCGATGGTCTTAGTACGTGCCTGGAAGCTCCCCACATCGACTGATGGTCTCCGCTCGGCCCCTGGAGGTCCCAGACGTTCAGGTGAGCTCGAGGAAGGAAGGGACCTCCAGGAACCTCTTCCTGGAATCGATCAAGCCCAAGAGGGATTCTTGTACATCAAGACCTGCACAGGAAGAACCAACGCTTGAGGCGAAGCTCCTCAACCTGGGGTTTGAAGGTTTAGCGCAACAAAACCGAAGGAGGATGGCGAGGTTCCGGCGAGCGGCGGAGGCGAACCTCGATTCGTGGACCCACGAAGAATCCGAATGATCAAGGGTGTACGGATGATGAAGAAGGCAATAGGGAATGATATGGATGTGAAATGGGGGTCAGAGGTTAACTAGAGAGTTCAGGAGTCATCGCCGGAGTGGAGCTCCGGTGAACTACGACTCGACCAAACTGAAGCGATCTACTGAGCTAAATGCGAAAATAAATGCGGGAAACGAACGCTGCGATTAAAAACTACCTAATAAGACAAGAAATATATGCTCTGATACCTGGCGGGAACCAGGGAGCTCGGCGTCGCCGGAGCTTCACCGTGGGTGCAGCTCCCACCTCCTCCGACCGATTCAAGGCGCCAAAGGCCTCCTCCTGTCACGAGGGGACCTCCAGGACCGAATATGAGGAAAGGAGAAGACTAAAAACTGACCAAATTTGCGAAGGGGGTCGAAGCTTCTTATTTATAAACATCACAACGCACCCTTATTGACCGGCTCAAATCAAAGAATCCAATGAGTCTATGAGTAATGTAAGGTATTGGCGTGATTGTACAATGATCCAGCGACAATTCTTGTGAAGGAAGCAAGGTCGATCGATGGACGAGATGCCCATGAAAAATGCAAGAAAAACAGGGAACCACCAGGTCTGGCGGTTCAGAGGCACGGATGGGATAGTTGACATGAGGTCAACGAAGGTCCCGCTCCTATTGGTCCGTGTCAGCCGCTAGAAGACAAAACAAAGGGTTTTATTCAAAATAATTAATTTAAAATAGTAAATGATTTTAATAATTTTCGAGTATAAAATAAAAAATATTTATTATTTTATGTAGTATTTTAATATGATTTTTATTTTTCTTGGCTTTATGTATTAGTATTTAATTTTTATGAGTGTATTTATCGGTGTATTTGCCTATATTTTGGGTATTTTTATTTTTATTGTATTTATTTTATTTTATTATTTCATTTTCTTATTTTATATATTTATAACTTATTTTTGTGAGTGTAAATATATTTTTATTTTATTTTTATGAGTTTAGTTACATTTTTAAATAAATAGATGTATATAGTATGTAGGTATACTTATGGGTGTTTTACATGTGTTTTGTACATATTTTATTTATTTAATGAATTTAATGAGTTTTTATGTTTATTTTGTATTTTTAATATAATATATAAAGTATTCACAATATTATGAGAATATTAAAGAATAAAAGAACTAAAGAAGGTATTTCCCTTTTATTTTTATACATATAGAGCATAGGTATTTCATCTATGTTTTGGCATAATTTTATTTTAATATCCTTTTAATTTTAGGTTTAATTCCAATTTTAATGTGCACATGTGTTATAAATAATGTTTACACAATTATAAAAATGTGAATATGTAGAAATAATAAGTAGTGAATAAATTGAATATTTTAATCGGTATTATGCACAACAGGGGCCCAAAACCTAACTTTCACATATGAACTCCAAAAATTATGAAACCATTTTTATTAAATAGCTCTTGAGAAGTTATATACAATTAAATTGATTTTGTTGGATTTTGAGTTTTTATTTGCAAGATATGGGTCTGTGAAGTTGAGATTCTGGCTTTTTATTCTGTGTATAAAATGTAAACAATATATTATTTTTGTACAAACTCAATTTTGTATTTTTTATTTGCATTATTATCTACAACTTTTGTATACAAAATTTCTTTGTTTGATGAATAAATACTTAGATACAAAATAGGTGTCAAAGATGCATAAATGAATGAATAAGTAAATGAGGAATTTATTGTATTATTGGCCCTTATCTCCCCCTACTTTCTTCTTTGTCGACCAAGCCAATTCTTGACTTGATCTCAGGGTTCGGGTCATAAAATATTTGCAATATTTTATTCAGTTTTCTTTTCTTCCCTTTATTCTACAATTTTGGCATTGAAAACCTTATTTTATGTATACTTAATACAATAAATAATGAATGTTATTATAGACAAATTGATGATATTTACATACATTTGCTGGGGTTTTTAGGATCAAAATGGTAGAATAAAGGTGATGAACTGGAGATTCATCAAGAAGTCAGGGGGCATAACTGATAATCCTAAAAAGGGAGGGGCATAACTAAAATTGCAACATCTCGGAGGGGTACAACTGATAAAAATCCAAAATAAAAAGATAGCATACAATTATCAAAAACTTAAAAATATTTTTACTTGATTTTTCTAGCAATATTTACCATATTGAAAAAATCTAAAAAGATTTCTTATGTGCCTTGATTCCATTGTTTTATGTTCTTTGTTTGGAAAATTTAAAAAATATACAAATTGGCAAATTAAAATTCATTAAATAATTCAAAAATCAGAAAATATAATATATATATATATATTAAAAACTTATAAAAATGAAAAAGATAAAAAATCACAAAATCCAAGAGTAGTTTACTTTGAGTTCCCTCTTTCATTTCTTTGAGTTTTCATTGAATTCATTGACCTCATTTAATAGCAGTTGCCTCCTTCTGTTCGACCCTACTCGCTTTACCAAGTTAATAAAAGTAGCTTAGGCCACTCTTTCTTATTTGCTTGATTCATTTTATGATTGAATAATTTTCTTGATTTATATCCGGATTTTTGCAGTGGGAATGACAATATAAATTGCTTAACTTAATCCGAGTCGTCAGGTCGGTCATCAATGATCATGTCGAGCATGATCCTTGGAAGATTAAAAACTTTTTGAGACGCGAATCATGCCCAAGAAAATGGATAATATAAGGGTGGAGCAACTCTGACACGAGTCAGAAGAGGTGTGGGTATAATTGACCGAGGTCAACTAGCAACCACACATGGTTGTTCCACGTGGACCAACCAAGAAATTTCACGGTAAAAAATGCCTTGGAAAATGAATATAAATAATAGATGATTTATTTTTTAAAAAAAAATAAATATTCTAATTTTATGTAGTATTTATTACCTTTTTTGTTTTTTTTCAAGATGTTTTATTACAAGTTAATATTTACATGTATACTAATAGATGAATATACATGTATTTGGGTATTATATTTTTTGCAATAAATATTTCGTTATTTTATGCCTTTTTGCATTTTTATTTATTTTTATACATTTAAATGCTTTTATTATATTTTTTGAGTTTATATGTATACTTAATAAATTAGTTACATGTACATTGCAGGTATACACATGTATATTTCATCTATGTAGTTAAGTGTATGATTTATTTTTAGTTTTTTTGATGGTTTTAATATTTTTTAATTATGGATATGTGTTTTAAATAATATTTACCATTTTATTAAAATAAAATAATTTGAAAATGATAAATAATAAATATATTGAATAAAATATACATGTATATTGCACAATATGGGCCCAAAAAACCAAACTTTTGCATCTTAACTCTAAATTAAATGAAACTACCTTTATTAAATTGCTTATTAAAAATAATATATTAAATGATTTTGGTCCATTTTGACTTTTTATTAAAAATAATATGGGGAAGATACAAGTCTATTAAGTTTTGATTTTGACTTTTTATTTTGTGTGTCCCAGGCACACTGTGCATTATTTTTCTGTGAAATAAATTTTATATTTTTATATACAATATTCATGTTGAGGATTTTATTATTTTAAATTCAAAAATAATAAAATAAAATAGTTCCTAAAATGCAATATTTGGGTAATTAAATTAGGATTTTATACATAGTTTTCTGTGTATTTTCCGTATAATATCTCTGCCCTATCTCCCCTACTTTATTATTTATCGATCAAGTCATCATGATGACTGGGTCTCGAGGTTTAGGGTCACTCAACACCTATTCTGTTTCATTTCTTTTTCTTTTTTTCATTTATTTTTGTATTTTGATAAATTAAATACAATAAATACAGTATTTTATACAGTATTTTGGAATTAAATACAATAAATATACAGTATTTTATACAGTATTTTCCGTACAGTATCTCTGCTAGATGTATGTAGGGATGAAATGGATACGTATGTATTCGAATATCTGCTTGCTATATTTGAAAATTTACCATATACTAATATCTATATCTGAATATTAATTAGATATGGATAGAATATGGATGTGAGTTGTAAAAATTTTGTGGATAGGGATACAGATATGGTAATGGCTTGAATATTCGGATCCGGATTTGGATATTCGAATACAATATTTAATATTATTTTATATATTAATTAATATAATATAATGCATAACCATGTGTTATTATATTAGTATTATATATTATATAATGCAATATATTAATGATATACATACATTTATGTTTGTTTGGTGATGGGTACGAACAAAACTTACGAAATCGCATCCCTCTTTTTGTTTCTGGTCAAGAATGTGGGTCACCTCGACACTTCCTTTTGTCATGATACAACTTATTTATATTTCATTGCCATTTTTTAAAATCATTATAAACTTCGATAAAAATTCAATTCGTATTCGTATGTGGTCTTTACTCGATGTGTAGTAGGAGTTCATGTTTATGGGATCCATATTTGGATTTCACTCTCTATTCAATTCATATTAGGATTAGCTCTTTATTCGATTAGTATTAGAGTCGGCACTTTATTCGATCAGTATTCGGATTTGATAAATATCCGATTTGGATTCGTATTCGTATTTTAAGGATATGATTTCCTTAGTGGATATCAGAATCATATATGTATCTGTATTCGTATTCAATAGAGAAGAAACGAATATGGATATGGAAATAGGCATATTTGATCCATATCTGATCCATTCTCATCCCTACATGTATGCTTGAAGACTGACATGTTGATTGGATGTGGATACATTTCATTGTGATTTCTGATGTGAGGATCAAAATATACATATGCATGGTCCTATCAGTTATCAATTATTTAATGCACGTACTCTCATAATCCATTTTCCCTTTGGAGAGTACATTTCAAATATTTGCATCAAGGTATCATTAAACAAATGCTTTAGGCTTGAAGAGAAAAATTCCATATCATTCTTTTAATAAATCCATATTTGTAGCGATAAAATGTTATTGTTGCTCTTCGAGATAATAGATATATGACAAATTCTAACTGTTTTCGATTAACATGTTTTAATTTTTATAAAAAAAAATCCTTCAAAAAGATGCATTTACCCTGCTACATGACTGCCTATTTCACCATTTTCAGCCATCTAGGTACTCTGAACCTAACTACTATACCTATTGTCTCCTAAGAAATTAATTATCATGGATTCATGGCATGATTCCTTCTTGCCTATCTTTCGGCGTCCATGGACTAAGGTAACTTGAAAATCACTTGCCCAATGTAGGGATACAAACTGACGGATACAAGGACGAACCATATTTGTTTTTAAATATGACTTATCCATATCACTTGTTCCTCTTCTGCAATCCCATTTATAATCCCAAACAAACAAAGGAATCAATACATTGATTCATCTCCAAAACTTTGCCCAACCCACTCCCTAAGAGAATTTTCCGAAGTAGCGAATGTGGAGCAAGAGGAAGGAAAGAGACCAACAACTGCCATTACATACGAAAATGAGAGGAAAAGAGAGGACCTGAACAAAAAGAACTCTTCTGTATGATACTCAAATATAGAGAAGACAGGTAGGTGGAATCACAGCATCAATCAATGGAGGGTTTCCATGCACGCTCTCCAGCGTGTTCCACCCACCTTATAACAAAATGGACAAAGTCCTCACGGTGACGATGTAGTCCTTGAGAGTAGGTTTAGACCAAATGCCACATTAGATTTAATCCCTAGCAATGGCTTGTCTGTTACCGTCAAAGGCATCCAGGAACCCGTGTGGAATCAATCCACTTGATCGATCCTGTCAAAACCCATGCACACACGTCCCATACGTGAGCGATTCCATGTGGGGAGACGGGACACTTCGGCATTCCTTCACTCACACCCATGCAATGGCAATGGCGATGGCAGTGTCCCCTTTCAGGCAAAAGGACATGCGCCCTTCGCCACCTACTCCCTACTCCTTCCACTACCTCCATACTATAACATCCCGTGACCTACTTGCTCGTATCATCATCATATAATAATAAACATCTCACTCCAACACGCCCCACATCCTTGGCTTCAAACAGGAGTTGTCGTATCTTAAAGAGAGAAGAGGTAACAGGGCTATCAAAAAATTCTCAGATTTGATATTCGTTCAAATTCGGCTCGTTAAAAGTTCGATTAAGATTCGATTCGAAAATAAACGAATCAAATCTGAACACGAGTTTGAGTTCGATTAAATAAACGAATCAAACCTCAAAAACATAGGTTCGCTCAAGTTCAGTTAGTTAAAGTTTGATTATATACGCATATATATACATAAATATACATATTATATATATATATATATAAGGAAAAGACATTCTATTATAAAAAAAGGGTTATTCTCTTATTTTCCCAAACCCATCCAGTCATCCACTCCCTAAGTTCATATTCCCTATTCCCAAAATCCCTACAAAACCCTCCCATGTGCGCTATGGCACTACCCTATTTTTAAACGAACCTATTAGAAGCCGGACCGAACCTTTACAAACTTTACCCGAGCCGAACCTGATTACAGTTTTCATTTTATCGAGCTGAACCGAACTCGAACTTAAAAGTATGCTAAATAAACCGAACCGAACCTAGGTTGGTTCGCTCAAGTTCAACTCATTTACACCCACAGACATGCGACTTGTTCTCTCAACAAATGTAGCCATTACATAGTGTGATGTTAACAAATGCAGTCATATCAGTGTTAGATTGCATTCATACTCGCTTTTAAGATCAAAGAGATAACTTTTTTTAATTTGATATAGATGAATACGAATATAAATGTATATGTCCTATTAAATAATGACCAATGCAAATGCAAATTAATGTTGAAAGTTAACAGATGTTGATATAGATCTTCCTTTGTTTATTATATACAAGCGCGCGCGCGTGTCTATATACAGAGAGATATTTATAATTATAAGATGTATCTTCCATATTTCTATAGATAAACAAATAAATAGATATCCAAAGAGTGCACGTCAACCAAACTTTACCACAAGATATTAAATTTGCATGTCTCGATAGTTGCGATCTGTAGATATTAAATTTTTTTCGTGTGCTATTGGTTATAGAATTGCTTTTAGTTAACCAATATTCATTTCATAAAAAAAATTAGTTGAATGTAAAAGTTCATTTTACATTATATTCAAATGAAAATTATATGTGCATTTGATTTTGAGAATTATATAATACATATATCAGTATCCTAAAGGCATGAACGAGGGCAATGGAGAGAGGTCGTGAGCAAGGGTGAGGGTGTAAGAAAGTTTTTTGCTTGCTTGCTGCGTAGGGCTGTAAGAAAATTCTCGAGTTCGATATTCTCTCAGGTTCGGCTCGCTAAAAGTTCGATTCAGATTCGATTCGGAAATAAACGAACCGAACTTGAACACAAGTTTAGGCTCGATTAAATAAACGAACCGAACCTAAAAATCATAGGTTCGCTCGGGTTCGATTCGTTAAAAGCTCGATAAACATGCTCATATACATATCTGTATCCATAGAAGTGGACCTTATTTTGAGATAAGTCAATTTTGTCCTAAGATAAGTGAATTTTGTCTAGAGATAACTGGATATTTATGGGATAAGTAGGTTTTATCTCGGTATAAACTATCCAAAAATAAATAGTCACACGTATTTACAACATCCATCATCTATGTGTCTATTACTTTTCCCTTCTTTATCTTAAAATCAACAGAACAAGTATAAACCTTACTTATCGAATATCTCCATATTATTCTTATTCCTTATCCCAATCGTAATAGATGTAAAAATATATTATAATTATACTTTTTTCTAAGAGATGAATCCATATTGATCAATTTTTTTTCAAAAGATGAAGATGAGTTAGATAAAGAAAAAAGCTAAATGAATATTTATTCTAATTGTAAACACATATATATTTCCATTTCTCTTCTTTTCACTCCCTCTGAATTCTTAAGTTCGATATTCGCTTAGGTTCGATTCGTTTAAGTAGGGGTTCGATTCGGATTCGATTAGAAAATAAACGAATCGAACCTGAACACAAGTTTAGGCTCGATTAAATAAATAAACCGAACCTAAAAAATATAGATTCGCTCAAGTTCGGTCCGTTTACACCCCTATTGCTGCGTGGTTTCTCAACCAGTATGAGGTGGTTGTCGTAATCGTGCTGGGTTCGGGTTTCTAGCCCTATCTTTCGTCCCCTACTTTTGTGTGGACACTATTGTTGTCGACCCTACTTTGTGTCGACATTGTTTTTCTGTCATCCCCTACTCTTGTATGGACATGGTGAGAAATGACAATGTAAAATTTAAGAGAAAATCTAGTTCTCGTAGGCAATCTTTAGTGAATTCTTCCAAATGTATGAACTTGGGCGAATTACTGTGTAATAGCCTATCTCCCACTCATCTTCCTCTAATAAGAGAAACTCTCCCCCAATACTTCCTCAAGGACTTACATTAGTTGCTTAATCCATGATGAAAACGATCCCAATTCCTCGAGCGACATCGAATTTTGTTACCCAACCATGATAAGAAGAGGACAATTCTAAATAACTCAATTAGTACAATATTTGATGAATGAAATATTACTTCATTATCGACCATAACAACCAAAAACTCAGGTCGTATTACACCATGCATTGAGGTTTATTTTAAAAATGCTATGTTCAACAACGTGTCTGACAGTAATTCAAATTTGAATAAGATCAAATGCGATAACCCATCATGAATACGAACTTGGGAAAGAATCCACCCGATACATATACAACCCACCTTCGAGGTGGAGAAAAGGAAAAAAAATCATAAAACAATGGATCATGTATTGCATGATGAGACTAATATCAGGATGGAGAAGATATTTCAGAAACAACCCTAGTTATGCATCGGGATTCCACTCAACCCTTTTCCCTTCAATCGTGTCTCTCACAAGAGCGGGGAAAACAGAAAGACAAAAATGAATTATGGAAACCCTACCACTAAGAAACCATGCGAGGTGAGCATATTCCGATGTGCAGAAGAGGCACTTCGCCATCCAATGCAAACACGATGTCCTTTGCTACAGGTGTTGGCAAGATAGACATATGCGGAAGATTGTAATAACGAGGCAGGAACCATTTTCCCTGTCAGGACACGGATCGAGAAATGATTTGTCGATCAGTGATCGGCGAACCGTTCGCCGATCAACCCGCTACATGCCAATTCAACGCTCACTCCTGATGCACGGTTGTTCCCGAGACATAACGTGTGTGCTTCGGATTCGCAGAAGATCAGTCAGTCGATGAACCGTTCACTGATCGACAAACGGTTCGCCGAATGAACCCCCACCCCGCGCCTATTTAAGCAGCTCCCACTCAGCTCCCACCCATCGCATTCTGACAAACTCCCTCTCTCAATCTCACTCCTCATTCCTGTCCTTACCATCTCTCTCCCTCTGTCAATCTCCCTCACTCCTCATACATGTCCTCATCGTCTCTTTTGCGAGCTCCCTCTCCCAATTGAAGATATGATTTAATGTTTATAAGTTATTTTTAAAATTTTTCCATTTCGATTTTAATTGCAAGTTATAATGTCTGTCAACAAGTTTGTGAAATTATAACTTCGTAAGATTTTTTTTAAATTCCTCTAGTACAATAAATTCAAATAAAACTATGATTTGCATGTTTATGAAATTGTAATGTTCGGTGCATATTTTCATACCCGCACAAATATGTTTATGCATGCACAAACTTTATAATGTTTATGGAATTGTAATGTATAGAATAGTTAGTTGTTGACTTCGCAAATAGGATGGAATACACATCTATGTATAGAATTATCCAGATAAATACCGATCAGGAAAGACATTCACAATTAAGATTGTGTATAAGTCCCATTAATTTATAATTTCGTAATTAAGATGTAGTGTTTTAAAATGAATAATCTGGTAATTAAATAATTTCGTAACTAAATAATTCCAATATAGTTGATTTATTAATTAGTAATTTCTTAATTAAAAGAAATTATCTTCTAAAAAATTTAAATAATATGGACTTCTCCCTTTAATTAAAATTTTTTAATTAATAAGAATTATTTTTAGATTAATAATATTTTAATTAAATAATTTAACATAAAATGACCCGTCTAAATACTACTAATATAATTTATTTAAGTGGTATTTATTTTACCCTTTAATTAATAATATTATAATTATTATAAAACCATCTTATCATTTATTATTCTCCTAATAATTTCCTTAATATGACTTGTCCCTTTATTGAAAAATAATTAATATGAACTAATTTTACATTAATAATAATTTAATAAAAAATGATTTAATATAAAATTACCATTTTATTAGTAATAATGTAATTAATTTAAGTAATATGTAATTTACCCTTTAATTAATAATATTATAATTATTATGACACCATCTTATCATTAATCATTCTCTAATAATTTACTTAATATGACTTGTACCTTTAATAAAAAAATTTTAATTAAGTACTAGTATATAAATTAATAATATTTTAATTATTAATGATTTAACATGAAATTACCCATCTAATTATTAATAATGTAATTATTCTTTATCCTAAAAATTTAATTGATATGAGCTTGTCTTATCAATTAATAATTTAATAATCCTTTAATTAAATAATTTAAATTCAAAATGGTCATCTAATCACTATTAATGTAATTAATTTATATAGCATGTAAATTACCATATAATTAATAATAATATGGCTATTATGAATCCATCTTATCATTAACCATTCTCCAAAACTAAATTAATTTGGAGTTGTTCCATTAATTAATAATTTCTTAATTCATATGAATTATTTGTATATTAATAGTCATTTAATTAAATAATTTAATATGGTTCTATTGTTTCATAGATAATGGTCAACATGGCCCCATTGTTTGTCAATTGGAATGAGAAAATTGTTAATGAAAATGTGAATGTAGGCTACGAAGGGGGACCGAAAAGATGATAGGTTTCTCCATCTCTAACACTTTCGAAAAGCTCATGACAACGATCCGTAGGCTTACTAGATACATGGAAGGGGAGTACAACATCTGAGTCACATGTAGATGGCCTATGAATGTCAACACCGTCTATCTTGTAGTGATTACTGACACTCCAACAACTGATTTAATGTTAAACGTTGCTCGGTCCTTTGGGTTGATGCATCTGATGGTGGAAGTGGATATTGTTGGAACTCCTGGGATTCACAGAGGAAATATTGTTGAATCTTCTCAAAGGGGACAAGATGATGATGACGAGGGTATCCCAAATCTAAATTTACACTATGATGACGAGGCTGATGATTCTGATGTCATTCCCGATCTAAATGTGGATATTGATGATGAAGACACTAACGGCGAGGAGGACGATGATAGCCATGATCTGAATACTGATTATGATGATATCCATGTTCAAGGATCATTCATCGATTCCATCAACAGTGAACTGATTTTCTATCCTCCGGTTGATTATGGTGTGACTTTGGACCTATTCGGTAGCTTCCTGATATTTTTACAGATGAGGATTGAGTAATAAACACTTATGTAGAGAAGACACTTGTCTTGAGAGAGCCGCAAGACACCATATTCTCGGATAGGAGTGGACTCGAGTATTGAAATAGTAGACTTTTTAAATTAAAAATTGATTTGATTGATGCTATAAGCACCTGGAGTATGATCAAGTATGTGCAATACAAAGTGCTAGTGTCGAAGAAGGATATCTATACTATAGGATGTGCTTTACCAAACTACAATTGGAGATTACATGCTACCTGCAGTAAGAAGAGTGAAATTTGGAAGGTTCGAACGTATCGAGAAGAGCATAGTGTTGTAATCCAGTGCTGCTAACTAATAACGCATATTCTCCTATTACACAGATTTCATCCATGTGCATCCATTCCACAATCTCCAACGCACACCTCTACCAAATATGGCGTAGATGCACCCGCAGCAGCATGCACCGCAGCTAGAACAACCGCAATCACATCAACATCAACAACCTCCATAAATTGATAGATCCTCTTCAGTTAGGCACATACCACGATAGCCACCACAAGAATCAAGTGAAGAGAGTGAGGGTGGTACAAATGGTGGTAGTCGAGCTCGTAGGTCTGATATATCATCACTCTTCCATTGAGCACGCAGTTTATTAATGAAAATTTATGCCAACAATCTCATTCTGTTTAGTAGAATAATGACAGTATTATCATTTATATTGATTTTGGTGTAATGTCATGCATGCTTCCATACTAATACTTAAAATGCAGAGAAATATTATGCTCCACAAACTTGGAAATTGTATTAGCATACTTCCTATTAAGTCTAAAAAGGTGATATTATGCTTCCATACTATCTCAAATGTAATTTGCAGGCATGACGCAAACTCGTAAGTAATCTTCATATTATTACATTTCAATTCTATATTGGGTGTAATTCTTAACAAACTTAAGATAACTCTATGCTATTACATTTCTAATGCTATATGGCGAAAACTCGATTCACAACTCATAAGTCGTTGCATCTTCCGGCGAATCGATTCTTAGCGGTTCGTGTACCATCCAGTGCTAATGCATCACGTCATCCTCCACTTG
Source organism: Ottelia alismoides (assembly GCA_037367405.1). NCBI lineage: Eukaryota > Viridiplantae > Streptophyta > Magnoliopsida > Alismatales > Hydrocharitaceae > Ottelia > Ottelia alismoides. The sequence goes on along the minus strand of JAZKJV010006597.1, from coordinate 1,526,322 downwards.
CTTCACCATGATCACTGCGAAGTAGAGTTTCTGCAGTCCCAAGAGAGGGAGCTGACCCTCACATCCTATCAGATGCTCCTATGGAGTTTCCATTAGATGATCGATTGATACCTCAACCGCTTCAGTCGATTGACTCTCCATTCACAGACTACTCACCACAATCAATGTCTCAACCTACGGTTGAGTGTTCCCAGAGCGAGACCTCCCCGCTCAGAAAGTATACGATCAGGAGAAAGATCTGTATACTGACTTAGCTGATTTGAATTACACAATGGCACTGAAGTATGTGTGTTTGAGCGTGCTATGAGGACAATGAGTTCGATCGATGACATGATTAAGACCATCAATGTACTGCAATTTTATTGAAGTTATGTTTATCTAGTACAATGGTAGATGTGATCTTTTTACTTCGCATTTGTAACATTAAATTATTAAAAATGGAGTGTAAAGTGGTGATCATGTATGGTAGATCGTCTTTTTACTTTGCATTTGTAATGGTAGTATGTACTCCTTTCTTAAACATGTGCTCAGAAAGAAATTGTAGATCCTGAATCTATTAACAACTATTAAATATTTGGTGCATTAATTTTAATAATATTAAAATTATAATGATAGTGATTTAATTATTTGATAATCAACTATTTTAATTATTTATTAAGTATTTATGACTTAATTATATTAAGGAATATGCATCAATATAGACTAAATATTATACTTACCAAGAATTTAATTTAGAATTTTTAATATATTATTTTGTTTTCAATTTTTTTCCTATTTATGACTTAGTGTTTTTGTTCTTTTATTTAATTTTTTAAAATTGTTTGAGGTAAGGGGTAAGAAATAAGAGGAAAGAAGGAGGGGGCACGAAATGGCAAACATTCACCGATCGGCGAATGGTTTGTCGAATGTAATTTATTGCTAATCATTACTTATCATTAAGCACCCTTTGATGTGGAAATTGGTCACTGATTAGTGAACGGTTAGCTGATCGGCGAACCATTTGTCAATCCGTGCCCTAACAACAAAAATGGTCCTTGCCATGCCCTAATCGGGCATTCCGGACAGGGCCATGCCATGTCTGGGAAAAACCTCATCTAAGGAACCCATGACATGTTGTCAACCAGTAACATTCTCCCTAGATCTATCATGAGATTAAGGGTCATCGATAATACCAAAAGCACCAAAGAAATATCACCGACTCTTTTGAGGCTTTCTTATCGTGTGCCTCTAGGCGTGAATACATGGTGGCTAAAGGGATGGGACAAATATCCTCGAGGATGGTCCAGGACAAAGATAAAGGTGAAAATGCCACGTCGACTACTAAGATCCCATGTATGGTAAGCGATTTTGCTCTTTTTTTGTCCATATTTGAACCTTCTTTCCTGAGTGATCTAAGTCTATTACATCTTGTTAGAAGTTCATCGCTACAAAATGATTTTGTGGGTAGTCTGTTTCTCCTTAGCTCATAATGCATGCTAATATATTATATTGGAACATTAGAGGCAGTGGATGATATAAGTTTGCCAATGGAGTTATTGGGTTAATATCGAAGCATCATCTTGAATAAAAAAATCATTGTTGATACTCCCTCTTTGATGAATAATCTTCCTTCAAGTTGGAGTTGTGCGTCGAAACCCGTTTGTGGGAAGAGTACGGGTCTTACCATTCTTTGGAATAATGATACCACAACTGTAATGTCTAGCAATGCCTTAAAGCACGATCCCATTATCCTGTTCCACCAAAATGACTCTACTTCGTGGGATTCACTTTGTACTTTCACTATGTACTTGAGAAAATTCTATTTTAAATCTGGAAGACCTAACCTGAAATATTTTCCCAACTATTTCTTCATGGGTGACTTCAATATTGCTAGTCATCATGAGAATTGATCTTTATCCTTGAGAATTGATCTTCTTTATCCTTGGACTGATGTTGGCAATTAAACTCTAGGTCTCAAAGCTTATCGAGAATTTATTGGTTGATTTTCCTCGTGGGACTTTCTAAAAAGATGAGAATCCATGGTGCTAAGGTCCCATGGAAATTAGTATTCCTTGTTGATCACTAGGACTGCTAATTGAATTAAATCATTCGAATTCGATCATGATTCGTTGGGTAAAAATTCAAAAAAGTTTGATTCGAAATCAAATGAACTGAATTTGAATTTTACTTGTGGATTCGATTCCCAAATGAATCGAATTTGAATTCACTTGGATTCGTTCGATAACAATTCGATTCGATTCGATACACACATATAAAATATGGTATGAAGCATTATATATGTAAATATATGTAGTATATATTTTATAAAATCCCCACAAATGATACACAACTTAATATAATAAATAAAATTTTTCATCATCTTATTCTAAATATCCCAATTTTGGGATGCCTATTACATAACCATACCCCCTCTTTACTCCCCCAAATTCTCTCTCTCCTCTCGTCACTCATGAAAAAAACCTAACATTTGCTTCTGCTCTCCAACGTCACCAGCTCAACCTCCCGCTCCTGCTCGCTCTCTCTAACATTGCTAGCTCCAGTCTCCCGCTACTGCTCGCTCTCTCCAACGTCATCGGCTCTGGTCTCCTGCTTCTTCTCGCTCTCTCCAATGTCGCCGGCTCTTATCTCCCGCTTCTGCTCACTCCCACCACTGACAACGCCACCCTCCCAATCGTCAGCCTCACCACCAGCTCCCACTCTTCCTCGTCGTCGACAATGACGCCACTTCTAGACTCACCAATGTCGTCATCATCTCTCCATCACCCCTGCAACTACTAGTATTACCACACGCACCCTCTTACCCTAAAAACTTAAGATTTAGGTTTTATTTAAATAATTTATATTATTCTAAAATACATCATCTGTAAACAAACACCTACTAAATTTTTAAAAATCATCCCAATGTCATAGGTTTCAAATTTCTAATAATATTTTCATTAATCACACTTTTAACCCTAACATCTATCATAATATCGAGATCTTATGATAAGGACAACCAAGCATTTGAATACAAATAATATCTTAGAGACAATTAAGGTATGATCAGATTTCATGGATTCGAGCTTTGCCTAAATGACTAAATGTGCAAAAGATCATAACTGCAACTAAATTCCATTTCTCATCAAGATTACAGGAGACTATGTTATCGAGAAGGAAATATCATCATAATCTTTAATAAGCCCAACTATGCCCCCATAAGAATGCATTGAAATGAGGTAAGTATGAATTGTTCATGATTGATGTAAAAAAAATGTTACATGATAGAAATTTGAAGATTAGAGCCATACCAACTGAGTTCTCGATCAGATCTGCCGGTTTTTATACACCTTAAATGCGAGATTCAACTCTATAAGTCGGTTCACGTCGACCTTTTATGATTCTGATGGAATTTAGTGATTTTTTTCTTAGATATCATGGAGATAGGTCACAATGGGGGTCAATATATGGAAGATTGTCATAGAAACGTGGAACACAATCTTCTGATTATTGTTTTGGGCATGTATATCTATTAATCTATATTTTGTATTTCTATATTGGTATGGAATTTAAAAAATAGTTGAGTATGTGTTTTTATTTTATTTTCAGGAGTCTGATTCAAACATACCATCTTCTCAAGATAGTATCCATAAGAAGGTTATTGGGCATGATGATGATATTAACAAAAAAGCGGAAGAAGAGGGTGAAGAAATAGAAAAATTGAATCTTGAAATAATTAAGATTGATAGAAAGAAAAGATCAATGGTTTGTGAATAATTTACCAAAGAGAATGAGAAAGTTGGCGGAGTGTTTGTTAAAAGGTGGAGATGCATTGATTGAATTTCTATCATAGGTATAAAAAGGAAAGATCAATGGTTTATGAAGATGTCAATAATTATTTTTCTTTATATATTCAATTCAACATAGGTACAAAAAAGTAAACGAGGATTGCAAGAGACATATATGAACGACAAAAATTATGTAATTTAATGCAATTTATATCATCTATTGAATTTCACCATTTATGTTAAAAGTTTTTTACTTTTCAAATTTTTTTTTCACAAATTGGTATCACAAAGTCTATTCAATTCTTTGAAACTTAGAATATTATTAATATAATTTTTTATTATTAGTTACATTATTAAATAAAATTCTAATTCGATATAAAATGAATCGAATTTGAATATTCGAAACTCCAAATGAATTGAATTTGAATCTAGATTAGAAATTTGTTTAATATTCGATTTGGATTCAGATTCAAAAAATTTATAATGAATTGAATCTGAATCTATATGGATTCGAATGTATCAATTCGACTAGCACCCATGTTGATCATCACTGCTCTGGTTGCCTCCGTCCTTGCCAACTTTCAAGTCCGCATCTTTCTGTTGTGCTCTATGCTCTATCCTCTCCCCACTTGTCTCCTAATTTGTGGGTGCAATCGCTAATGGAGGTTTCTATCCTTGTCGCATATTTCGTGGAACATTGCTGGCCTATGGGATGTTGGTAGGCGCCGCTCGATGTGTGGGTGTAGTACACCAGGGAAACTTTTGATGTTTCTTTTGCTTCATCGCAACTTTAATACAAACTTTTCATGTGGGTGTGGTACTCTAGTGAAACTTTTTGATGTTTCTTTTGCTTTGGCGCATGTCCCCAACTTGATTGCTCAAAAAGATTATTCGTAACCCTTGCATCTTGTCACCATCTTAAAGATAGATAAAAAAAATATACATATTCGTATCCCTAGCATCATGTCCCCGGTGCAATTACAAAAGGAAAATCAAACTTTCATGAATTGCCTTCTTACGCGAATCTGTACTCCTAAACAAAATTGCCATACACAGTCCTTTTTAGAGAAGGAGAGACGTTAATAAGAAATACAAAAGATAAAGAAAAAATCATTTTTTCCTGGAAGAAAAGGTAAGGAAAAACATTTACTATATTTGCCCAAAACGTAATTGCGTAGAAATGTTAGAAGGAATTTGATTTGCCTAATAGTCCAAACTATACAGAAAAGAACGAAAGGAAAAGGAAATGTATATATAGTGAAACAGATCCGTCTTCCCAGTTGTACAATCGTGATTTCCACGAATTAGTCTTCTTAGTATAAATATACTAAATCACGATTTAGTCTTCTTAGTATAAATATACTCATTATAGATAACAGAAGCCTCCAACGCCAACGCAACCTCTCCTCCATCACAAAGGATGAAGCATCTCTTCTCGTTCGCCTCCATAGCAATTCTTTTGGAACTTTGTCTGCTCTATGAGGCCACCGGGAATGTAATCCGACCGCCGCTGCCTCTTCTTCCCATCCCAACTGCTTCCCAACTCAAGTGGCAGCGAAGGGAGATTATCGTGTTCTTCCACTTCGGCATGAACACGTTCACCGATTCCGAGTGGGGAACCGGGAGCGAGAGTCCCGCGTTGTTCAACCCGGAGGCGCTCAATGCAAAGCAGTGGATCGACGTCGCGGTGGAAGACGCGGGAGTCTCGCTTGCCATACTTGTCGCGAAGCATCACGATGGCTTCTGCGTATGGCCTTCACGGTACACCGATCATTCGGTGAAGAAGAGCCCGTGGAAGCAGGGGAAGGGTGACGTGGTTCGTGAATTTGCCGTCGCCGCAAAGGTAAGAGGAGTGGACGTGGGGCTGTATCTGTCCCCGTGGGATAGGCATGAGAAGAGCTATGGCCAAGAACGGGAGTACAACGAATACTACTTGGCTCAGCTGCAAGAGTTGCTTGGCAGGTGAGAGAGAGAGATGGTTGTTATCGTAATAAGAGATGCGTTTAATGCTTCTAACACTTCTGATATTCTTTTAATATATGAGTACTATGATTGGTGTTCCGAAGGGCATGAACAGAACGCTGTTACAAACTTTGTTGGGTTACTGCAGATATGGGAGCGTAAAGGAGATATGGTTCGACGGCGCCAAAGGTGCCAATGCGACCAACATGACCTACTACTTCGACGACTGGTTCGCCACCACGAAGCAGCTACAGCCGTCGATAAACATCTTCTCCGACGCGGGGCCGGACATACGATGGGTTGGTGACGAGGGCGGGTACGCAGGGGAAACCTGCTGGTCGCCCATAAACCGCGCAATGCTCAAGATCGGAAATGCCGCGGAGACCGCGTAAGTATTTCCATCCCACCACAGAAAGCTCTCTCAGACTTTTCATCGAACACTTTGTCCAATTTCTTGGCTATTTACAGCTATCTCAACACCGGGGACGAGAATGGCACACACTGGGTACCTCCGGAATGCGACGTGTCGATCAGGAGAGGATGGTTCTGGCACAGGGACCAGCAGCCGAGGCCGCTGCGGGAGCTCCTCGACATATACTACAAATCCGTGGGACGCAATTGCGTGCTGCTCCTCAACGTGCCGCCCAATTCCACGGGCCTCGTCTCGGATTCCGACGTCGCCCGGCTTCGGGAGTTGCGCGGGGCGATCAACGCCGTGTTTTCCACCGATCTGGCGACGCTGAGCAAGGTGGTGGCGAGCAGCGAGAGGGGGAGGGGATTCAGGGCGAGGAACGTGGTGGACGGGAGCAAGCGGTCGTATTGGGCTCCGGGGGAGGGAGAGTCGGAGGCGTGGATAGAGATGAGGTGGGGAGGGGAGGGTGTGGAGGCGAACGTGGTGAGGGTGGAGGAGGCCGTGTGGATGGGGCAGAGGGTGGCGGAGCACGAGGTTTACGTGGACGGGAAGCTGGTGGCTAGGGGGACGACGGTGGGTTACCGGAGGCTGCACAGGCTGCCGGAGAAGGTGAGGGCGCAGGCGCTGAGGGTGAGGTTCCTGAGGTGGCGGGGAGGGGATGGTCCGCTGTTGGCCGCGGTCGGCGTCCACTATGATCCCTACGCCAACGGGGTGTAGTCCGTCCGGTCGCGCCAAATCAATTCAGCGACTTAATTACTGCATAGGATTTGATTCGTCTTATAAAAGGTCGGTGGTGCTTTGGCTCTCTCTCTCTCTCTCTCTCTCTCTCTCTCTCTCTTCTTCGGGTTTTTACAGATCTTTTTTCTTTTCGATAAAATATTGTTCTGTGTTTTTCCTGCTATTAATCCTTATGTAAATCGGCACTTTAACATCAAGATCGACGGACGTCGAATTTGTTGCAGGATGTTAATGTGTCTTACCTCACCTGCGTCGTCAGTATATATAAAAGGATAATAAGAAGCACATAACGAATGATGCGGTTTTGATGGTGTGGGATTGGAGGTTTGATTCCTTGAGCACTCACTCCCCTATAATCTTCGTTGCTCAAGAAACGTGTAGTCCCACCATGAGAGGGGTTGGAGAAGATAGAGAAAAACAAGACGCGAAGTTGGAGGGAATAAATGGACTATGATGGACGAAGGAATCGGATTGAGATGTTGCTTGCCGTGGGATTGAGATTGAGGCGTTGTTGGATGGCTCAGATTGTCGCTCCTCGACTGAGTCGTCTCCACTCTGACTGTTGGATTGCATGTCATGTAGGTTCCCCCACCCCATTTATCTAAGTATATGAAGTTGGCTAAGGAGAGATGTCAATTATGTCATGTATCAATTAAAGTAGCCTTGGGTGTTGTTGTAAGCTGGGATGAGAATGCCTCATGGTCGATCTATCGAAGATGCTCCTCAATGTTTATTGAGTTGGGTGAAGTACTCAAATATGGTTATCATTGGTGAGCCATACATAGGGTTGAAAACGATCGGGTAGGGATACGAATATAGGTATAATCATATCCTTATTCATTTCAATATACGAATGTAGATACGAATATTGACGAATGTGAAAAATGTATTACTATATCATTGAAAACGAATACGAATGTAAAACGAATACAAATCGGATACGAATAATAACATAAACATTTAATAAATTAACTAAAATATACATATTTATGATGGTTTATACATAAAATAAACATACCAGATATAGTAATTACATAACAATTATATCAATAATGGTGAATGCAATCATGAAATATTGTTATACATAGTTATAAATAAATCTATTTATTATACGTATGTATGAAAACGAATATACGAATACGAATGTGAATATTAGCAAATGTCAAAGTAATATTCATATCCACATCCATTTTAAAATGAATATAAATACGGATGCCAAAATATTTGTAAAACGAATACAATAGCGGATCGGATACGAATATATTCACATTCATTTTCATCTCTAGCCATACCTCATGGGAAATGATCGCAAGCCACATGGTGATCCTTGTAACGATTTTGGAAACAAACACGGTTAGAAATCTCTTTAAAAAATAGCCCCAATTTGAATTGGGGTCTAACCATGTAAAACATAGATATGAGCACTACACAGTTACCCTGAAATCTATCCGGACAAACCTTATGTAGTTTTATTGGGCACATAATCAACATGTGGTTCGAATGATCACATTGAGGTTAAGATGATGTGCAACGAACCTATAAATATTATTAGTAAGATGCGAGGACTATGCAGCTCATCTGCATTTAACTTGCATGTTCATCATCATCACTCACGCATTTGCCTTGATTTGAAATTGTACAAGCTACAAGGCAAGGCTACTTGCACTCATTAATCTCGAGGTAGAATTAAGGGTGGATGGGAGGTAATGAATATATAATTTCCTACAACTCATGAACATACTCTTTTATCCTATTAGTAATTCTAAAGATAAAAGCTAGTTTTCATGTGTTGTAGGAAAGCAATAATGGCAGTGGTGATTGCCTATATCCCCCCTCCAATGCCCATCCTCTCCTAAGGTTCGCATCATCTCTCATCCATTGGGTTAGGCATGCACTTCTCCTTCCACCGTAACTAAGGTATTCCTTCTTCTCCGATTGTTCTCCCTCCTTGTACCTCCCCCTTTAAGATCACAAATAAAGTGGGTTGTGCATGCTTCAAGAAAAAGAAGCTTATCCGAAAATAAAAGTCCACTTTGTGTGAAGAATCCTTCTAAGTACCCCCATCTCTCAATCCAGACTTCGTAAGGCTTCACTAGGCAAGATGGACGAATACCCAAAATCCCCTTACAGTGCAATTTGAATTAGATGCTAGGATAATGACAAACTTTTTCTAGTCGTGATGCCTCTTGAGGGTTTCTTAAAAATGCACCATCTTTAATTTCCTAGATGAAGACATCATTACCACATCAAGCATGTGGGTGCTTTTGGATGAATCTTTTTTCAAGATCTTTCCTCCTCTTGTTGGAAAAGCAAGCCCCACCTCACCCTTTCTAGTCCACTTAGAACATAACATCATTTGTTCTAAGTTGGATGACCCATGATCATCTAAGTTCAAACCTCTTCTGAAAATCATGTTGGAGGCTTCCACAAATCTCACCTCAACCCTGAACCTTAAAAAACTCTAAATACGGCCTTGTTCTTCTGGTGTGATCCCCAATTTTATACCAAACACAGAAGACATACTTCAGTCTTGAGGTAACACCACTTTGATTCCCCAACACTCCTAGTGAATTCTTCAAAAAATTCTTTCAATAATGATTGATCTTCCCACCTCACTACAAGATAATATGACTTTAGCGGGTACATATTTGCATCCACAGGAGGTTGGTCGTGGACATGGGACTACTTGCGTCCACAAGGTTGCCACTGGTGGATGTAATGTGCTCAAAGCAAAGATTTTGAAATCTACAAGCAGATCTTGCATCTGCCAATGGACATGGAAGTCAGCGAGCGCATGCGAGTGCACTTTTCTCTATCATGATTATGTTTAGTACGAGATATGTCTTTCATTTCACTATGTGCCATGAGGACATAGCACAAGCTAAGTATATGGGGTGATTGCATATATTGCATATATACTTTCTGTCATAGCTCGCACTTTTACATATTTTCTACATTTATTTTAGGCTATGTATACGGAGATTTGAAATTTTTATAAAAATAGTTTCTAAAATGTTCGGAAAATTTATATATTTTTTAATTAATTAAAAAATGTTTTGCAAATTATTTTTAAAATGGCTACATATTTTCCTTTTTACTCTCTATTTTCTGTATATATTTACAAATATTCTTTCATTAAAAAATTTGAAATTGGAAATAAAATAAAATAAAATAAAATAATAGTCAAACCTTACTTTGATTTTCCAAGAGAAGTCTTAGTTTCTGAGAGGGTGTCTTAGGAGTAATTGTTAGATTTCTGACCGTCAGATTCTTAGGCTTTAAAAGGTTGCCTAGACTCAATTCTCTATAGAGTCGAGCATGGAAGAGAATCTAGATTTAAACTCTCTATTTTGGAAGTTAAAGTCGATAGGACTTCTTTGAAGAGGGTGATGTTGCTTAAGGAAGATAGTATTTTATTAGAAGAATTAGATATGGAAGAACCTACACCATTTCTTGAGGATATTTACCTCTTGCTTCTAGTTTTTCTCTTTTAAGGAAAACTCAGAAGTGTGTGGCAGGAACCAAGGGTTGGATTTAACTTCCCTCTATTTTGGAGAATGGTGGGTCTTCCCATGTGTATATGGATATTATATTTAAGGAAGAATGGTATCATTCCAAGTGATTCATTTTCCAAATTGATGAAGATCTTTCTTATTCTGATTCTAGAGTTTACCCTATAAGGAAAAATTAAGTTAAACATAAGGCATCCTGTGACTTTAAACTCTAAAGATTCAAGACTGGTCTTTGAGAGCCTCAAGTTTGTTGTGTTGTATGGGTATCCTTATAATGTCTTGTATGTGTCTGTCGTGTTCTATTCTTATTACTTAAGGGTACATGTTCTCTAATTCTTGTTAAGAAAATCTTCTTCAAAAATTTATATAAATAATTAATTTATTAATTCAGTATTTTTCCCTGACACTTTCACTTTGCACTCAAGGCTTGTTAATATCTTTAACACTTGGTTTATGAGATCCAAAGACTTAGAGTTAACATATTTTAATCATTAGATTCTTAGACTTAATATTTCAAAATTCCCTATTTAGAAAGATTTATGTGTATATTGCATGCTTAATCTCTTCCTCAAAGAATATGACCATCACTCAATTGTATTATTGCATTCATGATTGAGACGAGTTGAGGTTTCACTTGAGGAACCGGGATTTGAGATTCGAGTTTGGACCTGATTTTAAGATACTCGAGGATGGGACAAGATTAATGAAGGATTCATGAAACTCGAGTGCCAGCGTCTTAGATAGTATGGGACATGGTTCTCATACTAATCTCTTGATCAAAGCCTAAGTGTCAGGGTATGAAATTATTAAATTAATTTGTTGATCAGTGTGTGACAATCCTTGGTAAAAGCACTGGAGCTAGCCAAAAAATATTGATGAAAAGAAAAGTTAGGCATTACAAAGTTACATCCATATGAGCTTACACCAAAGACGAGCGCTCCCAACCTTTCATTGTCCATTTGGACCAAAATATTAGGCTTTTATGAGCCGGGTTAGTACCTCAAAAAGGGATATGCATCGTAAGCGATACAAGTCTGGGTGCAAGTATATTAGGTACTTGAAAAAAACACACCTCGGTGTACTCCCACGAAAACAAGTACATACAACTCAACTTCTTTTGATGGACACACTGATTAACAACAAAAATACATTATGTTGAGTTAATAAGGCACTTGAGAGGTACATTGTCCTACAGAGAGAGAGAGAGAGAAAACAAATGACACCAACATATTTCCTCAATTATCTGGCCTATCATCTATACTTTGAAGTCCGATAAATTAAAGAGACTGTGGATTGAAGGAAGACTAGATTTAATCCCTAGTGTTGAGGATTGGATCCTTAGGAGGATGACTTGTATTAGAACTTTAGGTGATGCCTTGACTCTACTCTCATGAATGCAGTCAAAACATTAATGTCATATCTCTTTTATGTGTGTGTGTGTGTACATTGAGTCTAATGATCAGAAGATTTGAATTCCATTTGATTAGGACCAGGTTGAGCTTAGAGTCTTATGATCTCTAAAACTAAGTGTTCTTGTTTTCTTAAGCCTCGTCTATCCACTTAAACATGTCAAGGAATTCACTGGTTAATCTAACTTTTTATTTAATTCTTTATTTATTAGCTCGAGGATGGGCTTAGCTTAAGTATAGGGCGTGATGGATCCCATATTCATCTACATTATTCTTTTATCTTATCTCTCTTGCTTAAGAAAACCAATAAAAATTCAGAACAAATAACACCAATTAACTAATTTTATGTTGTAAATAATTACATATAATTATTGTATATTAATATACCTATTATTGTGCTATTATTTTATGCATTCATTACTTATTAAAAATCCAATAAAAATTAGTATAATATTGTACATAATTAATTTAACCTAATTTATAATATAAAAAATCCAAAAAATAAAAAAATAAATAAAAATAAGCAATTTAATTATTTAAATTGCTTGCAAAAATAATTTCTATATATAGATGATTTTATTTTCTCTTTGAGTTCTACATGAAAGTTGTTAACCTCATCGAGATCTACAACTTTCATGTTGAATATTTTTTCTTATTTTGTTTCTAAATAATTCTTTTTTATTTATTATGCATTTATTCATTTATCTCAATTCTCATTGGGCAATGTGGCACCATCTCAACGCACCATGTGGCCCCGCCTCCTCTTTGTATTCAGCGTCTTCCTTAGCTGTTGGATCATCAGATTCAATGGCTGGGAGCTCTTCTCCTACCTTTAGTCCACCTGTGTGAGATGTCGCGACCCTTCGCACGTCTCCAACTTCCAGCTATTTCTCCGTCAACTTTCAACAACTTCTTGTGCAACTCTCTTCGCCATTATCTTCCATGTTCATAGGTGATCTTCGCCCAACCTACTTTCCTCCTCATCTCCCTCACATGTACATTGGTCATCAGTTGAAACCTCCCTTCTAACTACCTGGAACCACCACACTTCAGCCCTCAAAATCCCTTCACCGACAATCGTCCCAAATTATATGCCATTCTTGGAGTCACTCCTGGCCTCTTCCTTGCTTCTATGATAGAGAAGTCATGCTAAGATGAGCCACGATGGAGGAGAAGCCCTGGCAAGATCCAAGGTACCTCCACTTTGCTACATTCGATTCCACTACTGCTCGAGCTTAGTTCTTCAGCTAAGAACTTTAAGCGAATGCCACGAAGCTTTTAAAGCTTCAGATCCTATCGAGAAGGTATTCAATTCCAACATTTTCATTCAACTCAATTTCAATTAAGTTTGTTGGTATCATTTTCCCTCATTTTCTTCATCTTTATCTTAAGTAATTTGGATGTTCTTCCATGCACAAAAACATCATTTTTCTCTTCACTCTTAGTTCACCAGTTTCGCGTGAACTCATGATTCCTTCTCATGTTCTTCATGATATGTTCATAGCAATACCTTTATCAAACTTGCAAAGTGAACCCAATAGGACTATTTTTCCTCATCCAACAATATCCTTCATTTCATCTCATAAGTACCACAATAGATTCATCTTGGTTTGTATTGCAACTAGCATCTGCAGGTGGCAAGAGGTATTTAATGATCGTATTTCCATCGGAGCAATGTCACGGACCTTCATCTTCGACAACCAGAGGTCGACATCGTGTTCTAGGACAATCTTTTGAGAGATGAGGACTTCGTCTAGATCGCTCCTGCTGCAGTGACCTTCCCCGAATTTCAAGCGGACTAGACACAAGCGGAGGAGGAAATCGAATCTATAGAAGCTCAGCTCGAGTGCCAGTTTCCAAGGAGGAGAGGTAAGAACGCAGCATACAACTGTTGTTCGATCTGGTCCTCTAGATCAGATCCAACAACCCTCATTCTATCTGAGCCTCATTTCCGAGGTAGCGTTTCATCCCTAAGGCTTGAAGCGTCTGAACCTCCCACGAGCCACCGATGAGCGACGCGTGTCTTGAACCTCGCACCCAAACCTCCCCCAAGTCATGTACAATGCATACATGATATTGGTGAAATTGCAATCAAACCCAAAAAGATTCATATATTTGTAGACAAGTCATGCCATTTGGGAAATTTACATTAATACCTTAGTGGATTTTTGTATTTAATATTTAGCACAATTTGTATCCTTTTGTAATTAAATAATTCATGTTTTCTTACATTTATGTATTGCATTGTTTTGTTAATAACTTGTGAACCACTTATCTATTTTTAAAACTGGTGTCATTCGAAAGCAAATTTTATGCTCTTTAATTTAATGCATTTAAATCACTTTTTGATTTACCTTTCATGCATTAAATTTTAGAGAAGTGATTTGTTCTATTCAATCTTATTATTTATTCAAAATGGAATTACAATTAGGTTGAAGTAGTTCTCTACTTGGCATTGATTCACCATTAATTAACCAATTGTTTTCACAAGTATTTACTTTATTAAATCAAGATAATATTATATGTTGTATGTCTTTGTGAATATATTGCATTATTGTTTGTCATGTAAACTAATTGCATAAAACATTTTTTGAACATGCTTTGTATTTATTTGCATTCTACTCGATCTAGAGCCTACAAATTGCTTAAATAATTACTTGAATCCTAAATTTAATTACATAATTTCCTGTGTCCCTTTGTTCGACCCTAGACTGCCCAGGTATAAATTAAAACCGAGAACTCTTCACACAGATCTTCTCTTGATTTTAAGTGATTGTCAATTGGCTCATGCTACAACGAGGCAAGCCCAAAGTTGATCACATGGATGCAAATGTCTCCTCAGGGTGATTTTCAGATAATTTAGATATTAGGTTTTGAGGAGTATTTTTTGGTATTTTAAATGCAGTTAAAGATGCAAATGCAATTTGCGGCTAAGTCTAGGGGTCAAATTACAAATTTTCAATTAAATAGTGTCCAAAAATCCTGAAACTTGGTCGGATTGTGAATTAATGCAAAATTAAACTACTTTAATGGTTTACCTTTTCTAATGCGAAATGAAATTTCTGTGATAAGAATGCCAATAGAGTAATCTATAGTTAATTAATTTTAATAAATACAAAACACAGATATTTTCCAGAGTAAAAAAATCCTAAATTAGTCTATATGAGTGAATTCATAGCAATTTAAATTTCTTAAAAATAGATTGTGGTGGATCAATTAAAAATTAATTACTAAAATCACATTATTACTTATTCAGGGCAATTGATGCATTCAAATGATGAGATTTTTGCGCACATTATAGATATCAATTAATTCTACTTTATATGATTTTTTGAGGATTTTTCAAGCTAAGGTTGATTTACTATGTAATAATCATCACAAAATGGCAAAATACGTCAAATTCTATCACAATAATTATGTTAGAGCAATCAAAACTCATAAAAATACCATTAATTATTCAAACTGTAGAGAATTAATTGTTCTCTGATATGCGATTTTTGGAAATGAAAATAGATGACAAATGATGCTAAAATATTGGCTTAAATGTAGGGGTATCAATGCAATACAAAAAAAATTAAATAAAACAAAGCTAATGCAAGGCGTTTCTTACAAATGCAATTACTAGCGGGGGAGAGTATGCAATTCACCTGAGATTTGCGTGTTGGTTTGCAAATGTGGAGTAGCTATGGATGACAATACCATTTTTCCAAAGCACGTGCACCAAGCACGTGGTCTTTACTTTGCTTAGACTCAGATGGGTAAAATCAAAGAAGGAGCCCCGACAAAGAGGTTTCGACTCGACCCGAGCTAGGACGGGGCGTAGACTGGAGTCAACAAACCCTCCTAGACGAGTCAATAATTCGGTTGTACAAAATAATTGAAAATCTAATAAAAAATAACAAATAAATTTAAAATAAAAAGTGTATAAAATAAAAAAAATGTTTATTATTTTTCAAACTATTTTTCTGTGATTTTTAATTATTTTATGAAAAATAGATTAATGTATATATAGTGTATAGTATTATATACATGTATAGTATACCTATGTATTATGTACATGTATTTTTATTATTTTATTTTTGCATAAATACTCTTATTTTATATTTTATTTATTTACAACATAATTTTAGAGATATAAATAAATTTTTTTATTTTATTTTTATAAATTATTTAAGGTGTGTTATAAATAGATGATGTAATATGTACACATATGTTTTGTACCATGAATGGAGGATTTTTTATTTTTATTTAATTTTTCCGATTTTTTTATTATATTTAGAAATATGTATAAGGGTTAAAAATAATAATTTATTTTGTCAAAAAAATAAATGTATGATTAATAAGTACAAGTATAAGTGGTATATACAATACATAGTGGACCCTATCTCTCTCTACTTATTTTTGTTTACGATCAGGTCGAGGCTTGACCTTCTCTTGGGGTTTGGATCACTCTGTATTTGTTCTAATACATCATTATTTTTCTTTTCCTTTATTCTTTTATTTTTGCCCAAAATATGCAAATTTTGTCTTAACACAAGCATGCAATTTGCTAAGTTATTGTATTTACAAGAGTTTATGTGATGTTTTGCCAAGAAAAAGAGCTAAAATAAAAGAATAAAGAGTGAGAATCATAGATTCATCACCCCCCCCCTATACTTTTCCTTTGCTAGTCCCTTAGCAAACACTTATTTGAAAAAGAAGTGAAAAGAGAAAGAAAAGAAAAAGAATCAAGGTTGATTATTAAACTTATCTTCATTAAATTGAAGTATGGAGCTCAGTCAGATCTTTGGATTATTAGTTTGTTGGAACCTTATTGAGATATAGGTTTAAAACTTAACAACATCTAAGTTCCACCATTTTATGGTCAAGACTCCTCAATAATCCAGATCAGAACAAGTTTACATACGCAAACTCTAAAGATTATGCATCTTCCTTGTATTGTGTAAGTGATATATAGCTCCCGACCTCAAACATGATAAAGAAACAATCTCCCTCAACAAGGTATCTCTAATTCCTCAGTCTAGCATTCCTCGAGAAGCGAGGTATTCCCTTCGAAGTTCAAGTACAACCAGCTCAAGAAGAGGAGAAAGAAGAGAATGAACCGTGGCCAGTGTAGTTAAGTCTCCTGCTGCAAGATTTATGAGATGAGAAGGTGTAATACATAAGCTTTGCTTTATTTGACTATATACACTACGGCATGCATTTTATTTTCAATCAGGCTTGTCCACTTTTGGAGTTTTTCTTAATTTTGCACCTTTTTTATGTGCATATGTACAACATATCTACATGGTGCAGCATACATATAAGGATTTTTTCTTCTTGAGCTAGTAGATATCCCTCTTTTGAAGCATTATTGCAACCCACAACTCCTATCTTTAGACCTCATCACCGCTAGACCAAGCTGAGGTGCACATCCCTCCCTAAACGAAGAGGAGAGGTTCCGCGTATAAGTACTACCCTCGTATGCTACCCAAGCCAAAGGATTCTACCTCCTCACCACCTCATCCGTGTGGAGCTATGTGTAAGGTGCTAGTCCAAGTAAAGCCATTGTCTGAGAGTCATGCGTGTGTTGTTAAGTGTTCTACTTAGGCTCATCAAGATGACATGTGAACGTAGCCTAGTGGACTCAAAGAATTAAGTCACTAATGGATCTGAAAAGTCTTAACCCAAAATCCTATAAGGTCCCTCTGAAAGTTAGGTGGATTAAGGTAATAACCAAGCTCCGTTTTCCAATTTAATTCCAGATTAGTTTAAATGTCAACTATGATTCAGAAGAATATACAAGCAAATATGTACAATAACTCTTTTTGATGCAATTTTCAAATCATGCAAAATTTTATGAAAAATGTTTGAATGCACAAGGGGAAAAGTTTTGCAAAGCATTTACAAACATTTACGCACAATTTTTTGCAAGCTTTTATTTTTCAAATATTTTTCAAAAAATTTTGTATTATATACATAATTTTGATACATAAATATTTACAAGCATTTTACAATCAAAACATTTTTACAAACATTTGTACAAAAATAGTTGTTTACAACTAGCTATTTACAAACATGCATGTGCAAGAAAGAATTTTATATGCAGGAAAAAAATTTAAAATTTCATGATTTTCAGGTTGTGGTTTTTAGCCATTATATTTATTAACACACTCACACAGAGTATGAGTTATGTCTAAAGTATATATACAATATATACAACACCCCGTATACTTAGCTCGAATGTTGTCCTCAGAGTGATCAGAGAGCGATGAAGAAGACATAACTCATGCTGAGTATCGGGAAGTGAAAAGAAAGGCTATACTACAACGATGAATAAAACAATGTAATAAATAGAGATCAACGATCCCCCCTATACTTAGGATCAAGTAATCCTAAGTATAGAATTCTGTACACAAGGGGAAAATCGAGGTTAGAATGTACAGGGTCTACCTCCCATATACTTAGGGTAAAATACCCCTAAGTATAGGTAGCAAAACAAGGTAAAAAGAATCAAAAGAATAATAAAAAATCTGACGCCCTCTATACTTAGGGTAAAGTACACACTAAGTATACCATAATCATTAGATGAAGATGGGGTGTTAGACAAAAGAATGTGCGACATGGAA
Source organism: Ottelia alismoides (assembly GCA_037367405.1). Classification (NCBI taxonomy): domain Eukaryota; kingdom Viridiplantae; phylum Streptophyta; class Magnoliopsida; order Alismatales; family Hydrocharitaceae; genus Ottelia; species Ottelia alismoides. Next base: position 1,507,917 of record JAZKJV010006597.1, on the reverse strand, counting down.
AACTGGATCTATACAGCTGCAGGGGAGAAGTGATAATCATGCATGAGATGAAAATGATGTGAGTCAAAGACCACATCTCATGCAAAATGAATAGGGGCAATGTCAACGATCAATGGATCATGATCTAGATATGGCTTCAGGCGTTGATCATTTACTCGAAAGGTGGAAACAGACGACATCTCGGATATATCAATGCTACCATTGTCGTGCACCTTTCGGATCAAGTATGGTCCCTTCCATTTTCTCTACAGCTTCCTTGGAAATAATTTCAACCTAGCAACAAATAGCCATACTCTTTGATTCGACTCAAATTTCTTATGGTTGATATGAGAATTATGTCATATCTTCACTCTCTCCTTATATTATAGGCTACTCGAAAAGGTTGTATCTCTAAGCTCCTCCAGGGCTGCCAACTCTACCTTCCTATGATCTTCTATACTCTTTGGATCCAATAATAACTCAATGATTGCCCATAGTGACGTGTGCTTTATCTCCACAGATAAATGGCATGGCTTTCCATAAACGAGATGAAAGGGAGACGTACCCAAAGGTTCCTTGAAGGAAGTCCGATAGGCCCACAAGACCGAGTCTAAAAGTTATGACCAATCCTTTTGGTCTGTGTGGGCAACCTTCTACAATATAGTCTTGATCTCCCTATTCGATACTTGATAAATGCGAAATCTGCCTCTTTAATAATGTTGAATTGTAGTATAGGAGGCGAATTTCGGTCGATTTAAGTACCACAATCTTCGAATGTTGTGGAATAATTTTACTTGGTAAGTCTACCAAGGTCGAACACAGGGAATGATTTTTAGTTGCGTGTTCTTAAATTAAATTAAATAATTAATCAACGGTTGATCAATTTCTGTGTTAGGACAATATAATACAATGCAATTATGCATATGCGATGCAAAGGAAATAAATAGAGAGAATTATGCTCAGGATCTGCGATTTGAAACGTGTTAAATCCTCAAGTAATCAGATCTATAATTTCACAAGCTTAATCACAAATCAAAGTGGATAGAACTCAAGAATTATTCAGACTGACTCAGTGCTTCAGGTTAATAAATTGATGCTCATAATAATTTGAAGCAAAATATCAGGCCTCCAAATGTCTTTGATTTAATTCCTCTAATAGTCGACAATAATCTTAGAGGAATTGATCTAAATTAATCCCTTGTGAAAACTAAACTATTGAGAATAATCAACAATGATTACAAGGGTTTAATCATATTAAAATCATCATCCTAATTCCTGCAAAAATTATCATTAATTTCTCAAGCACACATATGTCAAAATTATCTTGCAAGAGTCAATAATGATCCTCAAATAACAATTATCACTAAACGACCTCGAATCTATCCTTAAATTATGCTAAGTGATAGAGCATGGAAAGAGCTTCAAAATGACATATTATATGCTAAAAATGGAGTTCGGATGAAAAAAATATGATCAAATGAATTTTCAGAGATTAAAATGTAATTAAAATAAAGTTTTTCCTTCCAAATGGTCCCTGGAAGGACTTATCTGCAATTTCTAAAAGTCGGCAAGGGTCGTATGTAATTTACCCTTGGCGGGAGTATTTTTGCAATTTCAGAAAATGCCAGGGGCTTCGATGCATATTTCACCAAGCACATGTGCGCAGCACATGCGCCAGGAGGCTCGGTCGGCGAAGCTAAGGCTCGGGGTTCCCGAGCCTGAGGTTCGGAGCCTAAACCAGAGGCTCGGTGGGGAGGCGCGAGGCTCGTACCGAGGCTGAGGCTCGGATTGTCTGAGCCTCCACGCGACGACGATTCAGGGGACCCAAGGCGGGAGGCTCGGTTGGTGAGGCTCGGCTAGTGACTGCGTGGCAGCTCGTGAGCCGTTGGATCACTGGCTAATGCCCAGATCCAATGGCGGCTGGAAAGTGGCTTCGACCAGACGGGGAAGCAACCCGACCGAGCGCCCGGAGACGAGCGGAGGTGTGGCGAGAGGGGCCTTTGCCGAGGCGGATGGGCGGTAGAGCTCGGCCGACACACAGTCGAGCGGTGGCCGGTTCCAAGCGAGAGGTGCAGCGGGGGCGGGGCGGAGGGGCGACCGAGGCACGGGGGTCGTACAACGCGCGACAGCTGCATGCAGAGGTGCTCGGGGTGGAGGTCTGTGGTTGAGCGAGGAGGGGCGAACGGAGGTCAGGTAGTCGACGAAGGGCGGAGCGCGAAGTGTAGTTGGTCGGGTCAATGTTGTGGCGATGAACCTGCAACAAAAAGAAAGGGGAAAACAAGTAACATGAAGGTTGCGTGAGTTGCCTGGAACTTAGGAGAAGCAGTTCTCCGATGATCGCTTCGAGGAGGCGGTAGAGGCTCTTAAGCTTTGCTGCTCACAGAGGAGCGACTGCACAGGGACCAGCCCCGTGGATCACGTCGATTAAGCTGCTGTCACCAGCCGTCAGGGGAATGACGGATGGGTTTAAAAGCTGGAGGTTGATGGGTTTTAATAGAAGGGGAGGTGGACGACAGTTACTCGAGGGAGAGGCCGGTCTCGTAACGGCCGGAGAAGGGAGGTGGCGTCAGTCTTTACAAGGACGGAGGAGGAGGAGGAGCGACGGAGGGGGAAAAGGTTTGGCAACAGCTGAGGAAGAGGAAGGGGGCCACGTGCCTCACACGTGACCCGGGGGCGCTGGGGTGAGAGAAAGTGGGGGGCACGTGGCACGCCCAGGAGCTGCCACATGGCGCCCCCAAAAAATTTTCAAAATTACATAGGAAAGAAAAATGAAAAAAATAATAGAAGACCTCGGATCGAAAAATTTCCTTCATAAAAGTTGTTCGTATTGACGAGATCTACATTTTTCATGAAGGATCCGGAAGCAAAAAAGGTCATCTGTGTAAAGTGGGATTTTTGGTGGTTCTCCATGTATATAGAAAACCGTATTTTTGGGGTTTTATAATTTTGTTTTGGTGGTTTTAGAGAGGATAAAAATTCTAGAAAAAATACGATAAAATAGAAGAAAATTATTTACACACTAATCTAATTTTTTTTATATTTTTAATAAATAAGAAAAAAGGAAAAATAAATAGAAGTAAGAAACACACAATTTTTGTACAGACTCACAACAGACACTTGGACTCGGTCAGTTTCTTTGATTTCAGTTTTAGTCTGGATTTGGATTGTTGTGTCGCTTAATAAAACTTTCATCAAAGAACACAAATGAAGAAGAAATAAAATATCTTTGATTTAATTCCTCGAATAATCGACAATAATCTTAGAGGAATTGATTTAAATTAATCCCCTGTGAAAACTAAACTATTGAGAATAATCAACAATGATTACAAGGGTTTAATCAGATTAAAATCATCATCCGAATTCCTCCAAAAATTATCATTAATTTCTCAAGCACACATATGTCAAAATTAGCCTGCAAGAGTCAATAATGATCCTCAAATAACAACTATCACTAAACGACCTCGTCCTCAAATTATGCTAAGTGATAGAGCATGGAAAAAGCTTCAAAATGACATATTATATGCTAAAAACGGAGTTCGGAGGAAAAAAGATATGGTAAATGAAATTTCAAGGACTAAAATGTAATTAAAATAAAGTTTTTCCTTCAAAATAGTCCCTAGAAGGACTTATCTACAATTTCTAAAAGTCGGGAGGGGTCGTATGTAATTTACCCCTAGCGGGGGTATTTTTGCAATTTCAGAAAATACTGGGGGCTTCGATGCAATTTTCACCAAGCGCACGTACCAGGAGGCTCGGTCGGTGAAGCTAAGGCTTGGGGTTCCCGAGCCTGAGGTTCGGAGCCCGAACCAGATGATGGAGGGCATAGGATTGTGTATGATTTTCTCTCTCTTACATCGGAACAAGGTGCCTCTCGAGTGCCTTATTACTCAACACAAGTATATTTTATTTTGTTGATCAATATGTCCGTCAAGAGAAATTGGAGTCGTCTGCACTTATTTTTCTGGGAGTACACCGGGGTGTGTCTCTTTTGAGTATCTAAGATACCTTCGACACCCAGACTTGTATCGCTTACGATGCAGAGCCCTTTTATGGTGTCAGCCCAACTCCTTGGTCCTAATTAGCGCTTTGTCCAAGCGGACACTTTAAAAATGTTTGGGAGCACTCGCCATTGGTGGAAGCTTATTTGGAATTTGACTTTGGATGAAAGAGCTTTTCCTTGACATTTCTTTTTCTTTTCTTTTGTTGGCTAGCTCCACTGCTTTTACCAAAAGTTGGCGCACACTGATCAACAATTTCCATTAAGTTTCATCACATCCTGGCACATAGGTAGATATCAAAGAGATTAGCATATGAATCTTGTTCACATACTGGTTAGGGTTTTGCTGACACTCGGGTTTTCTGAAGCCTTCATTAACTTTATCCCATCCTTGAATATCATTAAATCAGGTCTAATCTCAAATCTCTAGTCCTAGCTCCTCAAGTGATAACTCACTCATCTTATCAATCATGCAGTTGTGAAAGTGATTTGTGTTGATCATATTCTTTTTGAAGGTAGAGATGAAGAGTGTAATATAACGATCAAATCTTTCAAATTAGGGAAATGTGGATAATTAAGTTCAAAAACCCTAATGACTAAGGCTGGCTAACTCATAATCTCAAGATCTCAGAAATCTAGCGTACTCAAAAATCCTCAAGCCTTGAGTGATAGTGAATGTGTCAGGAATATATCAACAAATGAATGCATGAAATGCTTGATGAAATACAAGACCATGAGTGAATTTTTATGCAAAAGGTTTTTTATCATTTTTTTTTTGAAAAACAGTATTATAAACACTACTTGTACCCATCCCCGATGTTGGATGAAGACAATTAAAGTACGAGCTTTGGATAAAGTAGATAGAATATATACAAACACACCCTCCTATACTTAGCTTGTGCTATGTCCCCATGGAACAAATGAAATGTAGACATAGCTTATACTCAGTATAGGTGAGATAAGAAAAGAAAAAGAGAAGAAGTGATGTATAAACAATGGTACCGGTCCCCCTATACTTAGGCTCAGGTCAGCCTAAGTATAATCGGGTAAATACAGATGGAGAACCGGGTAGATTTGCGGATGTACAAGATTAAGGAGGTTTGCAACGGACCTTCTAGCGGATGTGTGGAGGGAGATAGTATAGAGATGTCGAGGGCGATGAAGAGGGGGCCGGTGAAGAAGACCAGCCATCATCGGAGTCGTCCTCAGGAGAATAATAGTTGTATGCAAAGGATCTCCAACTATTGTCAATCAGAGGTAAGTGCCCTTGGATCAGAGTTGTACTTATTGCACTTATCTGATGAACCACTTCAGGATCGGACGAGGACTCTTCAGAAATCATCTGGTGTCTAAGGTCAAATGTGACTTTCGTGTTCAGTTTGTTTCTTTGGGAAGTATTGGGAGGAAGTTGGACAGTCTTCATCTCCCTGTCTTGAGTAACCGATGTGGCATTCATGAGCTCCTCATCAGGTGAATCCCCATAAAAGTCGACCAATTCTTGAAGGGTCATACGCTGCTTTGGTCGAGTGAGATTGTTCCTGGTGATTTTGTGGTTTATGGTTGGGGGTGTTGATGTCACTTCTGGATGATCGTGAATTTTGGTGACATCGGATGTTTTCGGAGTCGGTTCCTTATATGGTTCAAGTATCTCATGAATTACTGTCGACTCAAAGATTGGACCACTCAAATAATCGTGGTGATCCTCAATACAATTCCTCATAAGCTCCAAAATCTTGATTTTTCCTAGGAGCAGTAATAGGGTGGTGAGAATCTGAAGTTTATCCAACAATCAGTCTTTTAGGTGACTCTCCTAGGGTTTGTATCTGTGTGTCATGCGGAGATGTCTGATAATGTGGAAATATTTATCTCTTGATCATAATTGTCGGTTTCAAGTTGGTTTTCCTCAGAGAAGGTTGTGTCATTGGGGGTTTGTTCATTGTGGTCCGAGTTCGGGAATTTGATTTCTTGAGTCTTACAATCGACGATCGCCTTAGCAGAGGCTAATAACGGCTTTCCTAAAATGATAGAAGACTCAGACAACCTTCTGGGGTGCTCAATGTCAAGGACAATAAAGTCCACTTTATGTCTATTACCCTGAAAGTTTACGACGAGCGAAATGATCCCCCGTGGCCTTTTGATGGATCAATCAGGCAATTGAACGATCACCCTAGTCTTTTTCAGTTGTCCAAGTTTGAGTTTGAGTTTGTCAAAGACAGACTTGTGGAGGATGTTTAATGTGAATTCGTCGTCTAACCGAACATGAGTGAATGTAGAATCCTCAATTTCACATGTGATCCGAGTCAACCGCTTGACTTTGTGGCTTTTGATTTTACGATTCATCACCAAAGAAGTAGCTATAGATATGACGTGATATTCAGTCCTGGATCGTTTCTTCCCCGTTTTTTGGGGTTTAGTCGACTCTTCACAAATCTATTGAGATCGGGCACATATTCTATGGCTTTGATCAATGGAAACTCTAAGATCGGACTCTTGCAAAATGCTTCCATTTTAGAATTGTCCAATTTTTTTGAATTTTCATTTTTTTTAGTATTTTCTATGATATAGTCATTAGGGGGGTCAGAGGTCAGCGGTGCTTGTGCCAGATTGTGATGATCCAGTGGTTCGCATGGTGGTGGCCTCACTTCTTTTGAATTTTGCATAGACTGGATGAGATCGTATATTCTCTCAGTTAAAGTGTCTGCTATATGATTAATCCGAGCAATCTCATCCTCAAATATCTCATGAATAGTGATTGATTAATCATTCTCCATGTGTCGTGATTCTGGCATGTAACCTCGAGTAGAATATTGATTGTTCATAAACATCATGGCCTGGTCATGAGTTATGTTTCCTTGACTTTGGTTTCTCGTGGATTGTCGAAGGAAAATTGATTGTACTCAAGAGGATAGTCATCCTGAGTAGGGGATGGTACAAGAGGTTGTGGGATCATAGTAACTGGAAATCGTGTTCTACTATCAATATCGGTCACTCTATTGTTCATTCTTGATTCTGGTCTCTCTCTCATGTCCATAAGATTGTCAGAACATGGGAGAGGGCTATTCCAAGAAGTGTGGTCATCAGGTGGGATGTATGGGAGGGAAGAGAATGATGGCTGAGGGAAACTTGATTTGAAGATCATGTTCTCCTGAGGAGTGTGAGAAGAAGGATATCGGGACAAGGTCGTGGAGATCGGGAAAGAAGACCATTGTGCCGACATCTTCTCAAGAGGGATGGAATGATTAGCAAACCACGATTTGCTTGCGATTGCAAGGTCTTTGACGCACACAAATCAAATACAAAACAAATACGTTGATTCACCCACTCAACACTGGTGAAGGCACGTTAGGGTTCGGCCGCTTATCTTTTCAGTTTTAATTTAATGACAAAACAATTTTGAAAATTAAGCGGAGCTGTTAGGTAACGAAATATTTCACAAATAATGTCCCAAGTTTGTACAACTAGTTGCACCTACTCTCAGCTAGTATAGTTGTAAGCACGGACCATTTAAACGGCTACCCATGTTACTTGAGGACGAAGCCTTCCGCGGTGTCCTCTAAACCACCCACTCTGCTAAGGGAAGTCGGACCGTAAAACGGCTACCCGAGACCCTCACTGAAAAGTAGAATTGCTTTTAAAATCAGTAGTCTGAATGAAGCATTTCGGTTTTTGGCTCTGCCCTAGGGTGTGCGATCTTGTCCTTACAAATAATGAGTGGGTTTCTCTCCACCAAACACAGGTTAAATTTTTGTCAGTTTTATTTACAGTCGCCTTGATTAGCAGTCCCAGTTTTAAATTGAGGTTATCACTAAAATTATGTGAGCACAAAAATCCACACCTAATGAACAATCCCAATTCCTTTAACTCCTAAGTTGTAAAACTTGAGGAAGGATAATTGAAAAAGTCGATGCAAACATAAATCAATGGTGCATGCTTAAGAGAAAGACTTACAGTGAATCCCCGCGTTCTTCATGCGGGATGCAGTACAAGGAATTAAAATTTACACTAGATAATATGCACAGATGAAAAACACCCTAAGCAGATAATTCTATTAGCGGGAAGAATTGATTTCAATGTTTGGCTGATATTGAACGATATATAGTGCGTTTAATTAGTGAAAGTATGGCCTAACAATTACGGGCACAATAAATGGTAAACACGCAAGCGTATATGTGCCTAGGTCCTACGCCACTCAAGTTGGGTCCCAACCGCACAGAAGGGGTTGAAACAGACCTGATACACCATAGAAATGTTCAGCCTGAATTATTACAAAGGTTCAAAGAGAGGGACCCTGAGAATAATGCGGAAATTAAATCTAGACTAAACACTCTCTCACACAAAAATGTAATTCTTCGTCCTTGTGAATCCTTGATTAGATCCAAAATTTTTGCTCCTAGTAGTCTGCAAAGAGAGAATTTGCGGTTAGTATCCGAAGTAAGAGAGAAATGCAAAATAAAATGCAAAAATGACACAAAAATTAATTTCACAGAAATTAATAACAGAAAATGATTTAAAACCCTAACAATTCGTCGTTCCCCGGCAATGGCACCATTTGATAAACGCGAAATATGCCTCTTTAATAATGCTGAATTGTAGTATAGGAGGCGAATTTCGGTCGATCAAAGTACCGCAATCTTTAAATGTTGTTGAATATTTTTACTTGGCAAGTCTATCAAGGCTGAACACAGGGAACAGTGATTTTTAGTTGCGTGGTCTTAAATTAAATTAAATAATTAATCAATGGTTGATAAATTTCTGTGTTAGGACAAAATAATAGAATGCAATTATGCAGATGCGATGCAAAGGAAATAAATAGAGATAATTATGCCCAGGATCTGTGATTTGAAACGTGTTAAATCCTCAAGTAATCAGATCTATAATTTCACAAGATTAATCACAAATCAAAGTGGATAAAACTCAAGAATTTTTCAGACTGACTCAGTGCTTCAGGTTAATAAATTGATGCTCATAATAATTTGAAGCAAAATATCCGGCCTCCAAATGTCTTTGATTTAATTTCTCGAATAGTCGATAATAATCTTAGAGGAATTGATCTAAATTAATCCCCCATGAAAACTAAACTATTGAGAATAATCAACAATGATTACAAGGGTTTAATCAGATTAAAAGCATCATCCGAATTCCTGCAAAAATTACCATTAATTTCTCAAGCACACATATGTCAAAATTGGCCTACAAGAGTCAATAATGATCCTCAAATAACATTTATCCCAAAACGACCTCGGATCTGTCCTCAAATTATGCTAAGTTATAGAGCATGGAAAGAGCTTCAAAATGACATATTATATGCTAAAAATGGAGTTCGGATGAAAAAGATATGATAAAATGAAATTTCAAGGACTAAAATGTAATTAAAATAAAGTTTTTCCTTCAAAATGATCCCTGGAAGGACTTATCTGCAATTTCTAAAAGTCGAGAGGGGTCGTATGTAATTTACCCCTAACGGGGGTGTTTTTGCAATTTCAGAAAACGTTGGGGGCTTCGATGCAATTTTCACCAAGCGTACGTAGGCTCGGTTGGTGAAGCTAAGGCTCGGGGTTCCCGAGCCTGAGGTTCGGAGCCCGAACCAGAGGCTCGGTGGGGAGGCGCGAGGCTCAGACTGAGGCTGAGGCTCGGATTGTCCGAGCCTCCACGCGGCGGCGATGGGTGGTTCGGGCAGTTCGGGGGACCCGATGCTGGAGGGTCGGTTGGCGAGGCTCGGCTGGTGACTGCGTGGCAGCCCATGAGCCGTTGGATCACGGGATAATGCCCTGATCCAAAGGCGGATGGAAAGTAGCTTCGACCAGGCAGGGAAGCGGCCCGGCCGAGCGCCCAGAGACGAGGGGAGGTGTGGCGAGCGGGGCCTTTGCCTGGGCGGAGGGGCGGCAGAGCTCGGCCGACACACGGCCGAGCGGTGGCGAAGGCATGGCCGGTTCCAGGCGAGAGGTGCAGCGGGGGCGGGACGGAGGGGCGACCGAGGCGCGGGGGCCGTACAACGCGCGACAGCTGCGCGCAGAGGTGCTCGGGGTAGAGGTATGTGGACGAGTGAGGAGGGGCGAACGGAGGTCAGGTGGTCGGCGAAGGGCGGAGCACAGAGTGAAGTTGGTTGGGTCAATGTTGTGGTGATAAACCTGCAACAAAAAGAAAGGGAAAAACAAGTAACACGAAGGTTGTGTGAGTTGCCTGGAACTTAGGAGAAGCAGTTCTCTGATGATCGCTTCGAGGAGGCGTCAGAGGCTCTGAAGCTTTGCTACTCAAGGAGGAGCGACTGCACAGGGACCAGCCCCGTGGATCACGCTGGTTAAGCTGCTGTCACCAGCCATCAAGGGAATGGCGTATGGGTTTAAAGGCTGGAGGTCGATGGGTTTTTATAGGAGGGGAGGTGGATGACAGTTACTCGAGGGAGAGGCCGGCCTCGTAACGGCCGGAGAAGGGAGGTGGCGTCGGTCGTTACGAGGACGGAGGAGGAGGAGGAGCGGCGGAGGGGGAAAAGGTTTGGCAACGGTTGAGGAAGAGGAAGGGGGTCGCGTGCCTCGCACATGACCCGGGGGCATTGGGGTGAGAGAAAGTGGGGGGCCACGTGGCATGCCCAGGAGCTGCCACGTGGCACCCCAAAAAAATCTTCAAAATTACAGAGGAAAGAAAAATGAAAAATAAATAAGAGGAGACCTTGGATTGAAAAATTTCCTTCACGAAAGTTGTTCGACGAGATCTACAACTTTCATGAAGGACCTGGAAGCAAAAGAGGTCATCTGTGTGAAGTGGGATTTTTTGTGGTTCTCCATGTGTATAGAAAATCGGATTTTTGGGGTTTTGTAATTTTTTGGTGATTTTAGAGAGGATAAAAATTCTAGAAAAAATATGATAATATATAAAAAATTATTTACACACTAATCTGATTTTTTAGATTTTTAGTAAATAAAAAAATAGGAAAATAAAATAGAAGTAAGAAACACACAATTTTTGTACATACTCACAACAGACACTTGGACTCAGTCAGTTTCTTTTCTTTCAGTTTTAATCTGGATTTGGATTGTTGTGTCGCTTAATAAAACTTTCATCAAAGAACACAAATAAAGAAGAAATAAAATTAAAAGGTTCATTATGTACATAAAAACTTAGGTCAAAAATAGCAAAAAGTCAAAATACGCAAAAGAGGCCCAAAATCCAACTTTCACACATGATCTCCAAATTTTACGAAATTGGTCTTGTTTTGAAGGTATTTGAATATGTAGTATAAAAGTGAATAGACCAAAATCGGACAATGTATGTGGGAGATATGATCATTTTAGTCCGTCAGATGTGAAATTAGACTTTGAGATTATTTGACACTTATTTGAGTTAGTAATTTTTTTATTTTTTATTTATTCTTGTTAGTAATATTTACACAATGGAGGTAGTTTTGAGTCAATCAGAGTTAGGATGAATTAATTACAAATGTGAGAAGTTAGCGGCTTTTTGGGCTAATTTACACTTGGGATTTTTAATGTAATTATGCATGATGAAATGCAAATATTATTCGTACATGTATTAGTGCTAATGATGTTCTGTTAATAATTAAATGCATGTGAATTTTGGGGAACCGAGCCTAGTTGACCAATTTTAGCATGATGAATACGGGATTCATCTATACTTCAGCAAGGCCATTGATTTGAGGGTGATATGGAGTGACAACTCGATGGTCTATGTTGAACTCGTTAGCAAGGGCCTTTACCTTTTCATTGATAAAGTGAGTCCCCCCGTCAGATGTCAAAACTCTAGGAACCTCAAATCGTGAAATGATATTCTTCCTTAAAAATCGGCAAACATTCTTAGCATCTGCAGTTCGAGCGGAGATGGCCTCAACCCAATGACTCACGTAATCCACAGCAAGCAGAATGTACTTGAATCCCTGATTCTTAGGGAATGGACCCATGAAATCAATGTCCCATGCATCAAAAACCTCACAGAAGTGAATGGGCTGCTTGACGTCATTCACACTATCCACAAGTGCCCATCCTTTGACAGTCAATGTACCTCTTCACGAATTCATCAGAATCCTTGAAGAGGGTAGGCCACCATAGGCTGAATTGGAGCACTTTTTGTGTTGTCCTCCTCCCAGAATGATGTCCTCCTGCCTCAAGTTTGTGGCAGTATGTGAGGACGCTATGGTGCTCCTTTTGAGGAATGCATGGATGCCAGATGGTATCCCCTCCTTCATGATAAAGGATGAGATCCTCCCATTGGTACGACTTGGCCTTCACAGGGAAAGTCTCAAGTCGCTATCTAGGCCAATCTTGTGGAACTTTCTTGGCGACAAGATAGTTCACAATGTAAGCGTACCATGGAAGCGAGGTGATAGCAAGGATCGCCTCATCTGGGAAGGTCTCTGTAATAGGTGTCATATGCTATTAATCCTCAAGGTTCTCTAATAGGGAAATGTGATCTGCCACCACATTCTTGACTACATGTTTATCCTTAATCTCAATATCAAACTTATGGAGTAGAAGGATCCATCTGGTCAATCTAGCTTTGGCATCCTTCTTTGCCATGAGGTACCTGATAGCGGTGTGATCGGTAAAAATCATCACTCTTGATCCAAGAATATAAGACCTGAATTCATCCAAGGCAATGACTACGGATAACATCTCATTCTCTGTGATAGTATAGTTCCGCTGGGCGACAACTAAAGTGCAGCTAGCATAGTGAATGGCATAAGGCAGTCCATCCCTCCTCTGTCCAAGTACAACCCCTATGGAAAAATCAGAAGCATCCGTCATGATCTCAAATGGGAGAGACCAATCAGGTAGCTAAAGGAAAGGATCCTCAACAACTAATCCCTTGAGAGTCCCAAAGTACGCTGGACACTTATCATCTATAATGAACTTGGTGTCTTTCATCAACAGATCAGTAAGCGGCCGGGCAATGCGACTATAATCTTAAATGAATCATCGGTAGAAACCGACATGCCCCAGAAAAGACCGCAACTGCTGTAAATTGGATGGCGGATTGAGTTTCTTGATGAAATCCACCTTGGCCTGATCGACCTCCATGCCCCTATTGGAGATGATATAGCCAAGCATCGTCCCCTGAGTCACCATGAAGTGACTCTTCTCTCGAGATAAGACAAGATCAACCTCAATACAACGTTGAAGTACGCGATCTAGACAGTCAAGACAAACATCAAACCCATCGCCGTAGACCGAGAAATCATCCATGAAGACCTCTAAGCAATCACCCACCATGTCTGAAAAAATAGACAACATGCATCTTTGGAATGTAGTCGAGGCATTACATAGACCAAAGGGCATCCGTCTGAAAGCATATGTCCCAAATGGATAGGTGAATGTCGTTTTCTCCTGGTCTTCGGGTGCTATGGCCACCTGGTTATAACCAAAGTACCCGTCAAGAAAGCAGTAATGACTCTTCCCAGCTAGCCTCTCGTAAATCTGATCAATAAATGGCAGAAGGAAACGATCCTTCTTGGTGACATGATTTAATCGTATGTAGTCCACACATACCCTCCAAGAAGTGGGTACCCGGGTAGTGATCTCCTCTCCAGACTCATTAACAACTGTAGTGATGTGCATCTTCTTAGGCACCACATGTAATGGACTAATCCACGTACGTCGGGTACCTCGCAAGAAAAATAAGAGAGAGAGAGAGAGAGTAATAAAGTGACTCAAAATAAAATAAAACAAGAAAATAAATGCTAAAAATAAAATAAAAATAAATGCAGGAAAAAAACTGGAATTTATACAATGAAAATTCAGGGATCAGACTACCCAAATATAGAAAACTGAAAAAGTTTTAGACAAAAAACTAAGTTGTTTGCCTCCCTGGCAACGACGCCATCTGACGAGTCGTAGAATGCCCTGGTTAAATGTCGTAAATTATCATTTCCTTAAAATTAATGTAGTTTCATTGTAGGCGGGCAATTAGAGTCAGTCAAGAAATAACCACAAAAACATTTAATTAATTTTTATCAATGTGGTTTTATGTTTATTTTACTTGACCAAGTCTCAAGATCGAACTCAAGGAGGAAAAGGAACAACCTAGAATTTTGTATATCAAAGTTAATGCATTCTTTTCAAGGTGGTCTTTTTTTGAAAATTTTAATGCAATTTGAGATGTAAAATGCAAATTAGGTCAATTTTAAGGACTAAAAAATGATTAGCAATCAAAGATATCCGAAAAATATGAAACTTGGCCAAGATAACAATTATGATGAAATGAGTGCACTGTAATTTTTATGGAATTTGTGAATGCAAAATAAATATTTTATTATGAATGTAAACAAAGTAAATTTCAATAATTTTCCCAAAATCTGGCGAACCCTGGGGGTGCTTCTGAAATTTTCCCAGCAAGTCACATGCGATGCACGTGACCCTGGGCTTTGGCATAAATAAGGCAGCTCTTCAGAGGTGCCAATGCAGTACGTCCCCATCCGTCACGTGCCTCGCACGCGGGGAGGGTCTCGGACCTGTGCTCGGCTCTGCGGCGGTGTCAGAGCGGAGAGGGCCTAGCTAAGGCGGTAGGCGAGGCCGGTAAAGCTTTGACGTTCTGATGACGGTGAAGAGCTCTTGGACGACGACTGGAGCGGCGGCTGGCTCGACTGGTGGCGAGCTAAAACGACAGAGGAGGCACTGGTGGTTGTCGATGAAGCTTGGAGGTTGTCAGCGGGAGTGGAGGTCTAACGTTGATGTGGTTGTCGGTGAAGAGTGCAGTGGCGATGATGACCAATTGTGGCGGAGGGATGTGTCTGGTGTCGACCGGAGAAGCGGAGGCACAAGGAGTTGATGGCGGTCAGGGAAGCGGACGCTGGTGATGGCGGAGGTGATTGTCAACAGGGTTGATGATAGCGGAGGAGCGGAGCTCTGATGTGGGTACGAGACGAAAAGAATAAATGGGGCGACGGAGGAAGAAAGGCGGAGACGCGAAGCGGACGAAGTGGTCGGAGGGTATACCTGGAGGTATGGGCTCTATGGTCGGGAAGCCGGAGCAAGGCAGGCATGGGCGTCTGCGACGAGGATTGAAGCCCTCAGATCTCGTCGATGAAGGAGCACACCGGGCTGTCTCCACCGGAGAAGGGGTCCTTTGGAGTTGAACGGTGGATGCGAACGACGAAGGGATGGCGATCGATTAAATAGGTGGAGGTTTTTGCCGGAGATGGAAGTCCTAATAGGGTGGGGATCTGATGGGATTTTGACGAGGTACAATGGGATTCGATGAGGGCGAGATGCGCGGGTGGAGAACATCGCGGAGGCGGCCGTGATTTGCGGAGATGACCGGGATGGGTGGTAGAGATTTTGCGTGAGGAGGTGGCGCCTTTTGGAGACGGCGGCGGAGCAAAAGAGGAAGGGGGAGGAAGACGGAGCAGTGGTCGTCCGATCGGCCGAGATCGGTCGGCCATGATGATGCAACGTGGCGGCAAGAGAAGGTGGTTGGAGGCGGAGCACATGCAGTGCACGTACGAGGTCGGCACGTGCGCTGCACATGCAGTGGTTTTTTTTAATTTTTTTATAAAAAAGAAATGAAAATAAAATCCAAAAATGGGTGACATGTGGTGACTCCAGGAGCTGCCACGTGTCAGCCCCACAAAAATTAGAAAATAAAAAAATATATAAATACTTAAAAATAGTAAATGACCTCGGATCAAAAAAATTTCTTCACAAAAATTGCTCGTCTTGATGATATCTACAACTTTCATGAAGACACTGAATTCAAAATCGATCAATTGCACAAAGTGATATTTTGGGGTATCCATGTACATAAAATACCTTGATTTTTGGGTTTTATAATTTTTTGTCATTTTTTAAACCAGATAAAAATCCGAAAAAATATAATAAAATCAAAGATAAATATTTACATATTAATCTAATTTTTTGATTTTCATTAATTAAGAAAAATAATAAATAAAATAAAAGACGAAAAAGACAAGTTTTGTACAAATAGTTAGTGAAGACTCGAACTCAATTAGTTTCTTTGATTTCAAGCTCAGTTGGGATTTAGATTTTTATGCATCTTGATAAAACTTTTATCAAAGAAGATAAATGAAAAGGAAATAAAATAAAATGAGTTAATTATGTACATAAAATAATAAGTCAAAAACCGTTAAAATACAAAATGTACAAAAGATGTCCAAAACCCAACTTTCACATATGAGTCATGATTCACTTGAACTTGGTCTTGTTTTGAAGGTAATTGAATGTAAATTAGTTCAAAAGTGAGTAGGATCAAAATAGACACTGGATGGGGAAGATATGAAGGTTTTAGTCCAGAAATCCTAGTAATAGGGTTTGGCTTTTTGGTCCACTTATTTAGAAGATATGAATTTTGTATTTTTCATTTATTCGAGTCAGTGATATGTACACAGTGGAGATGGTTTTGAGTCAATTGGAGTTATCATGAATTAGTTAAAAATCGAGGAAGTTAGTCTATTTACATGCCAATTTTGGCTGGGATTTTTGGCTTCTTATTTTGTGCGAAAATAAGTGATAAAATGCAATTCTTATCAAAACATGCATGAATGCTAATTATGCAGAATAAATGAAGAAATGCAATTATTTTTAGGGATTTGGGCTTAATTAATGACTTTTAGAGTGATGAATCTGAGATTCATAAAAGATCTGGAATGCAAACAAGATCAGAAGTCAAACCCCAATTCACCTACGCAACTCTTGAGCTGATGACCGTAAAGGTTCGATCGTTTATCTTGTCAATTTTTATTTAGGTGATCAATCAATCTATAATAATGATTAAGCAAGTTATTAGGAACCCGATGCTCATAGGAGAATGGCTCAATCCCACAGTTAGTTTTTCCCTGCAAGTATGGATTGCGGATCATTTATCAGCTACCCGGAGAAGTCCTTACTGGAGAACAACCAACCACAAGACCAGTACTCTAAAAGAAGTTCTAGTATGGCTCTAGCCTAGGGCGTGGATCACTCTCTCACTGCAAATAAATCAACCAATGAGGGGGTGACTCTTGCCAAAACAAAGATTTAAATGAGGTGAATTTTAGAGTCAAGTTTGCATGAGTAGTCCCAATTTTATTGCTTTCACCTTTTTACGTATTTTTAAGATAAAAACAATGCCTAACAAATTTTT
Organism: Ottelia alismoides; assembly: GCA_037367405.1. Taxonomy (NCBI): domain Eukaryota; kingdom Viridiplantae; phylum Streptophyta; class Magnoliopsida; order Alismatales; family Hydrocharitaceae; genus Ottelia; species Ottelia alismoides. The sequence goes on along the minus strand of JAZKJV010006597.1, from coordinate 1,490,855 downwards.
TGATATCCTTGGTTATTTTGAGTTCAAAAACTGTGGGAGGAAGTTGAAAAACCCGATGCGCGATCAAACATAATGATGCATGCAAAGATATAAATGCGTACATGTCTCCAGCACTCTGCATGCATGGTGATTCGTGCATAAATGTGAAGACTAAAAGTAAACTAACTATATGATGCACGAGGAAATCAACCTTAGACGAGCAACTTCTATTGATCGTGAAGAACAATAGCTAGCTAATCGAATCGAATCCGAAGTCCGATCTTGGGAGTTACTCAGTGCCCATTACAATGGGTCATGCTAGCATTGTATATGACTCCTCAAGGTGCATGGTCTCAAATCCAAATTAAGCTCGCTTTTTTAATTTATTTTTAGCTTGTTTCAATTATGATCTATAGGTACAGACAAGCAATTAAGTGTTGGACGTTAGTAATTACGTCACGATCAATAAAAATCCTAAGTCTAGAGGTCGAATCCGCAAGAATCAAATGCAAGTAAAGCGATCAAATCTATACTCGAGAAAATAGTGGTGAGGTCCCCTGAGTGCACCACCACTCGGCGAAACAGACCCTGAAATGTCCGAGTGTCCAGAATAGAGTCCAAGCATCTTAAATATAACAATAATAGTTTTTGCGAAAAATCAAGTATCTATCTAATAGAACCACATCCTCCTACTCTTATGCTCCTCCTCGGGTGTTGTCTCCTCCAGCAGAATGTCGAAGCGTCCCTCGGGCAGTTCCTCGTACGAAAATTGAAATAGAGAGAATGTCAGAAATAGTTCTATCAGATAGATATAAAAATAGGCAAAAAATGAAAAATGACTACTAAGTTGTGCTCCCCAGCAACGACGCCATTCTGATGAGCGACTTGTCAACTCGGGTTAAGTATCAATAAATATCAAGGGTGTTGCAACCCCAATCGATGAGTCAAGCTTAATAAGAAAAATATAAATCACTCAGAACAAGATCAGGAAATCACACAAAATGTAAGCGATTTCGCTATTTGTTTTACCTGATATAGAAACTAGGGTCGAACACAAGGAGAATGGAAATGTAAAAAGTATTCGAAATTCAGAAATAAAATAACGTAATATTTTTAGTGTTTTTAATTTAGCAAATTTTTTGCAATTTTAATAAGGAAGCAAAATCAGTAAGTAAGAAAACAAGGCAACACATAAGTCTTTTTGTATTTTTCTTTATTACTAAAAATGCTCAGAAAATGAAGATAATTTTTTTGTTTTTAATATTTCAAAATATTTTTGGTAATTTTCTCTAGTTTTACAAATATTTTTATAATTTTATAAAAATAAAATAATGAATAAAACTATAAATAGTACATAACCATGACTAAATTGCAATCTAAAATTACTTAAAAATACCCTAAAGTCTTGGGAAGCAACTTTATGACAAAATAAACATAAAAATCTACAACCATGAACTGAAATGAGATTTTTTTTGTTTTTCTTAAATTTTATATGAAAATTTATATGTTTTTAGGTCTTTTGCAATTTTAGGGTTTTTATAAGAGATTTTCGAACAAAAATGCTAGTGAAGATCAAAAATATTAAAACACACTAAAATGAATTTTATAGAATTTTCAGGAGAATTTTCGATTTTTTTATGGATTTTTAAAAATAGACAAAACACTTTTTATGGGTTTTCTATTTTTCAAAAATAATAGATGCGATGAAATTGATCCACAAAAATCACATTAAATACTACACATCAACAGAAGTCAACAATAATTTTTTAGGGAATTTTTGGGATTAATTTGATATTTATTAAATTAGATTAGAGACATGTAGTTTAAGGGACCTATGTGCAATTAAAATAAATTATAAGACCAAACAATAACAGAACTGAAAAGTACAAGGCCTCAAGTGCAAAATATCCAAGCAATCATGCGCCCAACATGTGAATCAGGCTTGCAGTGGTATAACTGCAAATACTAGAAACTTATCATTCAATTCATAACAACATGGAAGTTTAGACTAAGTAACGTAAATAACCCAAGCAGCATGTGGAGATGCACATGAGTTCAAATAAACAGGACTAAAGTGCAAATGTCAAAAACTACGAGGTCCACTATGTAAATGTTTTAGACTACATGACTAAAGGGAAATGCTAAAACAAATAAGGGCTGAAAGGAAATATACCCCTACAGCACGTGCGGGGTGCATGGGGACTCGAGCGGCTCTGATTGTCCCCTAGAAAAGATCTGACATCTTTGATGTGGTCGGGGACGTGCATCTGTGATCTACTACTACAGTACGGATCTGACGGTTCGGAAGGTGTTGTGGAGGTACGACGCAGATCTTTCCCATACCCTGATCAGACTATTACGAATAGAGTGTGGATATACGATGTGGATCAGACCTGGAGGCGAAGCTCCTGATCGACGACGAAAAAGGGTCCTGGATGAACTCGCCAAGGGCGAACTTCAACTGAGTGAGGATGAAGATCCAACACTCCAATGAAGGCTCTAAGGAGTCCAACATGGTCATCGACGTGCTCTTTGTTTGATGGAATGCTCTAATGATGGAGCCAACGGTCGGATGAGTGGGACACAGTGGCTCCTCCTGCAGCTACTCCGCTTGAGCAGTTGGGGCTTCAGATGATTCTCCCCACGTGCATGGGTACCTGTAAAGGGTGGGGTGACTCGAAAGGTTCTCTCCAGTCGGGTTATTTCCTGACAGAACACAGAGAAGCATAGGGGAATGGAGTTCAACCTCCAGAGAACGTGGAGGGAGGAGGTCTCGGCCTTAATCTTGACCTGAAGGTCGAGTCTAAGAGGGGGCATGTTGTGTAGGAGGGTGGCTGGTGAGGCACAGCGTCGATCGAAATAGAAGGGTACATGAGATGGAGCTCTGATTGGACGGTCGAAGCCAAGAAATCACGACGGAGGCAGAAGCAAAAGATGGAAATGAATTGGGAAATGTTGAGGCTAAAGCGGATACCTAAAGGTTGGAACACATTCCTGAGCTTCAAGCGAAGGTGGACGCCGGGGTGATGGCATCGACCATGCTGCAGCGGGTGGGGAGGCTACACGCGGTGGAGAGGTTCGTCCACGTAGAGTTACAAGTGTCCAGGCGACTCCCTAAGAATCCTAAGCCGGTCCTCCGATGGTTGTCACTTCAACGAAGATGAATAGGGAAGAAATGGGGTGTGAGGGACGAGCTGCGACGCTAGGAGGTGAAAGAGAAGAATATATAGGCAACTCAGGGGTCCAGAAAGATCAGCAAGGAGCACAAAACGCTAAGGAGTTTCAGATCATCCTAGGGACTCGTGAAAATCACGAAGGTCCGGGAATCACGGGTCCAAGAATCGAGGCGAGAGGAGACCAGACTCAGGCGGGAAAAATCAAAGAAGGAGATCCGGCGAAGAGGTTTCGACCCGATCCGAGCTAGGAGGGGGCGTTGACTGGAGTCAACAAACCTTCATGAACCAATCAGAAAATTCGACTATACAAAATAATTGAAAATTCAATGAGAAATAACAAATGAAATAAAAAATGTATAAAATAAAAATGTTTATTATTTTTCAAACTATTTTCCTGTGATTTTTAATTATTTTTATGAAAAATAGATTAATGTATATACAGTGTATAATATTATATACAGATATAGTATACCTATGTATTATTTACAGGTATTTTTATTATTTTATTTTTACAGAAATACTCTTATTTTATATTTTATTTATGTACAACATAATTTTAGAGGTATAAATAATTTTTTATTTATTTTTTTATAAATTATTTTAAGGTGTGTAATAAATAGATGATGTAATATGTACACATGTGTTTTGTATCATGAATGGAGGGTTTTATTTTTATTTAATTTTTCTGATTTTTGTATTATTTTTAGAAATATTTACAAGGGTGTAAAAAGAATAATTCATTTTATCAAAAATAAAATAAATGTATGATTAATAAGTACAAGTATAGGTGGTATATACAATACATAGTGAATCCTATCTCTCTCTACTTATTTTATTTTGCAATCAGGTTCAAGCTTGACCTTCTCTTGGAGTTTGAGTCATTCTGTATTTATTCTAAATACATCATTCGTTTTCTTTTCCTTTATTCTTTTATTTTTTCTAAAAATACATGCCAATTATGCAATCGTAACACATGCATGCAATTTGCTAGGTTATTGTATTTACAAGAATTTACATGATGTTTTGCCAAAAAAAGAGCTAAAATAAAATAATAAAGAGTGAGAATCACAGATTCATCAGAAGTCAGCTAGGGCAAATGGTTCGTTGTGCTGAACTTTAATTTTTAAGAGTTGATTTCTCCTTTTCACTATAAGTGATTGTGGAGGTTGTGTATATGATTTTGAAAAGTCAGAGATTCTGAATGATTGTTGTCTTGTATGATAATTATGTGCGTGTATATAATCCATAGAATACTCATATAATCAAAACAGGGAGTTAACGATATGGCCAATTATAAGGGAAACACTCGGCGAACACAAGAAGGGAAATGTTATAGAACACTAAACTATTAATCCATGCAAATGGTTGGCTCTAGTAAAAGGAAGGATATTAGTAAATATTATCAATTGATGAGAATAAATGAGTGAAATAATTTCTCCTATTGTTCATTGAATGTGACTTAATGAAAGAAGATTGGGGATTAAAATCGATAGCCAGATCTTTTAAGATCTTGTGCGAGTGGGAACCCAAACCAAGAGTCACGGAGCTTGGGTTTGTGATGGGGATTAGGTCTCTACACTCATGAATAAGATACATAGTTTTTGCATGTCAATGTTGTGGTTTAGTGTGAGTTGGGTTATGATGAATCCTCAATTCATCATCTTTATTCTTTCATTTTGGCTTAAAATCCCTATTAAAGCACGTGTAAATAACAACTAATTCTCATTAATTACCAATCTTATATCATTTTTTAATATTGTATAATTGTCACTTATTTTAACCTAAATAAAGGAATAAAGAAGAAAATAAAAAGAAAGAATTTAAGGTTGTATATATGTACCATAGATTCAGACTAATCCTGACCCTGAGAGTGGGTCAAGTATTGACATAATCGACAAAGAATAAAGTAAGGGGATAGAGGATCAATAACTTATATAAGTCCAGAAAATCAAAAGAAACAATGTACACGTGTATTACATCCACCATATTTATTATGCATATATATATTGTACTATTTTATTTATCATCAATATGACCTCAAATAAAATATTTTCTTCTTGAAATTTGTATATAAAAATGTATTCTAAACAAGAAAAATATTTTCAAAAATAAATCTTGTATAGATTAAATGGTACATTAAATTGAAAAATCGTAACACAAATAAATAAAGCTTCATATTTACTCTATATAAACTCAAAATTCACCAAACTCATTTTCATCGTTCGCAACATAAAATTATCTTTAAAATAAGGATGATTTCGTTAAAATTGGAGTTAAGATGTGAAAGTCGGCCTTTTAAGGTACCATGATATTTGTACGATGTATATTATCCATCATTTATTTAGTTATTTATACTTGGTACATACTTGTATTTTTTACGTGTTGCAAATATTTTATATTATTCATTTAAAATTAAAATAATAATTGCAAAAGTTAAAATCAATAAAAAAACAAATAAGTGTATATATTGCATGGGTATAATATACATAAGTTGTACTATACATGTATTTATTTGCATATATAAATAAAACCATAATAGTATAAAAAATTCGAATTTATGTGAATGAGTTTTAAATTAAAATAATAAAATATAAAATCAGTATTATTTTTATATAAATAAATAAATAAAATTTCGTAAACTTTCTATATATGCATTTTATACATGTACATAGCACCACTTAACTAATTTAACCAAATAAATTAAAATTTTAATTTATTAAAATCATCATAAAATAACTTATTAAATTATTTAAATCTTTTATTTTTAATTATTTTTAAATTTAAATTTTGTACTATTTAATTTTGTATTTATTTACTTACTTTTTGTCTTTTTTATATATTTTTCTATCCTTTGTGGGATTAAAGCCTATTAGGTTCTCTTTTGGGGATGTTGACATAATTGAGGCAACACCCCCTCATCGTATTTTCCCTATGCATTTAGAGATCTGCAGACCCAAACCTACCTCCGTAAAATGACTTCCAACTCGATGTCGCTCCATCTTCTCAGACCTCCATCGACTTGAAACCGACTCCGACCAACCCATATTCCATCATCCTAAGAAATTCTCCGGCCTTCTTTTCATCGCAAATTTTAAATCCTTCTGTTTATATCCCCCCCCTCCCGCCCCACCACCACACACACACAAAAAATTTTTCCTTGATCTGCCATTATGAACCTTATTCGAGAGCTCCTGCTCCACTTTCTTCGAGTGATAATCGAGGAGAGCATCTACAGTTGAGCGATGATTGGTCTGGCAAGATCCTTGTTGTAGATTTCTACAACAACTTAGCCTCCAGTGTTCATCGTCCACTGAGGCCATAACTGTCGGAGCTCCGCCGAGCTTCGAATGCTAGACGAAATCCTTCATCCTAGGTAGATCTGGTCCCCCTATTATTTTTCTTCCTCTTCTGATATGTTTTCTTTGTTCATCTACCATGATCTGACTACCATTTACATACATGTCACCTCATATCAGCACCCATACACACTCAATCATCTCATTCATCCCTGAATCATGCTTCTTCAACCCCTTACAACTCCGATCCCCTCATATCTGATCTAAGAATCAATCTCATTTTTTCATCTTCGTTGAGGATCGTCCATTCAATAACCCTGATCGAGGGATACTCCTCGAGCCAAGGTTTTCCGTACATAGATCCATTTGAGTTGCTATTAAATTAGATCTGATTTTTGTATTTGTATGCATAAATCTGTTGTAGTATATGTAATTCATTTTAGTATTAAATTAATGGCCATATGAAATTCATGATTTAAGTTTGAGATTACATGTGGGAATATTTCTGTGGTTTAAGAGTTTCCTATGATGTCAATACTTGGAACTTTGGATAAGAACATAGATGTGTTATGCATGTTGGGAATATATCTCTAATGATTTCCGTTGATTGAAATTGTTTTGAGGTTAATATCTTCTGAAACTTTAGATTTGATTGTTTCGAATTTTTAATCATGAGATCTGATTCAATATATAATCGACAAGACCATTTAACTTGCATGTATTTCAATTGTCAGGGGAACTTTGATTCTATCGCCAAGATCATCTGTTTGCCATCAGACCATTGGGTTCTTCATCCCTGATTACCTTCTTCCTGGACATTGAACCAAGGACGAAGACGAATCACCTAAAGAATCATCGCCGCACCATCTGGAGATCTACACCAACTGGAGGTCGAGCGAGTCCGCCTTTAAGGAGAACAACAACATCATGTTAGGATTAATTAGGATTAAGAATCCTAATAGGAGGACGCATAATTATAATAGTAGTTGAATTGTATAATCTTATTGGGAATATGACTATAGGGTTGTAACTGAGCTATATATAGAGAATGGTGGAGACATTGCATCAACACCACCACAAGAACAATGTAACCCCTAGAGAAAGGGGAGAGAGAAAGAGAAGAAAGAGACGAGAGAGCGAGGGAACAGAGATAGTTGTACTCATTCTAATTTATAGTGATCCTTCTTTTTTGGTTGTCGTGAGAGGTAACCGACTACCGTTATATCTAATTGTTCTTTTCTTCATGTGTTTCCAAGTTTGTGAGTGATTGCACATCCGCATCAGTATAATGTGGTTCATATATGAGGGTTCATTCAGTATCCAAGCATAGGCGATATCAGAGGTTCGTGAACAAGCAACTGGCATCAAAGCAAAGTTAGTATCACTTTCGTTTCCATCAACTGGTATCAGATCCAGGTTCAACATTGTTGAAGAAAAATGATGTGATGAACCAGAGCGAGGATCGATGTCGATGAGATGACACGATATAGCAGATGCGTAGTCCTTAAAAACCGTGATATGATGGTCTCTTGGAGAAATCTATCAGATGCGTTGAAAAATTCTACTAGCGATGTCTTTGCAGGAATCATGCAAGGTGACATGTCGAGGGCATCTAGCGATGGTTGTGTCATTCAGAGGAGATGAGTTCCTACTAACGAGACTTACACATGATGTAGATGGACCAATGCAGACCCAAGACGATGAAAAGATCGTGATGAAATTCTACTCAAGGAGGAGATTGTTAGGATTTGAGTCATATTGAGATTAGAAATCCTAATGGGAGGGACTCCTAATCCTAGTATTAATTGAATTGTATTCTATTTATAATCCTATTAGGAATAGGACTATAGGGTTATAACTACACTATATAAAGAGGGAGGTTGGAAGCATTACCTCAATACCACCACAAGAATAATGTAACCCTAGAGACAAGAGGAGAGGGAAGAGAGGAAGAGAGCGAGAGAATGGAGAGAGTTATACTTGTTCCTCTTTTAATGATCTTTCTTCTTCGATGTTCGCGAGAGGTGACCAACCATTGTTATATCTGATTGTTCTTTTCTTCACTTGCTTATGTGGGAGTGGTCGATTGTGCATCTGCATCTGTATTAAATAGTTCATATCCCAACAACTGGTATCAGAATTGGGTTCAACATTATTGAATGGACACCGTGCGAGGAATCAGAGCAAGGTTCGACATCGACGAGACGACGCGATGCAACAAATGCGCAATACTTAGAAGTCGTGATATGATGGTCTTTTGGATAAATCGACCAGAGATGTTAAAGAATACTGTTAACGGTAGCTGGTAGGAGGTCGTGTAAGGTGTCATGTCGAGGGTACCCAGTGATGGGTGCATCACTTAGGGGCAGTGACTTCCTGCTAACGAGACTTGCATATGACGAGGATGGTCCAGTGCAGACCCAAGATGATGAAAAGATCGTGATGGAATTCAACTCAAGGGATAGATTGTTAGGATTAGGGTCATATTAGGATTAAGAATCCTAATGGGGGGACTCCTAATCCTAATGGTAGTTGAGTTGTATTATATTTATAGTCCTATGGGAAATTAGGCTATGGAGTTGTAACTGGGTTATATATATAGAGGACCTTTCAAATGAGGTGAGGGTTTTCTGAAATTGTAAAGGCCACTGTGAATTTAGTAAAAACTCTGTAACAGTTTTGTAAAAGTATAAACTGCACATTGTAAAAAAATGAATTTTGTAAAATATATCATCCAAATTTAAATTAACATTTCCATCCAATATAATAATATTTTCATAATTTTATTTCACTATACATATTGTGTTAATATTTATTGTTATATGTATGAAACAAGAAATTGAAAATATATTGGAAAGATGCCTAAATTGAGGGTGGCTCACCATATATATGGTGAGACCTCGCCTCATTTGAAGTTTCTCCTATAGGAGGGAGAGAGAGAGAGAGGAAAGGGATCATGCTCCATGGAGTAGGTAACTTACCTACTCCAATTTCTTTTTTTCAATTTTTTTTATTTTTTTGAAAATTGCTTCCATGAATTTCATAACTATATCCCTCTAACATGTCATTAAAATTTCGTCAGAAACAGAAACTCCTACGACCTCCATCCAGAACATGAAAAATACAATAAATCTGTGACCGTTAAAAAATGATTGTCTGGATGGAGGCCATAGGAGTCTCTGTTTCTGACAAAATTTGAATGACATATTAGAGGGATATAGTTATGACAGTCCATGGAAGCATTTTTCCAAAAAATAAAAAAATTGAAAAAGAAAAAAATAGAGTAGGTAAGTTATCTACTCCATGGAGTAGGATCCCTTTCCTCATATGTGTGTGTGTGTATAAGGTGGTGGAGGCATTGCATCAACACTACTACAAGAACAATGTACTACCTAGAGGAGGGGGAGAGAGAGAGAGGGAAAGAGATGAGAGAGCGAGGGAACAAAGAGAGTTGTACTCGTTCTAATTTATAGTGATCTTTCTTCTTTGGTAGTCGCAAGAGGTGACCGACCACCATTATATATAATTGTTCTTTTCTTCATGTGCTTCCGAATTGATGAATTGCACATCTATATCTGTATAACGTGGTTCGTATCCGAAGGTTCATCTGGTATCCGAGCAGAGGCGATATTGGAAGATTGTGTACCAACAATTGGTATCAAAGCAAAGTTAGTATCGCTTCTATTCCCACCACATCCTCAAGATGAAGTAGTAATCATCAGATCTATGAGGAGAGATTTCGGTCAAGGTCACAATCAGTTCAAGACACTCTCATTTCAGCCATTCGATTCATCATCTAGTGCTTGAAATAATCCACGTGAGTGCCCTCGTGTCTACTCGGCACCGATTCAATCCAGTTGTGCACTACCTGAGAGAGGACAGGTGATGCTCACGTGCAGAATTGGAAGAATTATATGGGCAGCTCTTGACGTTTTGCCTTTTCACAAAACTGTTCGATTCACGCGAATTATTCACGTGCACCCATGTGTTTTGCACGAATATCCTTCATTTTATGCTTGTTTTCTCGCGTATATTATAATTTCTGACATTATCTGCACGTCTAAAGAGTTATTAAATTTGTGTTTTAATCTCTTACAGGGACTTATCCGTAACAAGTATCCGAAGATTTCTTGCACTTGTACCCCTGCACAACTGTTGAGTTTGATTGGATGTTGGGTCCCTGATTCACATGATTTTCCGGGACTAGCTTTCTGATTTGAATATTGAACTTTTGAAATTGATTTCATTGCATTCGGACTTGATTTGCATCTGATTCGATTTTCCAAAGTTGAGTAAAATTTTGTGAAGTTTTTGGTGCTAATTGTTGATCTTTTATCTACATCATAAGCACTTTTCACATACTCTTCACATTTCACTTGTATGTATACCACTCATTACATCTCACTTTCACACTTTACATACTCTACTTGGACATACTATATGGTATCATGACTATCATTGATTTATCTTCACCTCCTATACAATATCACCACTTCATATTTTAAAAATTTCCTTTCTTTTGTAAAATTAAAAATCCATAAAAAATATTAAAATCAAAAGCATAAAAAATACAAACTCGCAAAACACACATATAAAAAGATAAAAACAACAAAAATTCACTTTACACCTCAATCACCGATCACTTTGCATGATTATCCCTAGGATCTCAACACAGCTTTGCACCTTCGACGCTCTTACACCATCACTTTACACCATTTTTAGGAGTATAAATAAAAAAATCACAGCTTTTTGTAGTTGATTTCTTAGTTTTTTTCATGTTTTGTCAGTTTTTCGCAGCTCTTTCTTTTTTGTGATTTTTTTATTCAGTTTTTATTTCGATTTTTGATTTTTTGTTTTTCGTTCTTATTTTGCAATTTTTTAATTTTTTCCCATTTTATGTGTTTAATTTTTCACAGTTTTTGCTTGCTGACAAGTGGTGCCGGACATGTAAGATCAACTTGTTTCTTAGAAAACCAAGTCAGTTGAGAGTACAGACATTGGCTCTTAACAACTAAGATTTGATTCTTAAAATAAAATAAAACAATAATTGAGCTTGATAATGGATAAAAATTTGACATACCTGTCTTGATATTAAGCTGGCGTGGCTTGATTGTTATTTATATAGAATTCTATCGGAAAGTTTCATAATCAGCGTTGAATTATAATTTCTCCCTGCTCCTAAATATGTGTAGTTATTTATATACTTAATGCGGTTTCTGTTCTCATTTCCATTTTTTTACATTTTTTTCTATTTCAACGAAACTAAAGTTATCACATTTTAATATAAGGTCACCGTAACCATATAACAATCATAACTCTATTCAATAAAAAAAATATAAATAACGTCACATCAAAATATATCCAATCCGGTTAACCATCTTACTAACGTTTCAATCAAAGCTTCACCCAAGAACTAGGGATGAGCATATTTTTGGTAGGCCCGACCCAATGCGCGACCTGATAAAACCCGAGTCCAACTCGAGTTTGAACAATAAACTTTTGGATTTGATTTTTGGCTTGATCTAATTTTCGGGTCAGGTTCGGGCAAGCTGGGCCCGAGCCCAAAACTGGTGGGCCGGCTCGAGTGTAGGTCTGTGATTTTTTTCCTTTGTAATTTCTGATTTCTAATGTCACAGTTGATCTTCATTTTTAGATTACCATTATTCTATACTATTTAGACATCAACCATGTTCATGTTTCGAAGAAATACATATTCAATATGTATATTTACATATTAAATGTGTATTGTATTCACGTTTTAATTTTTTTTAATATAGTAGGTCAGCCCGACCCGACTCATGTACTTGCCGATCGGGCTTGGACTTGAGCTACAATTTTAGAAATTCAACGGACTTAAATCCAGCCTGCAAGTCCATAAATTGGAATCGGACTCAGATTAAGCTCTAGATTGGCCCGAGCCAATACCCATCCCTAAACCCAACCCACCGAGCAAACGGGATTAGAGTAAAGCTCGGGGTCGGGATATAAATATAAAGTATTCTGGAAAACAAAACGTAATTAGGTTGCTAAACAGGAATGTGCCTGTAATATCTCTTTGCGTAGCAACCGCAGGAAAACTAGCCCTTTTCCTTTCGATCGCTCTTTGATGAGCGTCTGCGATGGCGGACATGAGAGGAGGCGAGGATGGGGACAGCAACAGAGCGAGGAAGAAGAAGGAGGAGAAAGGCCTTTTCCCTCACATACCCCCCAAAGCAGATCTGCGGATGACACCTCTAAAGGGCAACCTTCTATTTACGGTCAGCCCTAATCCGTTCTACGTCTCGCAACCCCTTCCCTAATTTTCACGTTTTAGTTAGATTCTCTCTCTTTTTTCTCCTGTTCGAGCTCCCATATGAACTGTGCTGTTATCGTAAAAATCCCCAGTCCCTTGACATCCGAAACGAAAAGAGAGAGATGGTCATAATAATATGTTAAAAAAGTATATGATTTCGTCGAGCATCTATGCATGTTTTACTATCTACTTCAGGTATTGAAAGTAACATTGGATAACCAATAAGCTTGTGCGTTTTGATGACGATTCTTGGGAGCATGCGTATGGATATCTTGGGAACTATCATCATCAGTAGCTAAAGTTTTGATTGGGCCACCTAGAGAAAAACCAACATTCCAGCTCTGCTTGGCCGATTGGACGGTCTATCATCCTGCTCCTTGCGTAACAGTGTACTCATTTCTTTTATAACTGTAATTATCTTGTAGAGGAAATGTCATTTCCGACAAATGATTGACTTGGTGAATTGTCAGGATCTCCATTTGTGTTTATCGGCACAAACTTTAACATGTCTGAAAAATTCTGGATCTTTGTTTACATCGTATGTCAACAACTTTAAGTGTTATCTGCCTAAAACAGAGTACCAGTTTGATGAATTGTAAACTTTTTTTTGAAGAGTATATGAAGGGACCTTAGTTTTTTGGATATAAGCCCGAGATTGACCCAAGATAGATCTGAATGGAGGCGAAGAATCCATGTAGCCGACCATACTTAATTGTGGGAAAAGGCTTTGTTGTTGTTGCTGCTGCTGCTGCTAATTCATATATTAGATGGATGGTCAGTGATATGGAGTGATCATCCTTTTTCGTTTGAAGGAATTCATATATTTGAAGGCAATAGGTGCGACATTGTAAAGACTAGCACCTCATTCACAAGTTTAAGTATCAAAATTATGAAGGGATTTGAGCATGTTCTACTACGTTCTCTATATAGAACCTCTCATTCTGAAAAATCACACCATTCCTTGCAAATCAGATTCTCCAAAAAATGGACAATGCCTGGATATTACCTGGCATCAAGACATCACGAGACAACCCATTCTACTCCTGGGACACTCAAAACAATGACCCCTTAGAGATTGGACTTCACACAGATGTCACATAAAAACCTTGACTTGTCGGGGGGATATCCCAACTCTAAAGTTGCTTATACTTTGATGTAACAACCCCTCGGTCAAATACAATCAATGCATAAAAGCACCTTACAACCCTCTTTACGGTGATTCTGTGAAAGGACCATCCATCCACATCTAATGGTCCCTCCCAACAGAGGGCCCCTCCAATTGGGAGAGGGACTCGATTAATTTTAGAAATTCCTATATATGTTTTTTCAGAAATACTGAACGAAAGTGGGGTGAGATGTATCTACATGATTTAGGAATTCATGCATATGCTTTGGCATATTCTTCTACTTGAGATGTATCTACATGACTTCTATCACATCCATCATCTTCTACCCGTGGCTCCTCATAAAGTGATCTCTTCTCCAATGTTCCTATATAAGTGAACCGACTCCAGATCCCCATATGATACGGGAGAGGTCATTCTCAAGGTTCATGTATGGGAGAGGCCCAACTCTCGAGATATGCATATGAGAGACAACCGGTCTACTTCTGGTGTTCGACTTCGACATCAACTACTCCAGATGAGCTTCTCTACCTAGTCTCATTGTAGACTCCTGCTGTCGATCTACCACATAAAGAGCGACACTCCATATTATAATTGCATACCGGCCATCTTCTCAAGCATCAGCTACTTCCTCATAGATCTCCTCCTCGTGCAACTACTCTCCATGATGTACTTCTTCTACCGACTCTATTCTAGATACATCTTGGTCGTTGCAACGATTGTACTACAAGCACATTCTGATCGCCGAGCGTGTCTCCTTCTATTTCTCTCAGATGTATCGAGTAAAGATGTGTTGTGTATATGTTCTTTTATTGCAGGCGGAAGCTTTCTCAACTCCATCTTAAGGGGGGGTGTTAGTGTATGTAATGGATGGGTATTTGGATCTCTTCAAGATCCAATCACCATGCTCTCTTGTTTAGTATCGCAGCATCTATAAGTGGGACTCTGGTATGTCTGTGGGGCTATTTAAGAAGCCTCACACACATGTATTCATTAAGAAATTTATAATAGAAGATCTGGCCCTGGAGGCCTTCTCCCATGGTTTCATTCCACTCCTTATGGAGGGGATTGCACGTAAAATCCTCAGCATTCCACTTTATATTTTTATATTCTTATCGATTCTACTTCTGCATTATCTATTTCAACATGGCATTAGAGCAGTTCGATTCTGAGGTTTGATTATTTGAGATTCGATTTCGATTTTGTTTTTGGAGATTTATGATTGATTATTGTTCATTTTAGAGTTCTCATTACCGAGTTCAATGGAAAAACTAGGGTTTTTGTAACCTTAATTCATGGTGGCTGCAGATCTCACGGCCCCTACAGATCTCTATGCGTTAGAGCAAGTCGATTCAAGAGTTCTATATGAAGTTATATTCTTTTTGTTTTGATTATCTTTTGATTCTTGAGTTACTTGCAATAAAATTCAAGCTTGTCGAAAGAAAGGGCTTCATATCTGCAAGGAGGTGATGCAAGTCTGTATAGAAGGGGTCAATGTGCTCCATGTTCCATCATGTGGTCGCAACGATGCCTCTTATTGCCCCTACCTTCCAACCCCTTATCATCAGTCTTCTCCGACAAGTGGAATGATGCAAACGGAAAATTTGAATAATTGATTTTGGTGGGAGAAATTTAGAGAAGAGAGGGAGAGAGGAAATGTATCGGCTACACGGGGTTTTGGAGGTAAATCGTGAAGACCATGTTGAGAGAGAGAATAACGAGAGAGAGATAAAGAGAGATAAACTCAATTTTTCATATCATCTAAACTTAACTTTCTTTACAATAGACTACCAAGCCCTTTATATAGAAGGGTGGAATTACAAAAATAGAAAGTGAATCAAATTCAAATTAAAATTAAATCTGAACCGATCCTAATTGACTCTAACTGATTTTAATTGACTATTAACTAATTTTATTTACCAAAAATGTTGAGATTGCAATCTCAATTTATTTAAATAAAATAAGAAAACTAATTAAAATCACTATATTAAGAATGTGAATCCCTAATTCGACCCAAATCAGTCCTCTGATTCAATTTAATTTGCCCTGCCAATTTGGCAACGATTACATCAATTCTCCTTTGCTTGAAAATTTTGTCTCCTGACAAATTGCTTGATCTTCAATTTATCGTTGGAGAATTCGGTATGAAATCATAGCTTCAAACTCCCCAATTTTGCTCTTTTTCTACATTTACAATTTTTTTTCACTTGAGGACGTGACTGCAAATGTTCTACCCCTTCACTTAAAATATACCAATTATATAATTTACCTTCTAATTGGCCCCTTATATAAAGATTATCATGAGGAGGGGCCTACTTGTAAATTTTCCAAATTGTCTCATCCCGTGTTTTAAGGGATCTGATAGAAGTGGACTCTCCCACCCTTGTTAGGGTTCCGTGCTTCCGGAATAAAAGGTGGCGACAACGGCAACGGGCTGGGTTAGGAGGCCATAGGCGTCGACATCGTAGCAAGCAGGGAGGCCTCGGCCGGCGTCAAGGAAGGTGTGACGGTCCCAAATCGCACGGGTGGTGCGTGCCTAAAACATGCACGACAACTGCTGGCGTTCAAGGTCGAGTGGCGGCAACCTGGATCGGATGATCATACGCGGCGGCATCGATCTGGATCGGGAGACATCGGACGACACCCCTGGTGGGAGTGGCGGCATTTGTCGCAACGATGATGACCATGGAGGCGACACCTCATATGGCAGAGGTGGCATACCGGTGGTGCCCAGATCGTGCGTACATCGAGGCTACCACGAGAGCAGTCCCTTGGATGGTGCGAACGTAGATGGATGCAACGGTTACTGCATGGATTGGCACTCCGGTCTCCTGATCGGGTGATGGCATCAGATTGAGGGGAGGGATTGGGTTGCTGTTGACGGTGGAGTTGGAACACACTGTGGCGATAGAGGGGTTGTCGTTGGTGACCCCAGGACCATCATTGGTACGGACTCACCTTCAAGAACAGCAACGTCGACAACGAACAGATCTAGGATTTTATTTCCTTCTTCTACAGGATCTTCATCAAATATGGGCCCCGAGTCTTCCTTTTCTTATTGTATTAATATTGTATCAAATAAACCTTCATCTTAAATGAAAATACCTTCATTTTTTGGACCCAACTCGGGTTAAATAGCAGCTACAGCGGTCTGAATATTGTTGTTATCGAGCAAATCTTCATCGATTGTCGCGTCCAACCATTCTTGGACTTTAATGCTTGATACAAGATGTTTCTTGAACTTCCTCAAACGTGAGTGTGAATGTGTGCCATGGGAGAGACGACTTAAATCGTATTGCATCCTCCAATATGTGTCAAGATCGTCGACTCGTAAGAATGATTCAGTTTCCATGTTCTGATACCAAATGATGCAAACGGAAAATTTTGAATAATTGATTTTGGTGGAAGAAATTTAGAGAAGAGAGGGAGAGAGAGGAAACGCATCAGCTACGCGGGGTTTTGGAGATAAATCGTAAAGACCACGTTGAGAGAGAGAGTAACGAGAGAGAGAGAGAGAGATAAAGAGAGATAAACTCAATTTTTCATATCATCTAAATTTAACTTTCTTTACAATAGACTACCAATCCCTTTATATATGAGGGATGGAATTACAAAAATAGAAAGTGAAACAAATTCAAATTAAATCTGAACGGATCCTAATTGGCTCTAACTGATTCTAATTGACTCTTAACTAATTTTATTTACCAAAAATGTTGAGATTATAATCAATTTATTTAAATAAAATAAGCAAACTATTTAAAATCATTGATTAAGGATGGGAATCCCTAATTCGAAAAAAAATCCCCAAATCAGTCCTCTGATTCAATTTGATTTGCCCTGTCAATTTGGGAATGATTGCATCATGGCATGTGCATGAAACAACAACGAGAGCAGCATTTTGAGAACATGCGCTTCTGTAGATAACACAAAGCACCTGTGGTCGCTTACTCATGGAAGTGTCGTCATATATTGTGAACCCTAGCAACGACGATAAACTCAACTCCAAAAAAAGAGGAGTTGCTCAAGTTGTAGGACGATGGGTTCTCCTCTCTGTCGTAACCAAGAAAAAAGAAAGGATGATAATGCCTTGATGGTCGTGGAAATCAAGAGTGTAGGTGGTGCCTTCAACAAGGCATCAACGGTGCCATGCTATAGCAGCGACAGCTTTAGCGAAGACGATCGTATCCTTCCATGATAGTTGTGAGATGGGTTCATCTCCAGAATCTTAAAGAGAATGGGAGGGCCTGAACTCGAGACTTATTGAGCCTATTGGACCTTCGAGTCGTAGATGTTGTTTGAAAAAATGTCATAGTCTGATGCCTTCAAAGCTCATGTCGATTGCTTGAAAAATACATCAAAGTCCTAATGGAATATCCATCCCTCTTGTGAAAAAAAGTGAAGGAAAGGAGACCTAACAAAGAGGTAACCTTTGGGCCCAATCAAGTTTATTGCATTTGTATTAAAAAGAAGAGGGGAAACTGAGGTATGCAACAAAAGGGGCTTCTCCCTATTTCTATTTGGCCCAATGGGCTTTCTTTTTAGAAAAAAGAAGAGGGACAAAGAAGAAAAGGGCATATGGGCCACTATTCTGAAAAAGGGGAGACCGAAAGAGAAAAAAGTTATCGATTCGAAAAAAGGAAGGAAAGATCGAAGAAGAAAAAAAAGGATACGACTTATGAAAAAAAGAAAAAAAGGAATACGACTTCTGAAAAAGAAAAGAAAAGCTGAAGAAAAAAGGAAGATGCATGTTTTATAGTATTTCTCCCAACTTGATCATCTATGACTTTATTTTGATAGGTATTGGAGAAAGGAGTGAGAGAAGGGCATATTCTTGTAGTTGAGGTGGATCTACATGATTTCTATCACGACCATCATCTTCTACTCATGGCTCCTCAGAAAGTGAACTCTTCTCCATGGTCCTTATATAAGTAAACCGACTCCAAGTCCCTATACGATAGGGGAGGTCATTCTTAGGGTTCACGTATGGGAGAGGCCCAACTCTCAATGACTTCACATGAGAGACGACCACTCTACTTATGGTGTTTGACTTCGACATCAACTACTATAAATGGACTTCTCTACCTGGGATCGTTTCAGATTTCTACTGCACATCCATGACATGAAGAATGACACTCTAGTCTACTACTGCATACCGGCCATCTTCCCGAGCATCGACTACTTCTACATAGGTCTCCTCCTAGTGCGCCTACTCTCTGCGCCGGACTTCTAGCGGCTCTACTCTAGGTACGTCATGGTCGTCATAACGACTCTACTATAGACATCATGATCGTCGCAAACTCGTCCTTGAGCGGGTCTTCTCCCAGCAATGACTACTCCGAGCGGGTGTCTTCATCTCTCTCAGATGTATCGAGTGAAGATGTGTTGCGTATATTTTCTTTTGTTGCAACCTGCAACTTTCTCAGCTTGAGCTTGAGGAGTGTTAGTGTATATAATAGATGGGTAATTAGATCTCTTCACGATCCAATTAATCATCTATAAGTAGGACTCGGGTATGTCTATGGGGCTATATACAAAGCCACACATCCCCAGTATTCATTGAGAGATTTACAATAAAAGATCCAGCCCTAGAGGTCTTCTCCCATGGTTTCATCCTGCTCCTTATGAAATAGGTTTCCACTGAGAATTATGAGTGTTCACTTTATATTTTTATGTTCTTGATTGACAATTTTACTTCCGTATTATCTATTTTAACATCGTCAAGATGCATCAGATTTCTATGCTTGAGATGACTCAAAGGGTAACATATGCATGCCAAACTTGTTTCAGCTAAGATAATTTGAAGACGAGGAGTCGGTTGATGTCGTATCTTCATATTCCACCGCTGACACATAGTTTATATATTCAAGAAGCCATGTAGCCGACCCTACTTATAGTGGGAGAAGGCTTGGTACTTTTTTTTATATATTCAAGAAGTGTGTATCCAACAACTATTAATCGTATATTAAATGTGTTGTATGCACATCCAACAATAATAATTTCAATCTATGTTTATAATTTAAGTTCTAATAAGTAACTATAGTTTAAATACTTATTTATGATTTACATTTCAATGCATATATTAAAGAAGTTACATGATTATATCTGAAGTATTACTTTACATACGTAAAAAAACATGATGATGGTAGAAGAAAAAGAAAAGGTTGTATTCCTTCTAACCCTAGAACTCTCTTATATAGGAGAAAAACTCTAAGAGTAAATTACATAAACAGGACAGTAGAAATAAACAATATAGGAAAAAGGACAAAATAACATAAATATCTTAACACTCCCCTCAAGCTGGAGCATATATATCTATCATGCTCAGCTTGGAACAACAGTGATGAAAAGGACTCTAGCTAGAGCTTTAGTAAACATATCTGCAATCTGGTCTCCTAACGCTACATAAGATGTTGAAATTAGCCCTTTTTGGATCAAATCATGAGTGTAGTGACAATCCATCTCAATGTGCTTTGTCCTTTCATGGAATGCTGGTTTATAGCTATAAACAAGGCTGCCTGATTGTCGCATTTGAGATGCATAGGAAGAGGCACTTCAATGGTTAAATCAGTCAAGACAGATTTGGCCCACATCATCTCCGTACTACCTTGAGCCATTGCCCTATATTTTGATTCTGCACTAGATCGAGCAACAACAGTTTGTTTCTTACTCTTCCTTGAGACTAGTGAACTACCAACAAATACAATGAAGCCTGAAGTAGACTTCCTGTCCTTAGGACATCCAGCATAATCTGCATCTGCACACCCTGTAACTGAGAGAGACGTATCTCTTCTAAAAATAAGACCTTCCCCTGGAGATGATTTCAGGTATCTCAAGATCATGAATACTGCATCCATGTGCGCCTGCTTAGATTGCTCCATGTACCGACTCACTCTACTCACCACAAAAGATATATCAGGTATGGTAATAATAACATACAATAATTTCCCTACCAGCTCTCTGTATCGTCTCTTGTCCACCTCCTCAGATTCGTCATCATGGAGCTTCACATTAGGATACATCCGGGTAGTAGTTGGTCTACATCCTGTCATACTTGTCTCAGATAGAAGATCAGTAACATACTTCCTTTGTGTCATAACCATACCTACTGGTTTCGTGCAGACTTTAGGCCAAGGAAGTAACGAAGCGTGCCAAGGTCCTTAGTAACAAACTGCTTTCCAAGGAAATCCTTAGCTGCTTGAATGTCATGTTCATCGTTGTCGGTAATAATAATGTCATCAATATAAACCAATATGACTACAATGCCGCTCTGGCCTCTCTTTACAAAGATAGTATGATCTGCAGCAGATCTGACAAACCCCTTCTGTTCAATCAATTCTGAGAGCTTCTGAAACCAAGCCCTCAAACTCTCTTAAGGTCATGTATAGCCTTATGAAGACGGCACACCATACTGGACTTTCCCTCAGCAGCAAACCCAGATGGTTGTTGCATGTAAACCTCTTCGTGCAGATCACCGTACAAGAAAGCATTCTTGACATCTAATTAGAAAAGTGGCCAATCACGTATCACATCAACATGAATAAGAATCCGCAAGGTAGAGTGACGTACTACAGGAGAAAAAGTGTCCTGATTATCCGCACCATAGGTCTGGGTGAACCCACAAGCAATCAACATGGCCTTGTAATTTTCTACGGTACTATCAACCCGATGCTTCACAGTAAATACCCACTTGCTTCCAACAACATACACACCTGGTGGAGCATGGACCATACTCCACGTACCTCGTGACTGTAAGGCCGCCATTTTCTCCTCCATAGCCAGACGCCACTGACTGCTTTGCAGTGCCTCCTGATACGATCGTGGTATCTCTACAGCAGACAACCCCACAACAAAGTGCTGAAAATCCTTGGAAAGACGCTCCAAGGAAACATGAGAACCAATAGGGTGCATAGTGCATACTCGTTTCTGTCGCCGAGGTGCAATAGGCATATCCATATCCCCAGTAGGACTAGTAGAGACAGTATCTGCACCATGTACCTCTGTCTGTACATGCAAATCACTCGTGCCATTAGAAGAACTCAAATGCTCAGTACATACCTTGGGCGTGCTGGATGATGGAGGAGGCGCATGAGCATGGGGCCTTCGCTAGTAGACTTGTGGAAAGAAAATAGGAGACGGTGGTGGAAGTGGTGGTAGAGGGGTAGTGGTGGTGGTGGAGGTGGTGGTGGAGGTGGCGGTGATGGAACAGAACATGGTAAAGACGGAGGAGGTGGCATATAGAGTTCTTCTCTATCCTCTGAAGGAGTAAGCCTGTCACCTGTGGAAGAAAAATACATAATAGACTCAAAGAAGGTGACATCAACACTAACATAGTATCTTCATCGAACATGGTCAAAACAACGATATCCCTTTTGGGTTTTGAAATACCCAACAAACACACATTTGACAACTCTGGAAGAGAGCTTGTCAAGACCGGGAGAGAGTTGATGAACAAACGCAACCGAACCAATGACACGAGGTGTAAGCGAGAAAAAGATCCATCTCGGAAAACACAATCAAGAACGGGATCTTCTCCCCTATTATCGAAGAAGGCATACGATTCACCAGATAACAAACAGTTAGAACCACATCTCTCCAATAGGAATGAGGAGCACGACTCTGAATCAAAGGGGTTCTGGTGACATCCAAAAGATGACAGTGTTTCCTTTCAACCACCCCATTCTATTGGGAAGCATATGCACATGATGTGTGATGCATAATACCATAAGACCTAAGAAATTGAGAGAGCTGAGTATTGCAAAATTCTTGTCCATTATCAGAACGTATGTACTTGACTTTTGCAGAAAAAATTTTCTTTATTTCATTAATAAAAGACTGAATAACGGGACCATTATCAGACTTGTTTTTAAGAAGAAAAACCCAAGACAAACTAGAAAACTCATCAACTGCAACAAGATAAAATCTGTGTTCCTGATGATCTGGGACACGACCAGGACCCTAAATATCGAAATGGAGCAACTCAAACAGACTATGACTACTTGGACCGTGACGACTCTAAAAAGTGGGCCGATGATGCTTCTCTAGCTGACAGGCCTCACACCGAAAGGTGGAGCGATGAGAAATCTGTGGAAGAACATGAATCAGCTTTTGCATAGGAAGATGATCAAATCGCAAATGCCACATATAGGGAGAAACAGATCCAGTGTGGAGAGAAGAAGAGGCGCCAACATACGGAGACTGCACTAGTTTGTAAAGGCCCCCTTGCTCATGACCAGTTCTAGTCGCTCTGCCCGTGAGTATGTCCTGAAACACAAGAGCAGAGGGATCAAATATGGCACGACAATGTAAATGTCTGGTGATTTGACTAATTGATAATAAATTCATCCAAAATTCAGGAGCATAGATAACATTCGGAAGCCTCAATGTAGAAGTTAACTACACCTCCCCCTGACCAGTGATGGGGGAATGCGTTCCATCTGCTATCACAACTGATCGTCCAGGCTGAGCAGGACTAAAAACACTAAACTGACCTCTGTCACCACAGAGATGATGGGATGCGTCGGAATCCATGATCCATTCCGATAAGTCCGCCCTGTAGCAACTAGTAAGAGCATAGTCTATACTTGATGTAGACGCAGATGCTGAGGCAACAACCTCTGAGGATCCTGAGGGAGAGCTAGTGGATCCAGACGTGCCAGGCATGGTCTCCCTCAGTCGTGCTACAAGCTCGTCAAACTTCTGATCAGATGCAGGTGATGGACTCTCATTTTGTTGTGTCTGCTCTGCAACTTTGACTGACGCAGGAAACCCATGCTTAGAATAGCAGGTTTCCTCAGAGTGGCTTGTCCTGTGCCAGTAGGTGCACGGTTGACGGGATCGATCACCCCCTCCTCTACCGCGGATGGAACTTCCCCTGCCACGATATAATGTATGGTTGCCTCTACCACTTGACGCCGCCATAGCAGAAGAAGTCTGCTACTGTAAAGTACTCCTAAAGGGTATAGACAGTCTAGTCAATCTGCGATATGCCTCCTCCATAGGAGGTATGGTAGCATCAGTGAGGATCTAGGCACGAGCTGCATCATATTCTGTATCCAGGGCTGGCAGAAATACTCCTGTCATCACAGAGTCTCTGTATGCCTTGAGCTGCTCTGGTGTAGCAGTCAAGGGTATGTAGCCATGTAACTTCTCGAACATACCCCTCAAAGAAGTATAGAGGGTGTGAAGAGGGTGATCATTCTGCTTCGATGGGAAGATATCATGCTGGAGCTGGAGTATCTTCGACTCATTCTCTGCCGAAGAGTATGTCGCAGCAAGAATGTCCCACATAGCCTTTTTAGTAGGCGGACTCAGTATATCATTAGCTATCTCCGTGGATACATACACGAGCATATGCATCATCCGCCTCCCATGAGGCATTTGTCCCAGTCTTGTCACGTGGCTCCTCTGTCGTGAGAATGTGCCTCTTGCCATTACATTGCATCAAACTCATGAACTGCATGTCCCACAGTTCATAGTTGATTCCATTCATTTTGACAATGGGTGCCGGACCTTTGAAGGCACCCAAGTAAGGTTCAGAAAGTTGGTATGCGGTATTCGTTCGGTTAGGCGGCCTCGAGCGAGTAAGCGGATATGCGGAAGTATATGCGGAAATATATGCGGATTATACGGTTTGCATTTTTTTAATTAAAAATATTAAAGAAATATATTTAATTGTGATGTCAGAGCTAAAAAACTGCATGTTTCCTTTAAATTCCTATGAAAAAACTGTCTAACAGATAGTTGCAAACAATTAGAGAAGCCAATAAGAATATAACATATCGTGAACTAAACTACTGAATATAATATACTGAAATTTAGTGACCTGAACTATATATTTCCACATAAAATTAGTGAATGGAACTATATAGTGAAGTTGAACTGAGATGAACTATAATATATAGTGAACTGCAATTGTTAAACAAAACAAAACGGTAACACATATTGTAACAAATAGTGAACTCACTGAACAGAAATTTCATAACTTAACTACTATAGGGAATCAACCAACAACAAATCTAAGCATCCATTTTCCAGCAATAGTAATAACATAAAGGTTGTGTCAATATACCCAAAAATTAGAACATTATGGAGTCAAAGTCCACAAAAAAACTGAAATAGCATGACGAGTGATCAAAAAATTCTTAGGGTTGACAAAATAAGAGTTGCAAATTTCTAACTTGAGAGAAGAATTTTGAAATGAAGTAGGAGAATCTCACAATATGATAAGAAGTTGCTTCGAAGGGCGAGAAAGCGAAGGCGGGGTGAAGAAGAAGCTTCGCTGAAGAGGAGGCACTGCAAGGAGGCGCTGCAAGGAGGTTTGTCGAGTCGCGGGAGGTGTTGGAGGCAAAAGGCGGAGGTCGTGGCATCGTTGCGCTGCGAAGGGGGAAGGTAGAGGCGATGGAGCAATGAGGGCCGTCAGGTTGTGCGGTGGAGGAAAACTAGGGTAGAGGGTTTGGGAAATGAGGTTTTGGGATTTTGTCGAGGGGGCGAAGGGGCCAAGGGAGCAGAAGGTGTTTCTTTCATTTTCTATTTCGGATCCTAAAACGGATCCCGTAAGTGAGGGCCTGTGGGCCGCATATTTGACCGAATAAACGGCTGCATATGCGGTTTATGCGGCCCGCATATGCATTTGGATTGCATATGGGTGCATATTGGAAATGCGGTTCGGTTAGCCTACTGCATACGCATATGCGACCGCATATGCGGCCGCATGGACCGCATTTCTGAACATTGCACCTAGGGATGGGACTTTAACTTTGTTGTAGGACATGATGACAACAATCTTCAAGACTGGGCTAGTAACAAGAGATACTAGCGTCTACACTGACATACAGGAAGATAGTTGTGGGTGTAGACTCATACCACAACCTCTTCCATCCTTTTGGAGAGTCCTTTGGGTAACTAGCATGTTTTAGGGCTTCACGTTACACCCTTGGTACCCAAGAATCCTCGGGGCGACTACGTGTGGGCAGCTAACTTCCCACTACACAAGGGCATCAGCGACATGATGTGCAGCCAACGGGAGGAGCGCGTGAAGCCCTAGAGGGTTAGGCGCGTGTGAAGGGAGGAGCATGTGAAGCCCTAGAGGGTTAGGCATGCAAGAAGTGGGGAGGGGGTGGGCGGTGACGAGCCTGCAGGGGCTGGGCAGCAGCGAGCAACGCGAATGCGTGGCGGTGGCGGGAATCCCGTGAAGCCTGTAAGGGCTAGGGTTTTGGTGGAGATAGGATTTTAGGGCACAGGCTCCGATCTCGGACTGTAGCTCTGATACCATGTGGAAGGAAAAGAAAAAGTTGTATTCCTTCTAACCCTAGAGCTCTCTTATATAGGAGAAAAGCTCTAAGGGTAAATTACATAAACAAGACAGTAGAAATAAACAATATAGGAAAAAGGATAAAATAACATAAATATCTTAACAATGATATAAGTTACGAGATTATCGAGCTCACATGGCAATGGATATTACGCAATAATGATTAGGAACCCAAGAGAAGCACTAATGAGATGTTGACCCAAATAGGAAGTGGAGCAACAATGCATAATCAAGGTATATTCATGGCATATACACACCACATATGCATAGGAATGCATACTGGACCGATTCAAGAAATTGGTGCACTCTTTAGGCCGCATCGGCATATGCGACCACATATACGGCTTGTAGTTGATTTCATGAACGTTAATCCATATTTTAGCAAATTCTTCGGTCGTAGCTGAGCTCAAGACCTTGTAGCAGACACTTAAGTATGCCTTCCTTACGAGTCCACCAAAAGGGTATCCAATCATTAGTAGTTTACAGTTATTCGAGGGGCAGGAATCTCACTTGCTAAAGATCTTGAAAAAGAGTTTTAAGGCAATAGGTCGGAGCATGTCAGATATCCGTGGGATCAACCCCTCCTTGTTTTCACACCAAATCTACATGAATGACGATGCCAGACCTTCCTGCGAGTTTCAGCGTAGACTGAACTTGAATCTACAAGAGGTTGTCAAGAAGGAAATAGAGATAGTTGAGGCATGATTCATTTATCCCATTTTTTATTCCAATTGTATGGCCCTCCTTCATGCTGTCTCGAGGAAGTCAGTCATTTAAATGGTCACCGATGAGGAAGGAAATGATATGCCGACAAGAGTGACGACATCATAGTACATCTGTGTGGATTACAGATGCGGTGATGGAAGACCATTTCTCCTTACCTTTTCTCGATCAGATTGTAGAAAAGCTAACTGAGAAGTATTTATGCTTCCTAGATGGGTAATGTGGCTAAAACCAGAGTCATTACTCCTTAAGATTAGGGGGAAACGACATTCATCTGTCATTTTGTACCTAGGCTTTCAGGTGTGTGCCTTCGAGTTATGCATGCAGCATGTATCATTCAGAGGTGTATGCTTGCGGTGTTTGTGTATGTGGTAGGTGACTTTTTAGATGTTTTCATGGATGATTTCTTGCTCTACGGGGTTACTTTTGATTCTTGTCTAAGGTGTCACCAATGAGGAAGGAAATGATATACTAACAAGAGTGCCGACATCATGGCGCATCTGTGTGGATTACAAATGCGGTGATGAAAAACCTTTTCTCCTTACCTTTTCGCGACCAAATTGTAGAAAAGCTAAAGGAGAAGTATTTATGCTTCCTAGGTGGGTAATGCGGCTAAAACCAGAGTCATTACTTCTTAAGATTAGGAGAAAATGACATTCATCTGTCATTTTGTACCTAGGCTTTCAGGTGTATGCCCTTCGAGGTATGCATGCAGCATGTATCATTCAGAGGTGTATGCTTGCGGTGTTCGTGTTCGTGTATGTGGTAGGTAACTTTTTAGAGGTTTTCATGGATGATTTCTTGCTCTACGGTGTTATTTTTTATTCTTGTCTAAGGTGTCTAAACATAGTTCTTACAAAAGTATTGTGAGATAAAACTTGTGCTCTCATGGGAGAAAAACCACTTTATGGTGACTGAGGGCATCATTTTGGAGCATATCATCTCCAAGAGAGGAATGTAATTCGATCTTGCCAAGGTAGACGTGATAAAAAAACTTGAGCCACCTACCAATTTAAAACAGTTGCAATCTTTCCTTGGGCATACTGGTTTCCACTGACATTTCATTCATGATTTTTCTAAGATTGTTTGACCGCTAATTGAGCTCTTAGGTTAAGATGATGAGTTCTTTGTAAACCACAAGTGTTTTCAGGTCTTCGAGTAGGTCAAGAAAGTGGTCATCAACGCAACTACATGGTTACGGATAAAGAGATGCTTGCCTTAGTTTTTGTCTTGGATAAGTTCATGTCTCGTCTTTTAGGTTCAAATGTGAATGTGTTTATTGGTCACTCTTCCATCCGTTATTTGGTAGAAAAGAAGGATGTGAAGGTGTCTTCTTATGTGGGTTTACTACTCCAGGAATTTAATTTGGAAATCAAGGAAAAACCTGGAGTAGTGAATGTGGTTGTATACCATCTTTCCAATCTTGAGTTGAGTAAGACTCCTGCATATAACACAGCTATTTGTAACTCCTTCAAGGACGAGTTGATACTTGTTAGCTACTTGCTCCCATGGTATGTCAATATGATGAACTATTCAACAAAAGTTGTCCATGATTGGTCCAAAGACTACTTTGACTAATTAAAGTCGGACTTGAGGAACTACCATTTAGAGAATCCGTTCTCTTTTTGTGAAGGATAAGATTGCATTTGGAGAAGGTGTATTCCTCAAGTGGATACACTTGTTGTAGCGAGGGTCCCTTGGTTTGAGACCTACGACTATGCGATTAATCCTTACTATAAAAAGTATAAATTCCTATCTCATGTGGTTTAAGAAAGTGTGTGGAAATAATTTCCATATCCATGTGCTTTCGTGTTGCAATAAAAAAATTCTCTGCAATTGCTATATCGCTCATGCGACGATCCTCTTATTTATGGAATTCGATTCATGTTTTCGACATTTCATAATGTGAGGTCAAACCTCTCATAAAATGGTATAGGAGCGTAGATCAGAGTTTCATATTGCATCTAGGTCTGAAGAACAAAAGGTTGTATTTTTCCCGATTACATGTATTTTTCCGCCTCAATTGTTGTATGTGATAAAAAATTCCTTTGAACATCAAAGAAAATTTTTACAAAGCAGGCGTAAGATCTACTATACTCTATGGATATGAATATTGGCCTGTGAACTATAGACATGTGCAGAGAATGTCAGTAGCATAAATGAAAGTGATAAGGTGGATGTGTGGACATACATGTAAAAACCGGATTCGGAATGGTGCAATCAGAAGGAAAGTTGGTGTAACTCCTATCGAGGATAAGATGCGAGAAAACCGTTTAAGGTGGTTTGACCCTTTACGGAGGAGGTCGACGGATGCACCAATTAGGAGGTGCGAGTTTTAGGATAGCGACTAAGAGAGGGTGAGGAAGGCCCATGTGAAGGGAATCGATAAAGGACTTACACATCACAGAAGCATGGAGATCGTATCGCATATGATCTAGGTCGACTAGTCATACTAATCGTTGGGGCATTGGACAACAACAACAAAGCCTTTTCCACATTAAGTAGAGCCGGCTACATGGATTCTTTGCCTCTATTTAGATCTATCTTGGGTCATTCTCGGTCTTAGATCCAAAAAATTAAGATCCCTTCATATAGTCTCATTCCAACACTTCTTAAGCCTTCCTCTCCCTCTCTTAGCCAGCTCAACATTCCAAAACTCGTATTTCCTAACCGATGCATCAGCTGACCACCTTTGCAAATGGTCAAACCACCGTAAGCAATTTTCTCTCATCTTATCCTTGATCAGAGCTACACCAATCTTCATTTTAATTGCATCGTTCCGAATTCGATCTTTACGTGTGTGTGTGTGTGTGTCTTTGCATTTTCATTTCTGCTACTGCCAATCTCTGATGGCTATGGTTTACATGTCAACATTCAGATCCATAGAACATAGTAGGTCTCATGACTGCTTTGTAGAATTTTTTTAATAGTTGGATCGATAATTTCAGGGGTCTGGAGCGTCCCCTTGGGATTCGAACCCAGGTCCTTTAAGGTGTAGGCGCACTGCACTACCACCAAACCACTCCTTGGGTTCCTTGCTTTGTAGAACTTTCCTTTGATTTTCAAAGGAATTTTCTTATCACATAGAACAACAAAGGCTCCTCTCCACTTTAGCCAGCCTGCATTTACTCTATTAGTAACATCTCCATCGATTTCCCCATCTTGTTGCAAAATAGATCCCAGGTATCTAAAAGAATCTCGCTTCTGAATGTTATCGTCACCAATCTTCGCCTCTATTCCTTCATCATTGCTTTCATCAAAAGTGCACTCCATATATTCAGTCTTAGTCCTACTTATATGAAATCCTTTAGTCTCCAATGCATATCTCCAAACCTCAAGCTTCTCATTTACTCCATTTCTAGTCTCATAAATCAACACAATATCATCAGCAAATAACATACACCATGGTATTTCATCCTGAATGTAACTTGTCAACTCGTCCATAATCAAAGTAAAAAGAAATGGACACAAAGTTGAACCTTGATGTAAACCAATGTTGATGTCAAAATAGTCAGTCTTCCCAGATCGAATCCTTACACAAGAAAAAGCCTTATACACATATCCTTTATGAGGTTAATGTATAGGACATGTACTTGTCTCTTCTCTAAAACTCTTCACAATATCTCACGTGGGACAAAATTATAAGCATCCTCCATATCAATAAAAATCATATGGAGGTTTTTCCTTTTAGATCTATAAATCTCCATTATTCTCCTTAGCAAATGGATGGCTTCAATGGTTGAGCGACCTGGCAATCTGGCATGAATCCGGATTGGTTTTCTTTCACTTTGGAAACTTGCCTCAACCTTCTTTCGATCACATGTTCCCAAATTTTCATAGTGTGACTCATCAGCTTGATACCTCTATAATTTGAACAATTTTGAAAGTCTCCTTTGTTCTTATAAAGAGGCACTACGATACTTATCCTCCAATCTTCAAGCATTTTCTTGCTTTTCCAAATAACATTGAATTAATTTGTAAGTCAAGCTAAACCACGCTCACCTAAAACTCGTCGTACTTCTATAGGAATGTCATCCGACGCTACACCTTTCCTGGGTATCATAACCTTCAAAACCTCCTCTACTTCCTTTTTTTGTATTCATTTATAGCTTGCACGATTCAAGTAACTTTCACTACTAGCTAGATCACCCAAAGTGATCTCTTTATTTCCTTCCCCAATAAAAAGCTTACGGAAATATTGCTTCCATGTAGTCTCTATATCCTTTTGAGTAACAAGCACGTGTTCTTCCCCATCCTTAATGCATCTCACTTGAGAAAGGTCTTTGGTCTTTCTTTCTCTTGCTTTAGCCAACTGAATATATCCTTCTGACCCTCCTTGGAGTCGAGATTTTTGTATAAATTTCATAAGCTTTTGACTTAGCTTCGCTTACAGCCATATTTGCTTCCTTCTTCGTTATTTTGTAATTTGTGACAGTTTCCTATGTTCTATCCTTAGACATAGCTTTAAAGCATGCTCTTTTAGTTTTGAGCTTCTCTTGCACATATCCACTCCACCATCAAGCTTCCTTTTGACATGGAGTTCCTCCCTTTGACTCGCCTAGCGTCTCTTTGGCTACCCTTCGGATACAAGTCTTCTAAAACCTTCTCCCTAAAGCTTGATTGTTTCAGTTGAAGATTCCACCATCTGGTTCTAGTGATCTTGGAAACCCTTCTTTTCTTTATCAGCCCTTTTATTTGCACATCCATTACTAACAAGCGATGTTGGATTGTCAAACTCTCTCATGGGATTACTTTGCGGTCTTTGCAATACAATTGATCTCTTCTCCTCAAAGCAAAGTAATATATATGTATTCTAGCTAGGCCAGTCTTATAAGTAATCAAATGATCCTCCTTCTTCTTGAAGAGAGTGTTTGCTATGAAAAAATGATAAGCCGTTACAAAATTCAGAATGACTTTCCCCTCTTCATTTCTATCCCCGAAGTCATGGCCTCCATGAACACTAGCATATCCTGAAGCATCATATGTCCATTAAGATCTCCACCCAGGCAAATCATCTCTTTTTATGGGACTCCTTGCAAAATCTTATCCAGATCCTTCCAAAAAGCTTGTTTAATCTTTTCATCTAAACCAATTTGTGGTGCATAAACTGAGATGATATTTAGAATTTCTTCTTCAAGCACCAATTTCAGCAAAATAATCCGATCCTCGAATCTTTGCACCTCAATCACTCAACTAACCCTAGATAGTCGGCCGTGAGCGGTTGAGAAATAGATGTGATGTGTAGAAAGAGAGAGAGAGAGTTGTTGCAACAATTGCTTTAGTTAATTCAATTAATGTACGTAAAAGAGTACTAGGTTAGTCATTCTTTTATACAAAATTGGATGGCTAGGATGCATCCGTGATTATTGAACAATGGTTGAGATTAAATAATTTTACTTGTACTTCAAGTAAAAATAGAATTTAGAATTAATAAATCATCTTTTAATTCATTGCTCCAAAATTTAATCTCAAAATAAATCTCATTCTCATGAATAAAGAGAAAAGAAGAGTACCACCTTCCAAGAATGAGGAAAGGAGATAACTTCCTTCCTCATTAGGAGGGTGGACGCCCTCCATGAGATATGGAGAGAGATTTTCTCTCTCCAATCTCTTTTAATATAATCTCATTACATTAAATCTTTATTCATAGATTTTTTATCAATAAAATATCACCGAATAATTTGCAAGTTATTTGTGACAATTGTAAATAAATTATTGATATTTATGAATCATATTCATCCATCCAAAACTAATCGTAAGTCATATTTTCATTGAATTGATCAATGTGAATCAATTTCACATTAATATTGAAATTGTGAATCATATTCACAATTAATTCTCTCTTATGATATTGTGGATCACATCCACACTATCCATGATTATTGTGGATAATGTTATCCACATTAATCGCATCTCTATAATTAAATCTAATTTAATTATCCAAGATGTCTATATACACATGTTTAAATAATGCGAATCATACCCACATCATTAATGATAATTAAATCCAATTTAATCATCAATATTTCTCTTTATTTTCCAATGCTCATATATCATCTAATGGAACTATTCTTGTATTCTTTCAAGGATAGTGTGACTTCTCCTTGGATACTTGGAAATAAGGATAGAACAATTGTACATCCCATGTATAGTGACTTGGATAATGAGATCTAATCTCACATCCAGATCTAGGAGACCTCTCAGAGATGTCTGATCAAGTCACGCGTAATATCCAATCTTCTCATTGCATCTGAGTCATATTCAGACCAATGTCCAACATTTGGACTAAGATTAGATAACTAGTCTACTAAGTTGAGTCAGTAAAATGAGAGAGCTCTTAGAAATCCCCACTCCGTCCGTCTTAGCTTCGAAGAACACAAGCCTGTGAATGAGTACCGGAGCATCAGCGGAATCTAAACATATTTCATCACTCCCTCGGGATGGAAGTGTCATGGTTATACAATCGGTTAAGACTGTTTTTAAAAACATGCTTTGAGAGGGGTGCGCCTCGAGGCTTATGAGGTGCGCCTCGAGACGTTGCCTCATGTATGAACTGATTTTTTTATTTTTTTTCTGCAATTTTTTTCTTTTCATTTTGATTGTGAGCTTTTCATCTTTTGTAGACAAGTATTTTCAAGTCCTTAAGCTCATGATTCACTGAAATGTTTTAATTTATTAATATTAAGTTTATTTTTACTTTGTTATTCATATTCTTTATAAATCAACGTGAAAAAAAATGAGTCTTGAGTCCTTAAATCTAATGCCTCTACTCTTCAGTATGAATCAAGTATAAATGCTTTCTTTATTAAAATGTTTGGATGTAAGTCCCCTACTTTGACCTAAATTTAGAAAAGTATATTTTTGTAAACATATCTAGTTTTTTTATATTCAACCGGGACTAAATTAATACACGTCAAAGTGTACATGAACAAAGATGATCATAACATGCAATATTCAAGTATGTTATACCCAATCCTTATGGTAAAGTAAAAAGTGATTATTGATTCACAGCTTACTCTCTTATCTTTCTCAATTAAATGACACACATATCTCACTTAATTTTGAAAATGGTGTGTTACATCTAGTCCCTTTATTTAAATTTTATTCAAAACTTTAAATTTTGCATAGAGTTACCCATTATTGTGCTTGCATATCCATATTTACTTGACTCCTTAAAGATTTAGAGTCCAAAAAAAAGAGTTATATAACAACTTGGATGTTTAAATCATGATGTTAGCATTGAAATGTCATGGAGTTATTTATTTAATCATAACTATTTAATTTCTAGAACTTAAAATTTGTAATTACGATTAATTATTATGTTTTATGAAAAAATTTCTTTCACCAGTGAGGCTTACTCCTCGATACACCTCAAGGCTTACGCCTCGATGCAATACCGGAAAAACACTTCGATACGTCTCACACTTTTTAAAATCTTGATTGTGACAAGTCCGCAATGTACATTGTCACTAATCATATCTTCCATGAGCGGATCAAGTATATTGAAATCAATTGCCACTTTATTCGAGACGTAGTATGAGGAGGGAAGATCTTTACTCCGCACATCTACACATAATTCCTACTTGTAGGTATATTTACCAAGGCACTTCCAAAAAAAAGCATACTATGTTGACTTCTAAGTTGGGCATGATTGATAGATATGTAACATATGCTACAAATTGACGGGAGGGTTGACGTTATTCTCGCTTTTCTATTTTTAGTTTTTTTCCATGTCTAGTTTGTTTAAATTTATATTCTTTTTATGTGTAACCTTTGGGGACTATTATGTAATTGCTACCTATTAAGCTCTAGTTTTTTTCGAAAATATAAGAAACCATGTCCTATGAATAAAATTCATTCTATTGATTCTCATCTTTTCTTCACACTGCCAAATCATTTAAGTGGGAGTCATAAAACGCTTCTTTGATACATTTTAAAGGTTCAGAAAGAAAAACTATTTCATATAGAATCTAGGTTAGGAGAATAGACTCTTTTGTCATAAAACATGTTTCATGAAGGAGCAACAACAAGCTCTATCCTGGCTGCTCTTATCCATGAAGCAACAACCATCTGTAGATAAAGATCTGGCTCCTTGGTTGGAAAATACCCTAAATTTCTTATCCATACAATTATATGCCGACAGTTGAAGGAAATTCAGTGTGGGTATGCTCGATTAGCTTGAATGCAAGTTGGACAGGTGCCCTATAGCTTCATAATCTCATTGAGGTATACAGTCTGATCAACACTAGCTAGGTTGGTGGAAGCTATCAGAAAGTGTACTGGAGAGTTTGTTGCATATCAAAATGCCAATGCACTTTATTGATAATGCCAATTACTGAAGTTTCCTGCAAGTGAATTTCTGATTGAGAAGTCCTATTGCAAGATTGCAGGTGCCCAATTTCTTTACCCCTTCGGAGTCGAAAGCTTTCATTGGAGGTGCTGAATCTCTGGGCTTTGCACATCAAGGTAGTCTTGGTCCAGCAAAGGGAGAAGCATATAGAGACAATGACCGCATATCTATTAATGACCCGGCTCTTGCTGAAAGCTTTTGGGAATCTGGCCTAGCAAAGCTTTTTGCCGGTATCAAAATTCAAGGAAGGGTAGCTGTTGGACTTAATCCAAATATCAGATTCTACAGGTAATAATAAACAAATGACATTATTTTGT
The DNA here is from genome assembly GCA_037367405.1 of Ottelia alismoides. NCBI lineage: Eukaryota > Viridiplantae > Streptophyta > Magnoliopsida > Alismatales > Hydrocharitaceae > Ottelia > Ottelia alismoides. The sequence continues at coordinate 1,455,288 of JAZKJV010006597.1, read as the reverse complement.
ATTTCTCTAGCCACCAAAATGGTTCAAAATTTTATTAACATTGTTAGAGCAGGAAGATATCCATGTTCATAATTGTAATAACCCCATAGGCCTCTTGTCAAGATCTAATTTAGATCTAAGAAGGAAATAGATGTCTGTAGAAACTCCTTATTGATGCGTTGCAAGTGAAGTTGATAGATCCAGTGGTTCAGTTTATTCTGGTTATAGTTTTAAGCCCGAATTGCATTTGCCACGTTCTTCTTATAACACTTATTGCAAAAATTTTGTTCAGATATAAAGTGGGGCAGCGCTTTGGTCGTCATATTGATGAGAGTGTCGACCTTGGAGACGGTCTGATCACTCAGTACACATTATTGGTCTACCTAACCGGCAATTCAAACTCCAAATCTAAAAGTGGTTTGCGCAGCAAAGCAGATACTTGCACACCCACCTTGTCTGGAGGGGAGACGGTATTTTATGACAGCAGGAGAGGTGTTGTGGCCGAGGTATATCTTGGATCTTTCCTAGCGAACTTGAGGAAGAAAATTCCATCCCTAGTAATTGCTTTTTTAGTAGTAAAATCGGTAATGCTGCGTTTCGATACTAGGTAATCATTGAATTGTCAGATTCCTAGATTCTGAAATTGACATCCTTTTGAAAATAACAACGCAGATTGCACCGGTAGAGGGAATGGCCCTACTCCACCTCCATGGTGATAAATGCATGCTCCATGAAGCTCGGGTTGTCAAAAGCGGCGTAAAGTATGTCTTGCGGTCTGATGTTGTGTTTGCAAGGGAACTCTGATGTTCTGCATTTCTTTTCTGTTGCAAATTACATTAGTGTACACTCACAGAAATGTATTTTGTGTAGCCACTACGTATTCCATAGAAAATTTCCTTTGCTTGTCAGTTGGCTCTTGGCAGTAATGATATACAGAAGCCATGGAATTCTGTGATCCTTGTTACGCTGAGAGCTTGCTATAGACTTTCAGCTGCAATTTGATTTTAGGATTTTCTTTTGCAATTGTCCCCTTCTGAACATTGCCAATCATCAGAGGTGGGGGTAGTCGCCTGGCAAGTGCGGCGGAGGGGGTGCGGAGGTCACCATGTGGAGAGATGAGGGAGGAGCAGGTCCTAGCACAAGTGGGTTTCGTTGAGAAGGGGATGTTGAAGGCGTGGGTATGGGGATCATCTCATGAAGATGAAAATGATCAAAATGTAATATTATCATATTGAGGATTAATTTATAAATTCTTTTATTTTTTTGTTTCATTTGACCATTATTTATAACTAATTTACGCAGGTATTAACGCTTGAGGGATACAGATGTAAAAATCTCTCGATTCAACGGACCTTGAACTTTGAGGGATGATGTCAGACTTATCACCGTTATGTTGAGCCAAATTTGGAAGATCGTGAGAGGAAGGACGATACTCATAAGGGTTTGCGCAACACAAGGGTCTCAAAGAGGGGGGAAAGGAAACAATAACAATGGCATCGTAAATATGGGTGGTATGCTTGATTGATTTTGTCATGGTATCAGATCTTGTTGAGGTCCCCGTTCGAAGCTTATTATTCCATTGTGTTTGTCCGCCTTGTTCAAGCTTCTCCGCATTGCTATGCAACCTTCAGAGCTTCTCTATTGGAAGCTTCTTTATGCGGCTATGCTGATCACTTGGTACTCTCTCGCTTGCGAGGGTTTCGTGTGGTACCACCATCTGCATGGAACCACTATGGATAGGGCTCTTTCTAGGAGCCTTTGCTTAGGAGCCTACACCCATGGTTCTCAACTGCTGCATGGACTTACCTCAATCCACCTTGGACCCATGAGTCTCTACCTCCTTGGACCCGCAAGGAGGCTCACCTCTGCTTGGACCCTACAACACTTACATCTGCTTGGGCCCATGAGACTTGTGGGCTCACCTCCGCTTGAACCTACACTTGTGTGGAGAAAGTCCTTCGATCTCCAGACCATATTTCTTTGAAGAAAGGTCCTCCAATCTCCAACCTCATGTGGTAACCTTTGCGTTTTTTAAAACAAATCAGCGGGCTGTGAGAAACTTATTTTGAATATCGCGATTCTCATACCTTGTGAAAGATGTGTTTTTCTGCATGTGCTAGTGTTTTTGATAAAAGATATTGCTCTATTACAGCTTTGGAAGATAAAGAACAAATGGATTCATTCACGGCTAGGATGGATAGCATGCCTCCCAATGTTACTACAATAAAGTTGAGGAGGCCAAATTATTCATTACAGTTTGTTGCGATGGAGGTTACTTTTACTTGAAGAGGACGAGGTGGGTATGTTGGTTGAAGAAATACATATTTGATCTTAAGGATAGAGTGTATGATCATTGGTACATGAAAGATAGCTACTGTGTGAATTGTATTATCAACGCCATCTCCGATGATATTCAAACCCTTATTCTTGGAAAGAAGACGGTTAGAGAACAACGTATCACATTGGAAAGCATGCATAGGCAGAAGAGACATGATATTCATTTTATCGGTTAAGCATGGATGTTTACAACATAAAACAAGACGAGATAACTATACTTGTAAATTATGGTGCTTTAACAACAAAATAGGAAGACATGATACTATTATGATGACCTTAATGTATGCCACTATTATGATGACCTTAATATATGCCACTTGCTATAAAAAGTATTGGATGGAAGTCTGGAAATAGAGGATATTTAGTTTCCTTAGTGGCCTCAACACTCAAGAATTTACTTCTCACTACATAAGTTTTGTTCCAAGATCGGGGACATTTATCATGTTATTGAATCTGAAGAATAACGTCAATTGGCTATGAATAGTGAGCATATCGTGTATATTGAGAGCGTCAGGAGTGTCTACTGGAAGGACAAGAAGTGTAGACATTGTAGGACGACCAGTCATGGAAATGATTATTGTTGGGAGCTTCATCCGAAGAAAAAGTTGAACAAAGGGGAAAAACCTATAGCAGTGGTTGGTGATATGAAAAACAATGGTAGTCATCATACTGGCAGGAGGATACTAACAAGGCATCAAATCAGATACTTATATGAGTATATGACGAACAAATATGTCCTTGATAAAGTCCCAAGTGATGTTGAGATCATGAACTCGGCCATGGCTACTGAAAATAAATGTAGAAATTATTTAGTGATAAATGTATTATTAATAATGGTGTTTTTATCATGTAACAGGTAATCCAAAAATATTTCATGATTTTAAGCCCGTCTCTAGGAGAGATCAGGTGAATCTTACATATGGATTTGTTAGTATTGAAAGAAAAGAGAGCGTATCCATTGTTCACAAGTTTCTCATCAAAGATGCTCTTCTTATTCCTAATTTTCCTATTAACGTGCTTTTTATTTATTGCATTACCACGGATCTGAGTTGTCGTCTTTTTTTAATGCACTCATGTGTTTTGTAGGACATGGTGATGGAGAGGCAGTTCAGGATTGATTTGGTTGTTGATGCTTTATTGCCTTCTGGTTCGCCTAGTCTCTGCATGATTGATGAAAAAGTTGGTCATGTGTCCGATGATATTCAGCTTCTTCAACAATGGGACAACAGACTTGATCATCCTAAACTGTTATTCTTCATTTTTTTATTGAGTTGTGTAAGAAAATTGGCAATGTGATTCACTCATGTGAGGTGTGCCACTTGTCTAAGAACATCAGAACTTTTTACAATGTTTTTAATAATGCAAGTAATTCTAATTTTGATGTGATTTACTCTAATGTTTTGGGTCCTTTACTACATGAAAATACAATATTCTCAGCATTTCATATTTTGTTGTAAAAGATCATTTCCATTTATCTATGTTCCTTTAAATGTCCCGAAAAGTAGTGTTGCAAATGTTGCGTACAACATTTATGATCAAACATTAAAAATAAATCACATTTGCGAAGAGGGTGTTGATTGAGGCAGGAGTTGAGTGCTGATGAATCCTATATTCATCATGCTAAAATTGGTCAATTAAGTTCGGTTCTCCAAAATCCATATGCATTTAATAATTAATGGAGCATCATTAGCATTCATACATGTGTAAATAATATTCACATTTCATCAATGCATAATTGCATCAAAAATCCAAGTGTAATTTAGCCTAAAAAGCAGTTAATTTTCCATATTTTAAATTAATCCATCCTAACTCTGATTGACCTAAAACTACCTTCATTGTGTAGATATTACTAATAAAAATAATTTAAAAATACAAAAAATTACTAACTCAAATAAGTTTCAAATAAACCCAAAGTCTAATTTATATCTGACAGACTAAAACATGCATATCTTCCTCATACAATGTTCGATTTTGATCTACTCATTTTAAAATACTTCATTCTCAAATACCTTTAAAACAATATCAATTTCATAAATTTCGGAGCCCATATGTGAAAGTTGGATTTTGGGCCTCTTTCACGTATTTTATCTTCTTGTGATTTTTGACCTAAGTTTTTATGTACATATTAACCTTTTAAATTTTATTTCTTCTTCATTTGTGTTCTTTGATGAAAGTTTTATCAAATGGAATAAAAATCCAAATCTAGATCAAGACTGAAATCAAAGAAACTGACCAAGTCCAAGTGTCCTTTGTGACTATGTACAAAAGTCATGTATTTCGTGTCTATTTTATATTCCTATTTTCTTATCTCTAAAAATCCAAAAAAAATAAATTACTATGTAATTAAATATCTTATATTTTATTGTATTTTTTCTAGATTTTTTGTCCTCTTTTAAAATCACCAAAAAATACAAAATCCCCAAAAGTCGATTTTCTATACACATGGAGAACCACCAAAAATACCACTTTGCATAGTTGACCTCTTTTGATCTCGGATCCTTCATGAAATTGTAGATCTCGTCGATATGAACAATTTTCGTGAAGAAAATTTTTAAATCCGAGGTTTCCTTCTATTTCTTTTTCTATTTTCTTCTCTCTTTTATTTTTGAAATTTTTGGGGGTGACACGTGGCAGCCCCTGAGCATGCCACATGGCACCCCACATCACCCCACTCCCTCTTTCCTCTCTTCTACCTTGGGTCACGTGCCTAGCATGTGACCCTTTTCCCCCTTCCAACTGCTTCTCCTACCCGCAACGCCTCCGCCCGTTACGACCATTCTACTCACCGCCATTACCCTTTGCTCCGGCCGTTACGGTCACTGCCGTGTCCCCTCCATGTAACGACTTCTCCTTAGACCTCTCCTTTAAAGCCTCACCTTCGTCCTCCTGCAACCCCATCCACCATCTCCCTGAGGAACACCAGCAGGTACAGGTCAAGCAAGGTGACAACTTGCGACGACTAGGTCAAGGCGTGATCCAAGGAGATCTCCTCCTTGAAGCAGCTCCAACTCGGGTGCACTGCTAAGCCTCAGAACCGCTCCATCAAGGCTCTTTGAGGCGAGAAATTGATCGAGCTTCTCCTGGACCTGGCCTCCTCCCGACAAGTTGCAGCCATCGTGTATCCCCTCCACCAGCCGCACCTCGGCCAACTCGTTTGCATCAAACGCCCGCACCAGCCCACCACCTCCTGCCCGGTGCAGCCACTACGCACCCCTCCAGTGCCTCCCTTGCATGATCGACTCACCTCTTTGTAGAGCCACGTGCTGCCAACACATCCTGTGAACTGCCCTCCAGCCGTTGGTTGCGACTCCCATGCGCACGCAGGGGCTCTGCTCCATCGTTTGCCTCCGCGTGCCCACCGACAGAGCCCCCGCTCCTCCGCACGCTCCACCGACACTAGACGTGCTCTGCCAGCCCTCACCGGCATGCCCAATCACTCCTTCCGCCCCTCGCCCAACTCCTCCGCATGACGACTTCATCCTCGCCACCAGTCGCCCTCTACGTCGCTCGCCATGTCACCCACACCTCTAACCACCACCATAAGATCAAAGGCCAACCTTGATCCTACATCCCTCATCTCGCCATGTTGCCCGCTCGAGCCTCGATCCCAGACTCGAGGCTCGGATCGATCCGAAGCGCCATCCCGCTACCACATCGAGGCTAGGGTTCCCGAGCCTTAGCTTCACCTCCCAAGCCTCAGCCTCACCTTCCACGAGCCTCTAAGCGCACGCACAACACACGCATGTAGGGCAATTTGCATTGCACTCCCATGTAGTTCTTCAATATTGCAAGCAGGCCCTCGTAAGCAAGGGGGCACGTGCTAGGCATGTGCCCTTTGGTAAATTTGCAAAGAGCCCCCTTGTCATCCTTCTAATTGCATAAAGGTCTCCGTGCCCAGTCACGTGTCCAGCATGTGCGTACATGGGTAAATTACTGAGACACCCCTTAGATTTTCATTATTTACAGATAAGTCCCTTCATGGATCACTTTGAAGGAAAATTTTTATTTTATTTATATTTCAATCCCTGCAATTCCATTTCATCGTATCTGTTCCATCCCAACTCTGATTTAGCATACAATATGTCATTTTAAAGCTTATACGGCTTCTTTCATATTATAAAATTTCTAGACATATCTGATGATATTTTATGATGAATGTTATTTGAGGAGCATTTTTATTTGTGCAGGCTAATTTTGACATATTTGTGTCAATTTTTCATTGAGTAAATTAATGATTTATTTTGCAGGGATCTTATTGAGGGTTTAAATTGAATTAATATTCTTCTGAAATTTGATCTGTGCAGGGGATTCCATTGAGCCAAAATGAATTTAATTCTCAATATCTTATGTGATTCAACTCGATTTACTTTAGGGTTAATTTAAAGAGATTGAAGTGCGAGGACCCGGATTTAGTTTATCTTCTTTTACTATTATTGATATTTGAATGGTTTAACTTTTGTAGGGGGATCATTAAGGTTTATTCCTTTAATATTATTGTTCATTATTTCAGGAATTAAATCTCAGGGATTTTGATGATAGATATTCTGCCTCGACAACATCATTGATTAATTTAGCTTGAGGATGAATCAATCTATCGTCTCCTTGCTTGCAGACTGGTATTAATTTGAATATTTTCTTGAAACTATATCTTTTGATCTATGAATAACTTTCGAGGATAGAGATCAATATTTTTGGATTAAAAATAATAAATCACAGATCCTGCTCTCCATCATCAGCTCTGTTTAAATTTTCTTTGCATTGCATCATCAGTATACTTATGTGTACTTGCTAAAGAACAGAAGCATAGTTCTTATCGTTGTTCGAACCTTTGTCAACATGATTAACAACTGAGATGACATGAACGTAAAAATCCTTCAAGCTAATAATTCTAGGGAGTACGTGGAGGGATCTATATGTGATTATGTTGAAGAAAAAGTGATTATTCAAGAAACATCATGCACATATGGCCCACAATAGAATGGTATATGAAAATGAAAAAATCTCACTTGGTGGATGTAACCATAGCTCTTCTATACCAGAGAAATGTTCTGAAGAGTTTTGGAGGTAAGTTGTATTAAGTGTTGCTATCTCATTAATAGGCATACTTTTATTGTGATTGGAAAAAGGGTTTTTTTGTTCTCAATCCAGATAAATCACCCTCCAGCGTGGATTATTGTGTTTGTGTGTGTGTTTCTATAAACCGTGGACTAGGGTTATGAAAGTTTCCGAGGTCTATGAAGTGCATTTCTTTTAGCTATTCTGATATCTAAAATGATACGAATGTTATGAACATGTGACAAAATACTGGTGTGAGTAAGGATGTCATTTTCTTTGAGAATGAATTCTATTATCTTAAGAGATTTCATCGGAAAGAGTTTGGTGGTAAAAAGTTTGAGGAAAATAAAATACAATTTACTCCTTGATGAGGCTAAAAAAATGGTCCATGTGAGTGAAAATCATCATATATATGGATTATAACAATGATAGAAGAATACAATTTAATCATACTTACGACAGATGAGAGAATGTGGATAACGATTTTGAAATTGAAGATGATATTATATTATACCAAATCACAAATTGAATCTTTCCTTGGATGATCCATGTCATGACAATTCTGTAAGTAGTTGTTCTTCTCTTGATAATTCTATTGATGGTGCTGACAATTTGCTTCAAGATTTCGGTGATGATGTTGAAAATTTGCTTGAAGGATAATCCTATTGTTATGAGAAACTTTTCTAGAGCCGGCAATCTTCCATTTTGTTATCTTGTGAACAATTTTCTATCTTACTCTAAGGTAATCCTTAGCTATAAATGCTTTACTAACTTGATGAACTTTGATGATATTCTCACGAATATTATAAAAATCAACATGATCCTAAATGAGATAATACTATGAAGAAGGAAATGTCCAGAAAAAAATGACACTTGGGATATAGCCGACACTCTAAAAGGTGTGGATCTAGTTGGATCCACACAATCAAGTATAACGTGGATGAAAATTTGATAAATTCAAGGCTTAATTCGTGGTGAAAGGATATAGTCTAAAATACAGGATTAACTTATTCATGTAGAGAAAATGAATACGATTAGAGATGTCATTTTTCTTTATTGTTCACTTCTCATGGAAAATCTACCAGTTGAATGTCAAAAATTCTTTCTGGAATGGTAATCTTAAAGACGATGCCCACATGAAGATGTTCTCTGGGTTTGAAAAAAATGATAAGTGTTATAGGTTGAAAATAGTGTTAAATGGTTTGAAGCAATCACCAAGAGCCTACTTTGAACAACTCCATAAGTTCATGACAAAAAATGACTACAATAAGGTAAATAGAGATCACACTCTTCTTTAAAAAAGTGATAAAAGATCCATTATTCTTGTCTAAATTGACGACTTGATTTTTATGAGTGACGAAATATAAGAATTATCTAGCATAAAAGGATACTTGCAACATAAATTGAATTGAAATACTTAGGAAGTTGAAGTATTTTATTGGCATTGAGATGGCTAGATGTCTACAGAGCATGTGTCAAAATCAACAATATAATTTTAATATGAGACTCCAACATTTCCGGATGTAAAGTTTCCTTTACTCGTATAAAGGAAAATTATAAACTACGTAAGGTAGATGGTGAATCTCTTCATAATACAGTAAAAGGAAAATATCAATGATTATTTGCTCTCACTAGAGATATTATCATTTATGTTGTAAAAGTTGTTAGTCAGTTCATGCTCGCTCCTACCATATTAAATGCCAATATTATTAACAAAATTTTATGCTATATAAAGAAGTCATCATGTAAAGGGCTTATGTTCAAAAAATGTGATGTAACTAGGGCTGCTAATCGAACGAACTATAACGAACAGACTTATGTTCAACTTCGGTTTGATAAGGAAGTTCGAAAGTTCAAGTTCGAGTTCAGTTCGATAAATGTTTGATAGGATATGTTCGAGTTCGGTTCAATAACAGCTTGTTAACAATTTAACTTAACTAAAATTTGTTTATATGAACAAGGTCAAAATTGGAGTTTAATAACATGGTTCGATAACCAGTAAAAATAAGAAATTATTCAAATTAAAGTGGTACAAAGCTCAACAAATACCACAACTTCTTTAACCTCGAAATTTACCATGTGTATAAATACTAAGTTACACATACAAATACACACGCATATACATATATCGAACTCGAACTTTTATTGAACGAACATATGTTATGTTCATGTTCGGTTCGTTAAGCTATCAAACTAAAATTTGAAGTTCATGTTAAGTTCGTTTAGAAATGAAAAACTTTTTTCGAACTATTATCGAATGAACTCTAATCGAATATGAACATGTTCAGTTCGATTAGCATCCCTAGATGTAACATCTAAAGTATATATGATTGCATATTGGACTGGGTCGGTTGATGACAAAAAGAACTACATCTTAAGTATGTCGTGGATCTTTATGGAAACCTTGTTATTCGGAGAAGTAAGAAACATAATCCAGATTCTAGATCAAGTGTAGAAGTTGAATATCGTGCCATTGCAAATGGTGTTATCGATGGCTAAAACTTCTATTGAGTGAATTAGGTACTAAAGCTACTACACCAATGAAAATATTCTACGATAACTAAAATGTAATCAACTTGCTTAACGATCCTACAAGGCATGATAGAACAATGCAGGTCGAGATCGATAAGCATTTTATTTGTGAGAATTTGATGAATGAGAGTTGTGCCTTCCTTACACTAAATACAATGATAAAGTTTTTTGATCTCCTTACAAGGGGGTGCCTACGGTGCAATTAGAGTTAAATATAAGCAAGTTGGGCATGTGTGTAGCCCCGCCTTTGCAGGAGCGCATCTCAACAAACAATCACATCGTTATCTAACGACAATCAAAAAGAACTTGCACGTTATATCATTCAAAGAAACTGTAGAAAATTTAAAATTTTTGAAGTTAGAAATTACTTATAGAATAATATAAAAGGATATCCACTTCTCTTTATCACATCATTAAGAGAAAAGAGGAAAATTAACAAAAGAAAATAACTGGTGTACTAGCCTCAACCTTAATGTTGTCTCGTAGATGGACTATTGTACACTCTAGCTTCAGCATTCTGCTCGACAACTCATGTCATTTCCAAGAGCGGTAAAGTGTAAATCTAATGACATAGCATAACTACAACATCTACTATATATGTTGCAATTGGTTTGGTAATTGAGATGTTTTTGATGGTGAATATCAAGTTGTATTAATATATCTCAACTCTTGAAATCAATATTTCAACCATGTCTAAGACCTTTTTAGTCCCACATCGAGGAGCTTATATATGAGACGTCTTGAAAATCAGCTTGGACCAAACCATAGGGGATTTTGGACTATCACACACATGTGCATGTTGTACCACATTGGGTTGGGTCGGGCGTGGGTGTGGGTTGATCTATGAGCCATATTTTATTTTATGGTTCCCATTTTCAGATGCGCCATTTGAATTCCAAATCTATTTTCTATCCCTTGATATTCCCCCACTGTGTCTATCCATCCACCATGACTTAAATATACATTTTAAGCCGTGATCTAGGGTTACAAGCATAATTAATCTCTCACGCACGCATCTTCTTCTCTTCATGTGTGAACGTGTTCTCTTCTCCAATATCAGTTTCGTCCACAGATTTGGCTTTCGAGGACACTCTTACACGGTGCACACCGTATACAAGCATGATACCATCGTACCCTAAGAGTAGCATGCCAACATCCTGTCTATTGGTAATGTGGTGGTCGAGAGTTCTTCGGAGCGCTTAGATGATATCTCTTAATAACTCTAACTCTCTCTCTCTTCTAATTTTTTATTTTTGTTTCATTTATTTGTTTGCTTGGTTTTTTTCCTGAGTTGTTCAATACATTGTTATGCCTAATAAATTTATTTTGGACGTTTTCATATCATGGATAAATATGCTTGCTACATATGATGTCTGGAAATTGATTCTCATTTCTATCATTATATATGTATGTGTAAATTTATTCTCAACAATATTAGAGATACATTATATATCAGCGGTAAGAAAAATGTTAGATTTAAAGTTTAGGTCTTGTGTGGATTTTATTGGTAAGCCTGAGAGAAATTCATGGTTTGGTACTTCAAATGTTGCTAACATCATATGAAGATTTGGCTGACCTTGGTTAGCCTAATTTTGGTTTTGAATTGAGTGACCTAAGGTTTATGAAACATGTGAGGATCTTGAAGCAGTTAAGATCATGTATGCGTGGAAATAACATGATAGCATGTGTCATGGGTGTATATTGACTGTCTTATCGAATGTATTGTTCACTTTCTATTGTGCATCTACCAATATTGCTAAGACTTTATGAGAGGAACTTGATAAAAAAAGTACAATATTAAGGATCTAGGTATTGAAAAATACTCAATATCTAAGTTTCTGAAATTTCAGAAAGGGATTTGGTTTAAGAATAGGCTTATGAGTTCTTGATGTTGCTCCATGGATTAGATGAGGCTGACATGAAACCTCCTAAGAAGCTTCAGGTCATGTCAATTATTAAAGAATCTCTTACATCTTGAGAATATTTCAGGATGCCCTTAAGCATATGAAAAGAAAATTTTATTTAGACGATTTCATGGTGTTTAAAGCTTATTGAAGATGAGCATAAGAAATAAAAACATGTGGTGCTCGTAGGCATAACTTCTATGGTTAATGTGATGACCTCAAAAAGGAAACGGTATTAGCGGAACAATATCAAATCAACGGATTTATGGCATGGCAGGCTAGGCCATATAAATTTCAATTCTATGAAAAGAATGATGAGACTTAAAAATTGTAAAAAATCTATGAAAAGACATGATTCCAGATTACACTAAATAAACTTAAAAATTGTAAAATATGCACACAAGTCAAAATACCTAGGAAGGAAGCCTTTTCATTCTATGAACATGAAACTAAAATTCTAGAATTAATGCATACTGATATTTGTGAGTTGGTAGTGTGATAACAAAAGATAGCAAAAGACATTATATCACTTTCATAGATAATAACAGTTGATACTATTATATTTACTTGCTTAAAACTAATGATGAAGCCTTAGAAAAGTTTCTTTATTTTAACAATTTAGCAAAAATACAAACCAAAAAATTCTTAAACATGAAAAATATGATATAGGTGGTGAATACAAATCTAATATATTTGATGAGTAATGCAAATTATTTAGTGTGGTTAATACTCAGCACAATACAATGGAATAACATAACAAAAATAGGCACTAACTGACATGGTCGATGAACTCTTGCAGAGTTCTGGATTACCATCTTACATGTGGGGAGAAGCTTTAAATATAGCTTGCGATATTTTGAATAGATTTCCCCTGGGACATAAAGATAACAGTCCATTTGAAATATGGCGAGGCAGAAAACTAAGTTTAAAATACCTTAAAGTGTGGGGATGTTAGCTACCTCGAAAACAAGAGAAAGAAGCTAGGATCTAAGACTGTTGATGCAATCTTCTTGGAAATATATAAAATAGCTTTTGAAGTTTCACCTGTGTGTGTATGTATGTTAGTGCATGCATGTGTGCATGCATGTGTGTGTGTTAAATGGGACCCTCCCCAAAGCAGAGCCAATTTGGATCCCCACCCTTTTTTAATTTTTGCAGATTTTTTGATAATACATTTAACTCACTAGATGAATACATGTTCCCATTCAAATTTTGTGTAAAACGAACAATCCTAACTCATCCATCAAGAGGGGGTTGTTCCCTGGAATTCTGAAATTGTTAAAATCAACAGTCTTGATGGATGGAATATGAGTTTTAATTGAGTTGAAATTTGTGTCATAATATGTTGCCATATAGTGATCTAAAGCCATGCCGATGTAATTAAAAAATATCACAAAACAATTGAGAAGTAAAGGAGGGGGTAGCCACATACACACAACAACATATAGGAGAAACTTCAATTGAGGTGGGGTCTCACCACTTTTGTGATAACCCATCCACCTCATCTATTTATCTTCAATCGTGCCATTGTAATTAATGCCCTTTTAATTTTATTGCTTTTATGTTCAAAATCCCATTTTGGTTATTTTGGACATTATAAAAATATAATGTGACAACCATCAATTTCATTCCGCAGCTAAAAACATAATTCCTATTTCTATTCATGCAAGTAATGGAATGGGCATCAGTGCATGAGGTTGTGGTTGCGCAAGAGGACAGAGGCGACGTACATGTAGGAGTGGCGACGGTGCAGCAACGCACGAGCAAGAGGATGTGCTCGTTGTGACGCATCATGGTGGACATGAGAAGGTGCACATCAGAGAATGTGGCAACAGTTTGTTTGATGTGATCCACAGTCTGTTACAACGCCCTGGTGAAGACTCGCCCTTTACCACTCTTATTTATGAGGAATTGATGTTGATTGTAGCAGGTAATAAAGAGAGGGTAAAAAAATGACCACATGAAAAATATATGAAAATTAATCCCATGTGATCAATTTTTTATTTTAGTTAGGTAAATCCCAATGTCTAAAATCATTTTTTATAACAACTCGGAGTTGTTAGATTTTTCATAGAAAGATTTTTTATGATTTTGAATTTTACATATTTTTATGGATTTAAAAAAATAAATGATGCAATTAATTGAAGCAAATATAATGAATGAATTTTTGTAATTTACTACATAAGAAAAATATATGCAGTGAGAGAATGATTTTTTGAAATTTATTACGTAAGAAAATACATGCAATGAGAGAAAAATAAAACACAATGAGAGAAAAATAAAACAATGTATTTTTAAAAAAACTTTAAACGGTGAAGATGGACGCAAGACAATAATGCAAAAATGACCAGAATAATAATGTGCACCTCAATTCAATCCCCAAGCTTCAATGATAAATTTCAAAAATACGTGACCAATAAATGTTAAATTGATTCCCCTAAGCAAAGTCCCAAATTTTCCACAATTTATGATCATTAAAGATAAATTTCAGAGAATATATGGCTCACAAGTGAGAATGACTTCTCAAATTTGTTGATGTTCAAGAATATCTAAAATATGAAATTAAATGCTATATATGATAGTGAATAACATAAGCTACAAAACAGCATAAAGAACACAAAATTTGGATAATCATTGCTAAAGATATGAATGAAAAAGTTTAGACGCATAAATGCAATAAAAATATATACAATTAGTATAAAATGAACCTTCAGAGGGGTTTGTATATAATTATTAAAAGTCAATAGGGTTCCTATGTAAAGTACCTAACGATGGGTGTAAATGCGGTAATTCCAGAAGGTGCAAGGGGTCATATGTAAAAGGTCCACCATTAATGAGGTGGCTCATGTGCATCTAGGCCCGAGTGAAGGTGCGGATCCAAGCCTCCATGTGGTTGGCTCCTAGCTGCTTCAGGGTATCCGAGGCTCGAGGCTCTGGAATTGAGGTTCGGGATAGATCTGGGACAATCGCCCCACTTATGATATGATGGCTGAGGACTATGCAAGGGTGAGCGGTGATGATGGGCCATGTGTTAGATCGGACAGTGGTGGTTCTCGTAGAAGATCTACGATTGGAGATGACATCCTGAGATGTAATCAAAGGGTGCATGTACATTATCCAAGCATGTGCTTCATATGAAACTTCTTCCTCCTTCAACTCAAGTCTGCCAATTGAATGGTTGAGCTCTAACACCCAAGTGGAGGTCCTTCGGTTGACACACAACCTCGCTTCGTTGATGCTTGTGCCCAAGATACTACATGCAAAGTTGGAGATAAGGCACAAGCTTTTGCTTGGCCCATCATTAAGTGCTGAAGAGGATGGGCATGGGGTTCATGTAGTGGACTAGATGGAGAAGGAGCTTGATATTCTCCAACCATGACTAGACATGGAGGTGAGTGAGGTCTTTGAAGATAGAAGGATGATGAAGAGATCCGAAGATGATGGTGATACGATGGGGGCTTTGGACGATGAAGATAAATGGTGATATATAAAGGGAGTAGAAGAAATAAGAGTATATAAAGAATGAGAAAGGGAGATAAGGGGAAGAGAGATACTACCTGGTTGATTTCGCTAGTAAGTGGAGGATTCAATGCTTCAATATGGTCTTCACCTCAGAGGTTGGGTGGGATAGCCTTGAAGCTCAGTCGGTCCCTTTGTGAAGATTAGCAGCATGGAGGAGGGCTTTCATGGATTGTGCCTAGACGGGGAACTTTGCCACGAAGGAAGGGTTGTTGTCACCAGCCACCTCCTTCAAGCTTCTTCTCTCTTTCTCATATTGAAGACGGGTAGCGGCGGATAAATAATGTGTATCGGTATGCTAAATACCATTCATTCTTGCATATAAGTATGTATTTGTATTTTATTTATTATCTTACTTATAAAGATGATCTTAATTCATGAAAAAATACTTTTTGCTCCATTTTCTAGATTTCCACAGATGTTGTTGAGCTCCTGCAAAAATGATATGTTTTTCTTATACATGGAATATTATATATTGTATGAAATGCATTTTTTATGTTTCCCACTGCAAAAAAAGACGGACTGGTGTGCTCACACATCCTTGCACATGGTAATCACTTGTGCTCGCCCGATTCATGGTGAGAACTTCAGTTGCACTTGTGCTCGCCTGGTCCAGTTGACCATTTGAATTTTAAGACATGTTTGGGATGGGCATGTGTTAAATAATGAGTGAGCACTAGCGATACACATGTGCTCACCCATAATGTGCTACCATTTGAAATTCAAGGCGTGTCTTGGGTGGGCATGTGTCATAATTGGGGCAAGCACGATAGGGCCACTGGGCGAGCACGTATGTGTGCTCGCCAGTGTCTGTAAACAAAACAATAGCTAGATTCAAGGGCTCATTTCTTTCTTTCTCTTCTCCCCCAAAACCTCTCCAACGAATTTGGAAGCGCCTCCACCATCGTCTACGAATCTCCGACGCCTCCATCTTACCTCTTAACTCCTCCCTTGAGGTATATCTGATAATTCTTTCACTTGTTTTTTGTTTTTGTTGCATATATTTTTAGAGAAATGAATGATTTAGGGTTTTATATGACTTTGATATTATTTCACAAATCTCTGCAAGAATTTTAGCTACATGTTGTCTTTTATATATATAATCATTAGTTTAAGATGTCATGATATTTGATTTGATTCCGAATTAATATAGTTTGATCAAAATCTTATTGCATGTATTGTGTATGATGAAATGCCTAAATTAGATTACACTCTTCATATTAGCATTATACATTAAACTATATTGGCATTAAATATTAAATTAGATTAGCTAATGATGAAATGTATGATGAAGGTGATTAGTGTTAACTTATGTAACGTTGTATTTGGAATGCAATGTTGTGTTTATGGTTAAACTATATCAACATTTCATTATGAGGTGTATGATGAAGTGTTTAGGGTTAACTTATGTAATGTTGTTTTAAAGAAGATTTATGTATATAAATGTCGGTATATGTCTTTGGTGATACGGAGTTAGCTTAGAGTATGATATGGAGTTAGGTGAAGTAAAATTGGGGCTTTGATAAAGCATATGATGAATGTGATTAGGGTTAACTTATGTAATAGTGTTTGGAGATTTGGAGTTAGGTGAAGAAGAACTAGGGCTATGATGAAGTGTACGATGAAGGTGATTAGGGTTAACTTATGTAATCTTGATTAGAGTTAACTTATTTAATGTTGTGTTTAGAATATAATGTTATCTTTTATGTTAATGTTATGTCAACATTTCATTGTTATGTGTATGATGAAGTGTTTAGGGTTGACTTATATAATGTTGTTTTAAAGAAGATTTACGTGTATAAATGTTGGGATATATCTTTAGTGATATGGAGTTAACTTAGGGTATGATATGGAGTTAGGTGAAGAAGAATTAGGGCTATTATGAACTGTATGATGAATGCGATCAGGATTAACTTATGTAATGTTGTTTAGGGTTAACTTATTTAATGTTGTGTTTAGAATATAATGTTGTATTTCGAGTTAAACTTATGTCAATATTTCATTATAAGGTATATGATGGAGTATTTAGGGTTGACTTATATAATGTTGTTTTGAAGAAGCATTAGGTATATAAATGTTGGGATATATATATGGTGATATGGAGTTAATGTAAAGTTGTGATAACATATGTGTGTATATATGAATTTGAAGTTAGGTGATAGTCAATAATTAACCCACAACAATGATCAAACTATGAAAAGCAAGATATGAAGTTAAAATTTATTATAACTCTACAAAAGATGTGTATAGGTGCAAGTATGTAGAGGTCGAACACATGGAACAAGAGGTAGATCGGGGCAAAGAATGCTCAAAACGGGTGTGATGTGTTGTCTATATGTGCTATTTTTTGTGGGCTTTTAATTTTTATATTTTTTATTTGATTTTTGATTTTATATTATTATATTTTGATTTTTGATTTTTTTTATTTTGTATTTTCTTTTTATATTTTATATTTTTGTATTTTCCTTTTTCTTTTGAAATATATAAAACTATATAAAGAGTATATATACAAGATAAATAAGAGAGATAAAAGTAGGTAAAAATATTAAAAAATCAGGAAATAAAATATTTTTTGTGCTTTTTTATATTTTTCTAATGTTTTTTGTGATTTTTCTGTATTTTTGCTATTTTTTGGTATTTTTAAAGTCAGAAATACTCAAAACATAGAATAAAATAGTTAGCAGAAATCAAAATGGAGAAAAAAATATGAAACAGCGTTAAAAATTCTACAAATTAATTTTAAAATAAAGATAATAACAAAAAAATTCAGGAATAGAAATTATATTTTTATGATTTTTTATGGATTTTTAATATATTTATAAAGGTTTTATGAGTTTTGCAATTTTTATGACTTTTCTTTTGTATTTTTTAGTGATTTTTGGTCTGAAGGCTAAATATACAAAAATACGCAAAATATTTTTTAAGGATTTTCTCAAAATGTTTTTTATAATTTTTATGTAATTTCTAATGCGAACATGGACAAAAATTGCATGTTTTTTATTTTTTATAAATAATAAAATGCTTCAAAATGCAAAATAAAAATATCATGTAAATGTTCAATGCAACAGGAACTTAAGTCTATTTTTTGAGTTTTTTAGAAGTTTGTATATCCATAAAATAAATAGAAATAACAAAGGGAAACTACACTACTAGCAAGGGCATATATGTAAATAGATAAAAGTGCAAGATCCACAGTGTAATCTTCACAAAAATATTCAATTGAATAATAAACTTCTTGGACCCAATACAAAAATCAAAACCCATGAGGGCTTTCTTGCAAAATCGCCAAACCTCACGTGTAGAAACACGTGCGCCTGACGAGGATCAAAATGCAATATTCCAAAAATTCAAGGTCCAATTTGCAATTTTCTCATAATATATAACTAAATATAGAAGTTTCTGGACCAAAACTAAATAACAAAACAAGTGAGGGTCCCATTGCAAAATGCCCCCACCTTACGTGCGCCAGTCACGTGAGGTGACGTGGCTGAGGACCCAGTTGCAAATATCTAAAAATTTGGGGTCCTAAATACAATTGTTCCAAAATATAATGCGCAGCAGATGAATAAATATATACCTTTTATTAAATTGCACAATTTCGCAGGTTAGGTATGCAAATTACCCACGAAAGCCGGGTTGGATGATGGCAGATCTTTCACTTAAACACGTGTCATGATCCGATGAGCCAATGACAGTTGGGCGAGGACGCTCCAGATTAGATAATCAAAAGGGCATCAACGGCTTTGGAGGCTCCTAATATAACGGTATCTGAAGTGTCAAAAAGAACAGATCTCGAATGGACGATGTGGAGAGGTCCAATAAGAATGGGAAAGAAGGTCCGTAGCAGCGGACTTCCTCCAGTGATCACGCCCTCCTCCGCCGATCTGCAGCTCCCCCGATGGTTCCAATAGACTCCTGTAGCTGCTCCCCGGTGAATGGTGGCTTCAGAGGTTATGGCGAGGCAGCGATGACACCCAGCGAGCACATAGAAGAACCGAGCTCCAGACGCCTCCGATGTTGCAAAAATCGACATCAAAAGACATCCTTTGGTCCCCATGTCCTGCAGGGGTTAGTGCAGAAAACAAAGGGGACTGGGGACCTTACTAGCAACGGTGGATGGGTGGTGATGGTGGGGAGAAGGCGAGAAGAGCAAGTAGCCGGAGCGGAGCTCCAGCGATGGTACTTGGGACCAATTCACACGGTAAATCGACAAAGCAAGTGATACTAATTAAACCTAGACAGTACACTAAGAAAGAAATGCAAGAAAACAAGAGAAATGCATACCTCACCAGCCATGAGACTAGGAAGTTGACCTTGACGGCGGTGGCCCGTCGGAAGTGGTGGAACACACCCTCGCCCATGCTTAGGACATTGTGACGAAGCTGGAAAAAAGCCCTGTCACCGCCTTCATCCAGAGCTCCAGAAGAGGTCGCCAAGACGGGCCAAAAGAGGTTCAAAAGGTGAAGAAAAAATCGGGGGCTGGTTTTGTACAAGACCGGGGTGGCGAGAAGAACGAGGGACAGCAGGCGCATCGATGATCTACACCCCAATATAATCCTTGGGCATTTATCTTCGATCCATGAAGAACAAAAGTCTAGCAGGAGTCAACATGAGATAGTGCAAGAAACGCTCATGAAAAAATCGAGAAAACAAGACAAACATTGTTCTGAAAAGGGCCAGACCTCGATCACAGAGTTGACGGAGGTCAACCAAAGGACGACTCTGGTTGGTCCACGTGGACCAACTAGAAAAATCCTGGGCAAAAAGAATTGTAATATCAATTAAAAATAATAAATGATTTTATTACTTTTAGGTTATAAAATGGAAAATATTTATTATTTTTTGAATTATCTTATGGTGATTTTTATTTATTTTTTCGAAGTGTAAAAATACAAGTTACCTTTTATGGGCTATACATAGGTATATTCATCTATGTTTTTATGTATTTTATTTTTACTTTTACTTTGTATTTTAATTTTATTGATTTTATTTATTATTTTATAAATTTCTAACTTAATTATATATATGTAAATATATTTTTATTTTATTTTTCTGATGTAATTTATACAATTAAATAAATAGTTGTATTCTCTATATATGTATTAGTATACGTATTTGACTATGTATTTTATACAAGTATTTTATTTTATGTTTTCTTTAGTGTTTTATTCTTATTTTAATATCCACATATATTATAAATAATATTTACAAAATCATAAAATATAAAAGTATAAAAAAATGAATAATGAATAAAATGAATATTTTAATCGGTATAAGTATACAATAGGGGTGCAAAACCTAACTTTCAAATCGTAAAAATCGTAAATCCAAAAAATATAAAACCACCTCCATAAAATAGCTTATAAAAGTTATATATAACTAAAGGTGATTTTGATATATTTTGAGTTTTTATTTGAGAGATATGAATCTGGGAAATTGGGATATTGGGAATTTATTACGATCAAACCTTTTTATCTATATATTGTTTTTGTATGAAATCAATTTTGTATTTTTCTATATTGAATTATCTGCAACTTTCATGTTCAATGTTTCTCCATTTGAAGTATAAAAAGTGGAACTAAAAATATGTCCAAAATGAATAAAAGTGAATTAAATAAAAGGGATTTTTATTGGTTTCTTGGGCCTTATCTCCCCTACTTTATTCTTTGTCGACCTAGTCATCGAGATGCCTACGTCTCGGGGTTTCGGGTCATAAAATATTTGCAATATTTTATTCTTTTTCTTTTCTTTTCTTTATTCTATTATTTTGGCTTTAAAAATCGTATTTTATACACTATTTACACAGTGATGCATGAATGATAAAATGCATGAATTAAGCCTATTTATACGCATTTACTAGGGGTTTTAAGGCCAAAATGATAGAACAAAGATGATGAAACAGAGATCATCATCCCCCTATACTTGCCTTTGCTAGTCCCTAGCAAACACTTATGCAATAAGTGCAGAAACAGAAAAACAAAGAAAAGAAAAAGAAGAAAATTGGATTTAATTTGAATAATCAAACTTGTCTTCGCAAAATCAAAGTTTGGAGCTTAAGTCGGACCTTTGAAATTTTAGTGCGGGCGGAACCTTAATGAGAACCAGATTTGAAATCCAACATCCTTCGAGAATCCTAAAACTCTGTTCAAGTTCCCTCAATATCCAGGTCAGAATAGTTCAACTCGTACGCAAACCCTTATGACTATGAGTCTGACTCGTACAGTGTAAGTGATAGTGGCTCTTCCCAACTGAAATGACAAAGAGACTGACTTCTACAGTATGACAATCCAATGATTCCCCAATCTAATAACTCATTCCTTGAGTAGCAGGGTATTCCTTCTAAGTTCAAGTGGCAACCAGCTTAAGAGGAGGGAGTGAAGAGAAGAATGGATGGTAGCCAGTGTAGCTACCTATCCTAGGATGTAAGACCAGTGTAATCAAGTCATCCCGTTGCAGGCTCACATGATTTGACTTTGATGTTCAAGCTTGCTTATTAACTGTACAAATATATAAACTCCTGCATGCTTTTTATTTTTCTACATGCCTGTCCACTTTTTTTTGGAGTTTTTCTTTTCTTTTTTTTTTGAAATAGTATATACAACAGCATTTACATCAGTAGTTTTTTTCTCTTGAGCTAGTAGACTATCCATCTTTTGAAGCTTTATTGCAACCCACACTCTCTCATCTTCAAAACTCATCATCACCGGATGAGTTGGGTTGCACTTCCCCCCCTAGAGGAGGGCAAATGTTTCCACTTGTGTGCGTCTCATACAGACAAATCCAACCCCCTCACCACTCCAACTGAGCTGAGCCAAGTGAAAGGTGCATGTGTCCAAGTTAGGCCATTATCAACAAGAGTCGTGCGTGTGCTCTGAAATACTCTACTTAGGCAGTCAAGAATCTATTTAACCAAGTCTCACAATCCTCAAAGAATTAAGTCAACTACCTCTGAAGTACCTTAATTCCAGTTCCTCTAAGGTTCCTGGTAATTAGGTAGATTTAAGGTCCAACCACGCTCCAATCTTCGGATTTTACTTACACTTGTTCAATCATCAAACTCAATCTGAAAAAATGCTAGTGCTATGCAAATGCTATGCAGAATGCAGAAAATATTTTTGTGATGCAATTTTCAAAAATTTTGAACTTTTTATGGGTTTTTGAAAAAGATGATGCATATGCATTTTTTGGGTTTTTCAAAAAGATTTTTCAAAAGTTTTTGGTAGTTTTAATTTTGCAAATGTTTTTGAGATTTTTGGAAATAAAAGTTTTTGGCTAAAAACTAGGTGGAAATATGTACACAGGGATGCTTCTATATTTACAAGAGTTAAGTTTTAAGAATTTACAAAGGGTGAGTGGTCAATTTTATAGACATATATATATAAAGGATTTTAGTGTGATGCCTATATTCCTCAAATTTATTTGAAATCATTTTACAAACAATTTTCGAAAATAATAGTCCAAAATAATTTTTACAAACTTGTACACACATCTGAAAATCATTTTGCAAAGTTTTTTCGAACAATCTATATAGATTTTTCAAAATATTTTTGCAATCGTTTTCCAAACATTTGTAAATCGTTCTTCAAACATTTTTATTTCACAAAAAAGAACATAAATTTTACAAACAAAACAATTTTTACAAAGGTTGGAAATATCTAACAAAACGTTTTCAAAATAATTTTCAAAAGATTTTTCAAAAGATTTTCCAACTATTTTGCAAACATTTTGCAAAAAACATTTTCACCTGATTTATTAATCAGTAAATACAAAAAGAATTTGAGGAATAATTAACATCTTTTATTAAGGTTTTTAATGAATTTTAATACTATAATTTAGCCATACTTATTAATAAATATGAAAGTACGAGTTATGGCTAAAGTATATACAAAGTATATACGACCCTCCTATACTTAGCTTGAGCTATGACCTCATAGATCAGAAAGAAAAGAGAAGACATAATTCGTACTCCCTATACTTAGATCAGAATGGATGAACAAATAAGGAAGTTGACCATCCTCCCTGTACTTAGGATCAAATAATCCTAAGTATAATAGATTGTACACAAAGCAGGGAGGGTCATGGGTAGGAATGAACAAATCGTACTCAGATTGTCTTCCCCTATACTCAGGGTAAGATATCCCTAAGTATAGACGATAAGAGGAGACAGTGGAGAGGATTAAAGAATAGAAGCAATCGGGGTGAACACTACCCTTTACTTATGACAAAGTACATCCTAAGTATAGAAAACTGACAAAAAAAGGGCGACACCTTTTTGGTAGATAAAGAAGATAGAAAAAGAAAAGAAGAAAAGAAGAAAAGAGACCAGAAGATGGAAAAAGATAGAGAAGGATGTACACATCACTCCCCCTATACTTAGGGTTTAAGAAGCCCTCAATATAGACAACAACAGGAGTGATGAAACGGAACAATGAATGAACATTCGTCTCATCCACCCCCCTATACTTAGGACAAAGTACGTCCTAAGCAAGGCACACACGAGAATGGGGTAGATGAGCAGTACGGAAGATGGACGGAGATGAACAAAAGTGAATATACAACAAAGTGGATGAACAAAGGATCAAGAAGGTCGAAAGCAAACTTTCTTACAGGGCCACTAATGGATAGATCTGAGAAGGTGCAGGTCGACATCGAGGTACTCATATGATGCAAACCGACAGGGACGATAGGGTGAAGGCCCTCAGTGGCCCTAGGGTGCGAAGGCACAAACGGGTGAGTGGAAGTAGTGCTGTTAGGTCTGGCCTTGGTCATCTCGCAGATGTCATCATGGAAAGGGACAAACTCATCATCATCGTAAGAAGTGTAGTCAGTGTCTTCCTGTGAGGTCTCATCCAGGTTAAAATCGAAAGGCATGAACTCATCAGTGGAAGTAGTCGAACTATGTCCTTCCTCAATAATCTCAATCGGGTCATCTTTCTCATCAAAAGGACCGAATTCATGAATAAAAGCAATCAAATCAAATTCGGCCTTTGTCTCATCTGAATATAAGTGAACATGAACAAACTCATCAGTGAAAGTAGTCAAGTCATGTACGTCTTGTATAGTCTCTAAATCTGCCCATACGCTCTATGGTATCAATCATGTAAATCTCGCGGATGTCATCAACACAACGCCAAGTCCCAGAAGAAGGAACTCTGAGGTTCATGTTTCCAAAGTCTTCCTCGTTGGAGAGGAATTCTTGGGTCTCAGTGGAATCCAACATGAAACAAAAGTCTCTAATAGTCTCATCAAGGTCATGGTCCTCGAGGTCAGCCAAGATAGTTGAAGGTGCATCAGGTACAGGTCTCTAGTCGGCAGTGGGTACGGTGATCAACACTTCGCTCTCATCAATAGGATGGAAGCGAATCTCTCTTGATCCATAATCAATAATGACCCTCGCAGAGGCGAGGAACGGTCGTCCCAAGATGATTAAAGAGTGCTCCCTTGTAGAGGTCTCCGTGGGCAATACGATAAAATCAACATTATACCTCGTACCATGAATCGAGATGACGGTGTTTTCAAGGATAACCTTAGGCCTCTTGATAGATCCATCAATAAACTAAACCATCATCATGGTCTTCTTTAGAGGTTCTAAATGAAGAGACGGTACCAATGAGAAGGGTAATATGCTAACCGAAGCACCGCCGTCGAGGAGAGAGGTATGGTCAGAGATGGTGCAGCTAATGGAAGGTGTGGCAGTACTCTTGTTCTTAGGAATAGGACGGTGTGTGATGGCGTGAGCAGTGTCCATGGTCAAGATACGATGCTCAGATATTCTCCTCCACTTTCTCTTCTTGGGAAGAGGAGCAGATAAATCAGTCATGGCCTGTTGAAATGGGGCACGGATAATCTCATGAATGGTAGCCACCACTTCGGGTTCAGTCAATATTTTTTTGAATTTTTGGACCTCCTCCATAAAAGGAAGGAAGTCGGAATCAACATATACATGAGGAATGTCGAGAGAAGTATGTACATCACCATCCTCGGGGTCAGGGGTGGGACTAGATGTGAGTGGATGTGTGGTCAAATGACCTGGAAAATGGAACCTTTCCTCAAAATCTGAATCAACCAAAGGTCTCCCGAAATCTTTTTGTATTTTTAAATTTGGCTCATTTTTTTGTATTTTGGGTGATTGCAAGCTCTCATGATAATCATCAAATGAATCCAAATCCTCAAAGAATGGAGCGACATGCTGGATCTTATTTACGCTAAATACATCATTCATCCTTGAGTTCATATGCTCTATCATCTGATTTAAAGTCTCAAGTGTGGACATCATGAAAGGTGACTCCAAAATCTCAAGATCGGGTGAATCAGACGTAAGTGGTGGGAGTAGACAAAAATCACATTCCAGATCAGGATACTCAAGAAAGAGCGGGTTGTCGAAATGTGAGGGTGATGGTGGTGGAAACGATTGGTGAAGGTCAAAGTTTGAATCCTGAAATAGTGGGTTGGTCGGATATGTACAAAAATCAGGAGCAAAGTCCTCCTGGAAAAAGAGAGGTGGACCGGTTGGAGTGAACGAGGGATCCGCAAAATACGGACAAAATACGCTCCAGTCGGTCATCTCTTGAACAAAAGGAAAATGATCAGGAGAACACAATGGTCAAATCAAGAGAAGTGAGACAAAGGCACAAATGCGCAGAGGCGATCTAGAATGCACACAAACAATCACAAGCAAACTCACACAAAACAAACCCTCAATTCACCTACTCAACTCGGTAGAGACCGTAAAAGAGCGATCTTTTTATCTTGTCTGTTTTAGAGTTAGGTGAGAAGTCCAAAAGTTGCACAAACACTTAGGGGCTGAATGGGATTTTGGTACTAAGCCTTAGTGTGTGCGCGAGCAAGTAAAATGAAGACAATGAGGGGATTACTCGCCCTAAAACAAATATTTTTCTTTTTGGTTTTTTTAAGGTCAAGTAATATTAGCAGTCCCAATTTATTGATTATCACTTTTTTGGATTTTTAGTAAGAAATACACGCGCCTAATGAGGAGTCAATTCTTTTAAGCACCTAGGTTGACAAAATCAGAGGGAGAGTCGGAAAAGCAATGCAAGCGGTAAAATGATGATGCATGCTAAAGCGTAAATGCTCACCTTGCCTCCAGCACTCTACATGCATAGATGCTCAACAGAATTGAAACCTATACTATATGTAAATGCAAGCCGATGAAGTCGTCCTAAGTTCAGAATTTACTATTATCATGAAGAACCAATGCTAATGACTTAGAATATAACCGAAGTGTCCGGTCTTGGAGTCTCCTCGGTACCCACCACAATGGGTCCTGCAAGCGTTGTATGGAGAACTCTCGCGGCACGGTGTTTTCGAGACTAAGTGAGAAGCAGTTTAAAATTTGACTAGATCCAAACGTCACTATAGGCACAAGCAAATATGTTAACTGTTTGGACCTAATGCTATCGACAAGCAACTCCTAAAGCTAAGGGCTCCATCACACAAAATAAAGAAAACAAAATCAGAAAACAAAGGTAAAAAAGGCGATAAAATGCGATAAAAACCACTGTGAGCCCCCAAGTGAACAATCACTTAAAAATTGGGCCCGAGAGTCCAAAGTCCAGAGTACCTGTATTATTACAAAATAGATACTCTCTCTCACTTAAAATTACACAAATGAATAAATGCACAAAAAATGCTCAAAACGTGACTGTCTTCTCAAGCCCTCCAAGCCTCCTTTAATGGTAGGTCAGAAACTCACACCGTCTTCACGTGGGTGCGTAGGCGCCTTGGGTAGAGCCTCGATCCGCGGTACCTTGCACAAAGTCAATAAGAGAGGGTGATTAGACAAGTCAGACGATTATATCAAATAAGTGAGAAAATAAATAAGGCAGAAATATAGACAAATAATAACAATAAAAAATGAATCTCAATCTAAATGTTCTTGCTCCCCAACAACGACGTTATTTGATAATCGGGATTTAGCAAGGGTCAAAATATGTCTTACACAAGGCGGAGACAAAGTCGCTATGACAACTACTCACGAAACCCCAATTGGTCAATAATTAACCTGCAACAATGATCAAACTTTGAAAAGCAAGATGTGAAGATAAAATTTATTATAACTCTACAAAAAGACGCGTATAGGTGCAAGTATGTAGAGGTCGAACACAGGGAACGAGAGGCAGATCGGGCAAAGAATGCTCAAAACGAGCGTGAGGTATTATTTATATGTGCTATTTTTTTATGGATTTTTAATTTTTATATTTTTTTATTTGATTTTTGATTTTATCTTTTTATATTATGATTTTTTATTTTCTGATTTTGTATTTTCTATCTATATTTTATATTTTTGTATTTTTTCTTTTGAAATATATAAAACTATATAAAGAGTGTATATACAAGATAAGTAAGAGAGAGATAAAAATAGGTAAAAATATTTGAAATTCAAGAAATAAAATATTTTCGTGCTTTTTATATTTTTCTAATGTTTTTGTGATTTTTCTATATTTTTTCTATTTGTTTGGTATTTTTAAAGTCACAAATACCCAAAACAGGGAATAAAATAATGTGTCGAAATCGAAATGGAGATAAAAAATATTAAACAATATCAAAAATTCCTCCAAATTAACTTTAAAATAAAGATATATAAAGAAATTTCAAGAATAGAAATCATATTTTTTGTGTTTTTTATGGATTTTTAATATTTTTATAAAGATATTAGGAGTTATGCAAATTTTATGACTTTTCTTTTATATTTTTTAGTGTTTCCCTATTAGAAGTCTAAACATACAAAAATACACAAAATAAATTTTTTTGGAATTTTTCAAAAATTTTTTATAATTTTTATGTATTTCCTAATGCAAACAAGAATAAAAAGCATGTTTTTGATTTTTTATAAATAATAAAATACTTCAAAATGTAAAATAAAAATACGACGTGAATGTGCAATGCAACACGAACTTAAGTCTATTTTTTAGATTTTTTATAAGTTTATAGATGCATGAAATAAATAGAAATAAAAAAAGAAACTACACTACTAGAAAGGACATATATGTAAATAGATAAAAGTGTAAGGGCAATAGCGTAATCTTCACATAAATATTCAACTGAATAATAAACTTCTTGGACCAAATACAAAAATCAAAACCTGCGAGGGCTTTCCTGCAAAATCACCAAACCTCACATGTAGAAACATGTACGCCTGGAGAGGATCAAAATGCAATATTATAAAAATCCAGAGGCCAACTTGCAATTTTCTCAGAGATATATAACTGAATATAGAAGTTTCTGGACTAAAATTAAATAACAAAACAACCGAGGGTCCCCTCGCAAAATGCCCCCACCTCACGTGTGCCAGTCACGTGAGGTGATGTGACCGGGGATCTGATTTGACCGAAATTAGGTGGTCTTAAGTTCAACACAAAGCGTGAACTCAGTCGAAGTGTCAACCACACAAATCTCGATTAAAGTCAACAATTAACCCACACTAAAGATCAACAAATTAGAAATAATGTGGAGTTAAAATTTATTTTTAACTCTACACAAATGGTGTATAGTGACAAGTATGCAGAGAGTTCGAACACAGGGAGCAAACAGGGTAATTCACAAAAGTGTGCACAAGTGTGTGTGTGTGATGTGTCTACACTAAGCAAGCAAACAATGAAGTTTTTGTGGGTTTTTAATTTTTAAATTTTTTTATTTTTATTTAATTTTAAATTTTGTATTTTGATTTTTAGTTTTCTGATTTTTATATTTTATATTTTATATTTTTTTTCTTTTCAATATTGGAATTTATAAACAATGTAATACAAGACAAGATAAAATATTTATAAAAATGTGCAAAAAATATCCAAAAATTCAGAAATAAAATCTTTTTGGTATTTTTGTGGTTTTCTATTGTTTTTGTGATTTTTGGGGATTTTTCAAGGTGTTTTTGATATTTTTAAATAGCAAAACAAGGCAAAACAGTGAAATATGTGCTGGCTGTGAGTAAAATGGGATTTAAAAATAGCAACCAGTACTCAAAATTTTTCACACTAATTTTCAAATAAAGCTACTGAAATATACAACAAACAGGAGCTGAGTTTGTATTTTTTGGAGTTTTCCTTGATTTTTTAGATTTTTTTTGAAGTTTTTGAATCTTTTCGAATTTTTAAGGTTTTTCTTTTGAGATTTTTAGGGTTTTTGGACTGACACTAAAATAAGATAAAGTAGACACTAGGTAATTTTTTTTGGAATTTTTAGAGGTATTTTATTATTTTTTGGTATTTTCTAAACTAGACAGTAAATAAAAGGCATGTTTTTTATTTTTAATAAATGTAAAAATAAAAGATAATCAAAAACTAAAAATAGGGCTTAGAAGTATAGACATCCAGTAGCTTAACCCTAATTATGTGGAATTTTCGGAGTTAAAATGATGGTTTAACTAATTAAAACAAACATCCAAACATTACACAGTCCTGGCAGGGGTATTTATGCAATTTTTCAAACATCCAGGGGTAGATATGAAAATTTCCACAAATATTTGAACTGAATATTCGATTTATAGCTCCAAAATTCAATTACAAAACCCGCCTGGGTGTCGATGTAAATTACCCCCAGGGCGCGTGACTGGCACGCACCTGGCAGGGACCAAAACGCAATATTCCAAACTACCAGGGGATTCGATGCAAAATATCCCAAAGTTTTTACACTATATTACAAAATCTTGGGACTAAACTGAAATGACTAAACCCCAGGGGGTCCTTGCAAAAAGCCCACCACCTCACGTGTACAGGTCACGTGAGGTGACGTGGCGGAGGACCTGAATGTAAATAAAACTAAGTGCCAGGGCTTACATGCAATTAACCCAAAGTTTTTAAACTACAGCTGAAAGTTTAAATACTAAACAATAAATACAAAATGCGCGAGGGTTGATATGCAAAATACCCTCGACGCGTGATCCGACGGCGACGGAGGAGCCACTTAGACACGTGGCGCGTTGAGGACGGCCGATGACCTTTTGCGGATCTGCAGCTGAGATCAGGTCTCCAGAAAAGATCAACGGTCGAGGCGCTTGGAGATCTGACGGTTGCTGCTTGATCTGGAGGGGGCGCCCTGATCGGACGGTGGCGAAGGCGGCTGGAAGAACAAGGCGGAGCTCCGGCTGGGCGGAGTTCCTCTAGCTCATTCGACCAGCTCCGATGGCTATTGAGCTTCAAAAGCGGGCTGCGGCCTCCTCAGGTCCTCCTCTATCGTCTGGAGTCGTCAAAAAGCCACGGCGATCGTCGTGGTGCTCGCTGGTGGCTGGCGGAGCTGGGAGGCTTCGTTGGCTCCGGCGAGCTCAAAACTCGAGCTCCAGGTATCTTCACTTCAACTTTGACCTGCAAAAATGGTCAAAGGGTCCAGGGCAAACTGCCTGGACCCTTGGATGGTCGGGGGGAGGCGTGAATCAAGATAGGGGTGCACGGCCGGAGGTGCGCTCCGGCCAAAGTGCTTGATTGGGCGAGATGGTCGATGGAACTTAGATTTTTTTTGTTGGTTTTCAATCCTTGTACTAATAGGAGTAAAATGCATGAAAGAAATAACGGGGAAGGGGCTCTCAATGGCCGGAGCCAGAGGAAGACGATACCTCGACCGGCGTACTTACGGGAGGTGGTGGAAGCGCCTCCGACCTCGGCTGCCTTGGCTGATGGCTTCGCGGTGGAGCTGTCACCTCCAGGAAGCTCTGGAGCTCGGAGTAGGCGCGAGGGGTGGACCGAAGGTGTTCAAAAATCAAAATGAAAAGGAGGGGGTCGTTATATCTGGTTTGACCTCGAGTTGCAGGGGCTCGAAGATCATCGACGATCCTGGAGCGCCTCAGTGATCCTTGGCCCGATGTAAACACATGGCAGGCAAGAGGGTTGATAGGTGAAGAGGTTTGCAGAAGGGGTCGAAGTGAAATGGTGAAAGAATCGGCTGGGAAAAAGCCAAGAAAGTGGCTCAAAAACCAACCTCTGACAAGGGGGTAGGTGGGAAGGACGACCAGTTGACCTAGGTCAACTGGGACCGTCTCCTGATTGGTCCACGTGGACCAATCAGGAAAAACCCCTGATAATTATTTTGTAAAATCAATTAAAAATAGAATAAAGCCGAATGAATTAATGGTTATAAAATAAAAAATATTAGTTATTTTATGTAGTATTTTATTCTGAACTTTAATTATTTTTATAAGGTGTATTTTTATAAGTTTACTTTATAGTCCTATATAGGTATAATACCTATGTATTTAAGTATTTAATTTTTATTTGTGTATTTTACTTTCATTATTTTTATTTATTATTTTCTAAAATTATAAAATACTTTTATATACACAAATATATTTTTAATTTATTTTTCTGGTATGTTTTGTATCTTTAATAAATTATAAGTATAGAAAGTATAAGTATACATACAGGTATAATACCTATGTATCAAATATGTTTGTATTTTATTTTGAGTTTTATTTACATTTTTATTCTGATTTTAATATTCACAATTATTATAAGTAATATTTTAAAAATTATAAAAATATAAAAATGAATAAAGAATAAATTGAATATTTTATTCAGTACAGGTATACAATAGGGGTCCAAAACTCAACTTTCAAACCGTAGCTCCGCCAACTGCGAAACCACCATCATTGGATAGATTATTTTATTCTATATACAATTAAAGGTGAGTACACTACATTTGGAGTTGTCAGTTGTGAGATACGGGTCTGGGAAGTTGGGACTTTGGATTCTTATTCAGACCATAACTTTTTATCTGTACATTATTTTTCTGTGAAATCAATTTTGTATTTTTCTTTATAAAATTATCTACAACTTTCATGTACAAAGTTTCTTTATTTGATGTATAAAAAGTGGAACCAAAAATAGGTCTCAAACTGAATAAAGAATGAATAGAATGTACATGTATTTTATCTGTATTTCTGACCTTATCTCCCCCTACTTTATTCCTTGTCGACCTATTCATCAAGATGCCTAGGTCTCGGGGGTTTTGGGTCATAAAATATTTACAATATTTTATTCTTTTTCTTTTCTTTATTTATTCTATAATTTTGGCCTTAATTACAGTATTTTATACACTAGTATGATGCACATGCATGAATGTTAAGATGCTTGATTTAATGGTATTTACAGGCATTTGCTAGGGTTTTTAGTGCCAAAATGATAGAATAAAGATGATGAAATGTGGATTCATCATGATCCTGTTGCAAATATCTAAAGATGGGGGGTCCTAAATGCAATTGTTCCAAAAATATAATACACAACAGATGAATGACTATAGACCTATTACTAAATTGCAAAATTTTATTAGTTAGGTATGCAAATTACCCACGATAGTCAGACCGGATGGTGACAGATCTTTCACTTAACATGTGCCATGATCCGGTGAGCCAATGACGGTTGGGCGAGGATGCTCCAGATTAGATCATCAAAAGGGCATCAACGGCTCTGGAGGCTCCTAATCCGACGGTATCTAAAGCATCAAGAAGAACAGATCTGGAACGTACGACGTGGAGAGGTCCAACAAGAACAAGGAAGAAGGTTCGCAACAATGGACTTCCTCCGGTGATCACACCCACCTCCGGTGATCTGTAGCTCCCTTGATGGTTCCAAAAGACTCTTGCGGCTGCTCCCCGGTGAATGGTGGCTTCAGAGGGTACGGCGGGGCAGCGATGGCGCCCTGCGAGCACAGAGAAGAATCAAGCTCCAGACGCCTCCGATGTTGCAAAAATCGATGTCAAAAGACGTTCTTTGGTCTCCAGGTCCTATGGAGGTTAGTGCAAAAACAAAAGGGGATTGGGGGACTTATTAGAGATGGTGGATGGGTGGTGATGGTGGGGAGACGACGAGAAGAGCAAGTGGCCGGAGAGGAGCTGCAATGAGGGTACTTGGGACCAATTCACGCGGTAAATCGACAAAGCAGGTAACGCTAATTAAGCCTAGACAGTTCACTAAGCAAGAAATGCAAGAAAAACAAGGGGAACACGTACCTCACCAGCCATGAGACCAGGAAGCTGACCTCGACGACAATGGCCCGGCGGAGGTGGTGGAACACACCCTCGCCCCACGCCTTAGGACGCCACGACGAAGCTGGAGAAAAGCCCGGTCACCGCCTTCATCCGGAGCTCCATAAGAGGTTGCCAAGACGGGTCAAAAGAGGTTCAAAAGATGAAGAAAAAATCAGGGGTTGGTTATGTACAAGATCGGGGTGGTGAGAAGAACGAGGGACAATGGGCGCATTGATGATCCACACCATTGATAATAAATAATTATATTATCTCTATGGGTATAGGTATAGGAGTTTTACCTATGTGTTTTATACAAGTATTTTATTTTTATGTTTTCTTTAGTATTTTATTCCTATTTTAGTATCCGGATATATTATAAATGATATTTACAAAATTATAAAAAATATAAAATTATAAAAATAATGAATAATAAATAAAATGAACATTTTAATCAGTATAAGTATACAATAGGGATCCAAAACCTAACTTTCAAACTGTAAAAAAATTGTAACTCCCAAAAATATGAAACCATCTCCATAAAATATCTTATTAAAAGTGATATATAATTAGTAGTGATTTTGATATATTTTGAGTTTTTATTTGAAAGAGATGGATCTGGGAAGTTGGATTTTAGAAATTTATTTTGATCATAACTTTTTATCTGTACATCGTTTTCGTATGAAATCAATTTTGTATTTTTTATATTGAATTATCTACAACTTTCATGTTCAAAGTTTCTTTATACGAAGTATAAAAAGTGGAACTAAAAATAGGTCTCAAAAATGAATAAAAGTGAATTAAATAAAAGGGATTTTTATTGGTTTCTTGGGCCTTATCTCCCCCTACTTTATTCCTTGTCGACCTAGTCATCGAGATGCATAGGTCTCGAGATTTCGGGTCATAAATATTTGTCATATTTTATTAATTTTCTTTTCTTTTCTTTATTCTCTAATTTCAGCGTTAAAAATTGTATTTTATACACTATTTTATACAATGATGCATGAATGATAAAATGCATTAATTAATCATATTACACGCATTTACTAGGTTTTTATGGACAAAATGATAGAATAAAGATGTTGAAATGGAGATTCATCATCCCCCTATACTTGCCTTTGCTAGTCCCTGGCAAACACTTATGCAATAAGTGTAGAAAAAAAAAGAAAAGAAAAAGAAGAAAATTGAATTTAATTTGAATAATCAAACTTGTCTTCACAAAATCAAAGTTTGGAGCTTAAGTCAGAACTTTGAAATTTTAATACGGGCGGAAACTTAATGAGAACCAGATTTGAAATCCAACAACATTCAAGAATCCCAAAACTCTGCTCAAGTCCCCCCAATATCCAGGTCAGAATACTTCAACTCATACGCAAACCCTTATGACTATGAGTCTGACTCATACAGTGTAAGTGATAGTGACTCTCCCCAACTGAAATGACAAAGAGACTGACTTCTACAGTATGACAACCCAATGATTCCCCAATCCAATAACTCATTCATTGAGGAGCAAGGTATTCCTTCTAAGTTCAAGTGGCAACCAACTCAAGAGGAGGGGGTGAAGAGAAGAATGGACGGTAGCCAGTGTAGCTACCTATCCTATGATGCAAGACCAGTGTAGTCAAGTTATCCAGTTGCAGGCTCACATGATATGACTTTGAAGCTCAAGCTTGTTTATTGACTGTACAAATATATACAATCCTGCAGGCATTTTATTTTTGTACATGCCTGTCTACTTTTTTTTTTGAAGTTTTTTTTACTTTTTTTTGAAATACTATATACAACATGTGCACTTCCGTTAATGTTAAAGGACGGGGGAGATAAAAGTTAACAGGTAAGTATGTCATGTAATGGTTAGTAAATATACAGAGGTTTGAGGATAAATATAAATTGTACAAGGGCACTAAGTGTAAAAGTCCCAACAAAATGCATGTCAGCCCCTCCAGCGCTAGACCCCTCAAAACCAATCTAAAGTCCTCCGTAAACCCTACCATACTCCCCCCCGGCCGTCCATCCGAAAATCCTTCACCCATAACCATCCCGCCCAAAGCAGTAGCCGCAGAACGACCAAGTGATCTGCGATGGTGAAGGCCTATCTCCGGTACGAGCCGGCGCTGTCCTTCGGCGTGGTCGCGTCCCTGGACTGCAACATCGCCTTCGACACCTCCGGGAAGCACCTCCTCTCCCCCGCCCTCGAGTGCCTCGCCCTCTGGAACCTCCGCCAAGGCACATGCTCCAGGCTCCTCTCTCCCTCCTCATCCTCCCCGTCGCCCTCCCTCGCCGTCACCTCCATCGCGTCCTCCCCCAACCCCTCCTCTCCATCTGTAAGCTCCCAATTTCGCACATTTCTCTCTTTCTTTCTTTTTTAAACTTTGAGATGGATTTGAGGTCTACCATTGAAATAGTATACGAATGCCTACGAAATATACAAGAAAGTGTTTTTTTTTGCAATCATCGTCTATATTCACGATGCAGAAACTATAAAATAAGTTCATTTTCCCAGTTTGCGGCCTTATCTTAAACGAGAAGATTGTCAGACCAGGCATTATGCAAAATAAGGGCTTTTTAAAGTGTCATTTTAGATTATCACTTAGACAGTCGACAATACCCTCTGAATATATATTATCAGAAGGTGAATTTGTAGTTAAGAATCAAACGGGAATGCAAACAAATTTAAAAAGCATGCTTTTTTCCGATGGTAGCTGGGGCTAATAGACAGAAGCGAATCTTCCAAGGAGAAGCCGAGAAAGGAAGTCTTTACATGCAATCTATAAGCAGTATCTACAATACCAATTAGGTTGTTTTTTTTACTTTTTAAAATTATGTTTCCCAAAGTACTTCTATAGGCACACCCTTAAAACCATTATTGGTTTAGTCTCCTCTTATGTCTGAATGGTGGTGATGATATGGTGTCAATTAGGTGGCGAGTGGGCATGCAGATGGGAGTATAAGGATTTGGGATTGTTTAAAGGGATCATGTGAGACGACTCTGAATGGACACAAAGGTGCTGTGACTGCTCTTAGGTATAACAAAGAAGCATCTATGTTAGCATCTGGAAGCAAAGACAGCGATATTATACTGTGGGATCTAGTGGGTGAAGTGGGTCTTTTCCGTCTACGTGGACACCGTGATCAGGTAACATCTTTTCTTTATAGTTCTTTTCGATTGCTTCATGTTCATTTGATTTTATACAGGTAACAGATATTGTTTTCCTGGATGCTGGCCAGAAGCTGGTCAGTTGCTCCAAGGATAAGTTTGTTCGAGTGTGGGACCTTGTTACACAGCGCTGTGATCAGATAGTTGGTGGGCATCACAGTGAAATTTGGTCTCTGGACATCGACTCTGAAGAAAAGTATCTAGTAACTGGGTCTGGTGACCAAGAATTGCGGTTTTATCAGGTGAAACACTCACTCGATACAAATGACGTCGACCATGACACGGGTCATAGTCTGGACAAATGGGATGTTCTAAAGCTTTTCGGAGAAATCAAGAGGCAAGTCAAGGACAGGGTTTCTACTGTTCGGTTTAATAATGACGGAAGTCTACTTGCCTGTCAGGTTGCGGGGCGGACGGTTGAGATTTACAAAGTTTTAGATGACGCACAATCTATGAAAAAGGCAAAAAGAAGAATTCATAGGAAGAAGGAGAAGAAATCTTCAAAAGGTTCTGATGATGTGACTATGAATGGCGATGACTTTATTAGATCGGCACAAGAAGCTACTCGACCAACAATCATGGTTTCTGATGTATTCAAGCTTCTACCAGTTTTGCGTGCTAGCAAGAAAATATGCTCCATTGCTTTCTCGCCGGTGGCTTCTACAAAAGGGGCCCTTGCAACTCTAGCATTGTCACTAAATAATAATCTGCTGGAGTCTTACACAATTCAAGATACAGCTGCCACCAAAACACATGCAATTGAACTCCCTGGGCATCGGTCTGATATTAGAAGTCTTGCTCTTAGTTCTGATAGTACTTTATTGATGTCAACTAGTCATAATGCTGTCAAATTCTGGAATCCTGGGACTGGTTCATGTCTCCGCACTATTGATTCAGGATATGGCCTGTGTTGCTCTTTTGTTCCTGGTAATAGATATGCACTTGTCGGAACCAAAAGTGGTGATCTGGAAATCATTGACGTTGGAAGTGGTAGCTGCATGGAAGTATTGAAAGCCCACACTGATTCTGTTAGGTCCATTGCATCTCTTCCCGATGAAAGTGGATTTGTTACAGGAGGTGCTGATCACGATGTTAAGTTCTGGGATTATGAGCTGCAAGAGAACCCCACACAAGTGAGAATTTTAAATGTTAGGGAATTCTGTGTCTGATTTTTTTAATGAAATGTTTGATAAATTAAATAACATCTATTTAAATTAACGAAATTTTCAAACCAAAACAAAAATTTAAATAATACATTCTTTAAAACATAATAAGAATATTACGACTATTTTTAGAAGATATCATTTATAAAAATGAATAGCATAGATATAATAATTAATAGCATTAGCAGTGAATGAGTAGCACATAAGAATGAATCGGTCCTGTGTAGATGTTTATGGTAACCGATAACGTTAGCATTAACAATAATACAAAATCGAACAAGTATAAACCGTTGATATGCCTTGAATTCTAACCATTCCTTTTTGCTGAACCTAGTTGAAGAACAATATTATGCACATTCCCCAAGAAGGGCGGGCGAATCCTACCGCTGTACCATACCCTACAACACAATGGACTCATTTCACAATCATCAAGTTGGGGTGGGGGGGGGGGCTAGGGGGAGTAGGCGTGCTCCCCCTTGCAAGTGTTGCAGGAGGCAGTGCCTTCGTCCCAAACGAATTGTGGTTTTGGTGTTTGGTTTCATTTGCATCTGGGATTTGTTTGTATTCAAAGATTATATATATACTCCCTAGAATTAGGGTTCTTAGTATCCTATGTATCGTTTCTAACCTATAACATTAGAATGATGTCTATACTAGTTACTAGCTCATAAGTCACAATGAATACTTACTCAAAAAAATAGCACAATCGAATAACTTAAATTTTTTTATAAAGAAACCAATCCAAAAATCGACCGACTAGGTTAACTAATTTGACCGCTTTGTCGGGTTGGCCGACTAATGTCCGATAAGGCCTAGTTGAGTCCCCAACCTCAACTCGATTAATTGGATCGACTAATCAACCTAGTCGGTCGATTTTTACAAGCTCGAGTGTGTGAATTGTCTATTACATAGGTAGAATTCATTGTCGCTACAAAAGCCACCAAAGAACTCTTGTGGTGAAGAAGTTCATGCAAGAATATATGTTTGTTCAAGATAACTATATCCTTTATTATGATAGTCATATGGTTATTCACCTTGGTAAGAACCCAACTTTTCATGCAAGGTCAAAATACATTGATGTTTGATATCATTGGATAGAAGATGTGCTATAAATGAACCTTTTGATACTTGATAAGATCCACCCATTTGATAATGGTGCTGGTCAAAGACTTGTGCCATTTGGGAAGTTTGAGAGATGCTCTTTCGTTGCAAGCTTGGAGCAGTTTGCACGCCGACAAATAATGGGGAGGAGATTTGTTTGGTTGGATCTTCTTTTTGCGTAGGACAACCGATAGTCCTAATTGCAATGGGTTCTAATTTGATTAGGAGAGAAATACCTTTTGGGAATATAAACGTTCCAATTCTATAGGATTTAGATTTTCATGGATCCATATTCTCTCATGCACCGTTTCAAATTTTGCGAAATTTCGGCGAAATTTTGATGAAATTTCGGTTTCAATAAGGAATCGAAATCTCGAGCGAAATGGCGATATGAGGGCAATTTCCGGTCATTTCTTCACAAATGGTGGTCGATATGGGTGAAATGTCATCGAAATTTGGTCGAAATTTCGACGAAATTTCCTATCGACAGGGTATCGATACAATATCCGAAATTGATATTTAAACCCTTGCTCTCATGACCATCCCTACATAAAGGATCCTTGTCCTCCTTTTCAAAGGAATCCAAAGAGAAATCAAAGTGAGAAAGAGGCCACTTTGGGCAAGGTGGCTGCTACAACTTTAGAGGAGATCGAGGTTGTGACTCTAGCTGTAGTTGTGGTCGCATCTACTCTCCTTGCATTCACCGCTATGGATCCAACAACCCCTATGAGAGGTGTTGGGCAAAATTTAGTCCATATGCCATTTGACATCATTGTCCGATTATAATACATCTACGACAAAGATGACCCTACATTAGGAGCCAACAAGGTAGACCGTCCAACTTTTCAGGATCAACCCTCAAGTGACCTTCCATAGGGAGTTTTTTTTTACATTTTATACTTGTGGTGGTTTTGTTATTTCTAGAATGGGTAATGGTTTCATGTCTATGCTATTGGTAGGGGTGATATTATTCGGTAGATTGTGATGAGAGTCCTTTTGAAGCTAAAAGATGTGAGGCATACTCTTGATATGCATTTGAACATGGTACTTACACGAAATTTGATTATGACGACTACTGCAACATGTGGTAGTGGACAACAAAAGCTTACTACTGGTAATTTTGTTGTAGCTCAAGGGAAATGGCACAACGATAACCTCTATGTTACACAGACATTGATTTCTAAGATTACAATGGAATCAACTTATGATGACAATACAATTGAGGTGTGGCATAAGAGGCCCAACCATGTGAGCGAGAAGGGCATGTACTATCTTGATTAGGAGGAATCTTCTTTCTGATATGAATAAAGAAAAGATAGATTAGTTCTTTCATTGCTTGGTTAGAAAGCAATTAAAAGTTGCATCCAAAAGTAGCTTACACTTAGGAAGCCACAAATGGTAGAGTTGGTTCACATCGATATATGTGATCCTCTGAATGTTAGCTCTTCTGGTGTACTTTATTTTGTTACATTTATTGATGATTTTTCCATGAAGCCATGTGTATATACCGTAAAGAGTACATATTGGGTCCTTGCTGTGTTCGAGGATTTCCATACACTCGCAGAGAGGCAGGCATGAACGAATCTAATGTGCACATATAGCAACATTGATGGAGGGTATGCATGACTGTTTGACATGTATTCCAGATTCCATTGATTATACATAGAAGACCACCAAAGACTTCTAGTTGAATCATGTTGCTGAGAGTACGAACAAGGCTTTCGTGGAAAGAGTCAAGTGACTACTTTTTGAGGTAACTCTACCTAATTCCTTTTAGGATGAAGTCTTGGAGTCTTTCTTTTGTGATCGGCTTGTTTCCATGTGATACTTTGAATGTAAATATCCCCAATAGTGTCTAATATGGAAAATATGTTTCTTTTGAGCACTTACATGTATTTGGTTGCATATCCTTTGTATATGTCCCAACAGATAAGATATTAAAGTTAGAATTGAAGAGCAGACAATGTCTATGCGGGATATGGACATGGTGAGTTTGCTATTTATTATATTTTTTTGAGAAGAAGCTTGTAAAAAGTTGGGATGTAATGCTTGCTGAAGATTAGAATATTAAAGACACTTGGCATGTATCACATGATTCACATAAAAACAAATGGTGTTAAAATTGAGAACAAATCAATTTGTTATCGGAGCATGACAACCATATCTTTGACCATCAATTGGTATCATTGGCGTTCAAATCATTCACACGATCGTTGTAGGACCTATGCATTGGAAGAAATACTGATCGAGATAGTTTCATTCAAAAGATCGACAATTTGAAGAGTCATTTTCAAAGATGTGCAAGATTTGTTCAAATCTACAAGATACTCCGAAGTTAATGCTGCATCCAAGGCTTCTACAATCACTAAATCACTACAACGTCGCTTCACCAAAATATGAAGACAAACTATTGTAATATGGAGAATCTTCCATTGAAGCCACTGACGAAACCCAAGCACCACTAGCATTGCTGTTGTCCAATTATCCTTTCGAAGCCACATGTATACTTTGCCGACGAAAATTGTCGCCCTTTATCCCCACTCTCCCCACGACAACGCCAACCCCACCACCCTCGTTGGTGCAAATCCTTACCATTATACTAGAACCGTCACCACCACTTCCATCGTTGACTCCAACACCGCCACCACCACCACATTCCCCACTAGCGCTACCACCACCTTCCTCGCTGGCGTAAAGCCCTCCTTATTGCCAACACTGCTACCACCACATTCCCTTCCGACGCCAAACCTTCCCTAAGCGCCTGCATTGCTTTCGCTGCTGGAACCGTGCCTTCCCCAAGTTAGCATTACCTCTCCCATCCGCTCATCGCGATCACCACCTAGAAGTTAAGCTAGAGTTGTCCGAGTTTCATTTTTTTCTCTATTTTGCTATCCCATCCTCTTTACATAAAGAGGCTAATAAGCGGATTGCACGACATTTCAAGTTAACACGAGATCTGGTGTCCCTCCACCTCTCTCTTCTTCCTCCCTCTATGTCGCTCATCTTCATGCTTTATCCATCAAAACCCTGCGTAATATGCGCGTCTTCTTCCTCCTCCCTTCCCCAAATTGCTTCTCCTCGTGCGAAACTATTTTGCATTAGGTATGATTTGATAACCAATATTGCATGTGCATATTGTAGAGACCCCTTATTTTATACGGTCTTTACCCTAAGAAAAAGGGATCCTAGATAGTGTTCAGGAACTTGGCTGCATTAACCTCATATGCAGCATATACTTAAGTGATAGGTGGATCGAACCACATTCTCTATGCAGTGTATTATGTGGTATACGCCACATATTCGGCCCAATTGATTGTTTAACGTTTATTAACTCCACAATTTAGATAGAGTTAATATATAACTTGGACTTTAACATTTAATTATTTTTAAACTTGTTTTTTATTATTAGTTTAGGACTTGTATTCAAGAGATAAGTTTCTTACATAAAAGTCATGTGTACTGAAACGAAATCAAAAATAGCTTCTTGGAGGGGCCCACTATATAAGCATTATTTGTCTG
This sequence comes from Ottelia alismoides, assembly GCA_037367405.1. NCBI lineage: Eukaryota > Viridiplantae > Streptophyta > Magnoliopsida > Alismatales > Hydrocharitaceae > Ottelia > Ottelia alismoides. Next base: position 1,413,054 of record JAZKJV010006597.1, on the reverse strand, counting down.
GGTCGTATTGCTATTATTTTTTGTTTTAATTGTCTCTCTGGTAGGTCTTATTGGTTGCAGAAAATTATCCCAAAGAATTGACACCAACGTATTCGTGGGATTTTTTTATGAACATCTCCACGAACATGCAATTTTACACAAGTATTGCTGCAAACATCATAGTAAAAAAACCCTTGTAAAGTTTTTCATTTTATAGAAATGCCTTTCCGTTAGTGCGTTGTTAACTAACACTACCAAACCAGACATTTTTAAACTAAGGATAGATTTACTGCAATTGTATTATCCAATCTCTCATAAATATCCTCTTCCCAATCTACGTTCAAAAATCTTCCACTCTCTCTCTCTCTCTCAGCACCATCAACTCACTATTTGACTACTTTTTAGAAATTTCTATTTAAAATTAGAAATTGCTTGGGTGTAAATTCTTTAACTGTGACGGTCCTAAAATCTACTATTTAATACACTTAAGTGGTCTCGTAACTTAATAATGTACTTTCTAGCTATAGGACCATTGTTGCAAATTGATGAAGGAAACTTAGGTCTAGAATCAAAAAATTCCAAACTTAAATAATATTTAAACGAGCTTTGTTTGGATGTAGGCAAGGCCAGTGTTGCAATAGTCGTCCGACTATCCCGAATAGTCGGTCTGACTATGCGGTGCGGGGGGGGGGGGGGGGTCCCCGACTGAACAAACCTCTAGTCGGTCAATAGTTGACCCGACCAGATAGTCGGCCGACTGGCCCGACTATTAGGCCGACTGGATTTTGACTTTTGATATTTTTATTTTTATTATTTTCAATCTGAAATTTTTATGGGTTACATTTTACCACGGTATCACCACAAATATCAAATTCTATATATCTATTATATTGATTAGTACTTTTATCTTGGATTCATGTTAACTAATGATCATATATGTATAAAAATATAAGAATATATGTATTATAAATAATTTTTATATTAGAAAATACATAACCGAATAATTCTGAATAGTCGCCTAAATACCGATTATTCTCTATTCAGTGACCCCTCCGATTGAATACCGAATACCGTCTTCTGCAACACTGGGCAAGGGTTTAAATATCTATATCGATATCCATATCGTCTCATGTCGATACGATATTTTAGCGATTGCCCATATCGACATCCTTTTGTGAAGGACCAAAAAAGGTGCCTATATCCATATCCTTATCAATATCGACCCTTTGACGATACCGATATATCAACAATATATCGCCAAGATAGCACGATATCTGAAACCCTCGATGTAGGATATCATGCATTTATCTTAGGTGAAGGAAATTTATCCCTGGATAAGCTATTCCATGATAGATGATTACATCGTCATTACAACATCTATTATATTTCCATCCAAAGTAATATCCCTTCCTCACTCCTCAAACATATTGAACAAGAACAAGGATAAGCCTTGTCCCTTATCCGACCTAATTCCTTGTCCCTTGTTCAGCATAACTTATTATGTTTAATATATCATATATTTTTAATGTGTGTTTTTTACTTATTTATGCAGAAAATGAATGAAAACTTTCTAATTTAGGAATAGTTGTACTTTGTATGGTGAATTTAAGGCTTTGCAAAAGGCCCAACTGAATGTGTATGGTTTGTGTTAATAGATTAATTAACAACAAAGAACAATGCCATAAGTGATGCAGCACTGATTTGAACTAGGAAGGCTGAACATTGAATATTACCAAAAAAGATGCACTTTTAACTCCCAAGCAATTAATCAATTGGGGATGGCAGCTATTATAAAATTTATATGCTGATTACATCTCCATTAACTTTTAACGATTTTATTACAGTGTTGGGGGTCGGGCTCCCGCCTGTCCTTCCCTCGCTTTGTCACTGCTTGTTTACATGATTTTGATATCATAAGTTAAACATGCAAACTTACCTTAATTTTAATTATTGAATGTGGAAAATTATACTTATGGAAAATAGAAATTTAATAATGAATTATCTATATATTTTAAATATAAAATGCAAAATCAGACAAGCCTGCATATTCCCATATGTAGCGCATAATCGCTATGCATGAATTATTCAAACGAATCCGCATACCACATTGCTAAACTTTGATCATAGGTATACTGATAGAGGTATCTTTTGTGTGCCCAGAGGGCATGTATTCCAGTTTTGGAAGCAGTCCCTTGGACAAGATCAAGGGTAGTGTTCTATATAGCAGTTACAGCAAACAATAGTTTGACAACACTTTGCGGAATCCAGACACCCTCATAGTGGGACCTTAGGCGGCTTTTTCGCACTAAATGTCCCTAAATAAACATTAAAAGTAGGAAATCTGGTTTAGATATTAAACTGACATATGCATATGTTAGATTTATAGAAAAAATTACTTATTGGCTCATTATATTGCTGCCTGTAGGTTTGTGTCACTTTATGAAATAGCACTGCTAGATGAAGCTGCTCTTGAGCCTTGTATGCATTTCATATGAATTGATTTCCTTCTGCAGGGTTCTAAGCGGCTAACAGTTACAAATGTGAAGACTTTGAAGTTGGACGAAGAAGTTCTCGCGGTTTGTATCAGCCCAAATGCGAAATATGTTGCTGCTTCTATATTACAAGGAACCGTCAGGGTTAGTTCCCTCAGTTGTATATTTTGCCATTTCCCCCTGTGATCTTGCTTGTCTAATAGTTTAGATTTCTTATTAGCTAATGCAGTTACATTTGCCTCACTTTTATTGTTAGATAACTTGGTACAACACTTGCTTAAATAACTTTCCTGTGTCATTAGCCAACGATTTCTACACATATGCATTTTCTTTCAGGTTTTCTTTTTGGACTCCTTGAAATTTTTTCTTCAACTATATGGGCATAAACTGCCTGTACTTTGTATGGATATATCATCTGATGGTGACCTCATAGTCACTGGGTCTTCTGACAAAAATATAAGGATCTGGGGAATGGACTTTGGAGATTGCCACAAGTCTATTTTTGCTCATGCTGACAGGTGCTGTTAATTGTGCTGCAAAAAAGAAAAGTTACCTTGCATTATTCTTCCGATGTTCAGTTCTTCTAACTGTATACCATATCATTTGAAGTTATTGTACTTCTTATACATCTGCAGTGTCATGGCCGTGCAGTTCGTGCGTAATACACATTATGTATTCAGTGTGGGAAAAGATCGTCTTGTTAAGTATTGGGATGCTGATAAATTCGAGCTACTGTTGACTTTGGAGGGTCATCATGCGGAAATTTGGTGTCTTGCTGTAAGTTATCGAGGCGATTTTGTTGTCACCGGTTCTCATGACCGCTCTATTCGACGATGGGATCGAACTGACGAGCCATTTTTCTTAGAGGTAGAGCTAATATATTATATAAATTAAAAAGCTAGTGTTCATAATCTGTGAAGTTACATACATTACCTGAGGTCTATATATTTATCTTATGCTTATTTATGAAGGACTAGTACTTGTTTGTGCCACAGTTTCTCGCTAACGTGTTTTCTGTACTTGGATACTATAGGAGGAGAAAGAGAAAAGGCTGGAAGAGATATTTGAATCTGATTTGGATAATTTGAATGAAAACAAGTATGCACCTAAAGAGGATCTTCCGGAGGAAGGAGCTGTTGGCTTGGCTGGTAGAAAAACAAAAGAAACACTTAGTGCATCTGATTCTATTATCGATGCTTTGGACTTGGCTGAGGCAGAATTGAAACGCATCGAAGAACACGAGGTATCTAAACCATTGTTTTAACGGCATGATCCTGTAGCAATTTAGAAAACAATTGGGCACTTATTTTCACATTAGTATCATCTCATTTATATCTTATAGACTGGAGAAATGCCATTATCCTGAAAACAATTTGGCACTTATTTAGTCTCATCTCATTTATATGCTATAGATTGGAGAAAATAACGTGCTGTGCAGTTTGTTGCATACTTGCATTGTGGACATGAACTAGAGAGCCTGCAATTCTAACACATTCTTGCTAGCTTCTCTTATCACTTAACACATTTTTTGACCTGATTTCCAGAAAAATAATAAGAGTGGAAAGACAACAGAGTTTCAACCAAACATCTTATTGCATGGGCTTTCTCCTTCAGAATACATTCTCCAAGCCCTTTCTGCTGTGCGTGCAAGTGATCTGGACTATACTTTGCTGGTCAGTGATTTTTTTCTTGTTTGTGTTCCAGTTCTACATCCATGTGAGGTTATGTTTGGTTTGAAAGGAGTTGTGCTAATTCCAGATTATTTTTAAATATGTTATATTTAGGAAGATCTCAGGCGTTCCTGTCAACTCATAAGAATAGTGTGTTTTCATGGTTAATGGGAAGATTACATGAATATCCTAAAAAGAAACAAGAAAAGAAGTAAGGAAATAAATAACAAGTGTTGTGTTTATGAAAAAAATAACTAGTGCTGTCTCACACATTCCCTCAAATTGGTGCATATGCGTCACTCAACATCGGTCATGTCCAACTTGGAAATGAGAAATAGTACTATTGTTTATGAAGAGTGTCTGTGAAGATGTCTACATGTTGAAGCTTTGAAGAAATATGAGGTTCTTGTCATGTTGCATCTCTAATATCTTTTTGTGCTTGGTATGCTCATGGACAAGGTTTGAAAAAACGAAAGGCGGAACGAGGTGTTTTTCATGGAGACGAGGCGAGGCGTAGCCTCAAGGCGGTCGAGGCGTAAGCCTCAGTTTGTATAGGAAAATACTTATAAAAACTATAATAAATATATTTACTGATGAAATTATCTTAATTGACGTACATATAAGATATAACATTGCAATATATGATGAAATTATGAAGATAAAAACGTGAAAGAAAGAATTGTAAATTCTATAAACCTATCTACTAAGTTTCTACCCAATCAAAAATAGACTCATTAGCTGTAATTATCATTAAAATATCAAAGACCGTATAGTTTTTGTTAAAATATTGAGGTGCATAAAAATTATGATTAGATGTACTTGTTATATGACTAATATATAAATTATGACAACAGTGACATGCCTTGAATCTAATCTTGCTTTTTTCTAGTTGGTATATTACATTGCTCATTATGTTACCTCTCTTAATACTAGCTTTTCTTTAAGCTTTATGGGTTGTGTATTTAAAAGTGCAATATTGAGATTTTCTTGAAAAAATTAGACAAGTTTAATGCTTAATATGAATATGAACAAACTTAAAATTCCAAGCATTCATCTTGTAAATATATATCCTAGACAACTATACATTTATAAGCATCCAAAACTACCAATAAGACAATTTAAAACCTTAAAAAATGCTGTAAATTCCAGAAAACGCCTCACAGACCGCCTCGCCTCGCCTCGACCGCCTCACCGCCTCGGACCGCCTCGACCTTCTGAGGCGTATGCCTCACCAATTCCATCTGAGGCGTACGCCTCGAGGCTAAAAGGCACCGTCTCGACCGTCTCGAGGCTAGCCTTTTAATACCATGCTCATGGAAGATCAAGTTGTAGCTAATATAGGATAGAGAATTCGTTATTGCAGTACAAAGGAATGGAAACTTTGCGGTGTTCAGAAATGCAGTCTATGCATCCACAACTTATGCGTATTTGGTCACTAGACTGAAGTGCACATGTTATATGCTCTAATATGCGGGCAGAACACATATGCGACGGCATATGCGCCTACATATATAATATCCGATTACAATAGTGCTTGAAATCCAAATAGAGGATCCAAATAACGCCTCATTATCCTTCGCATAGACCCTATTGCCTAGACAACACTCAACGTCCCAAGCCCTATTGTTTGCATGCTCCAGAACCGTATCGCTGGAGGCCTATTCCCCATTGCCAAGCTTCACTGAGTTTTCGTCGTCGCCCCTTGCTTTCCCTCCCCATTGCAATGCCTCTGAACCCACCACATTTGCTCTATGGGCTGTAACAAAATCCATTTTCCATCTCATCATCATTTATGTGTTATTTATTATTTTTTTACATTTTATGCATTGAACCTCTGCTAGTGCTAGTTTGATAACATTTTTTATTAACACTATTGACTAACGTGGTACTGGTACTGGCCTGATCTATATTTTTCCATAAATGCTATTTTTTATTGCCATTTTATTTCAATTAGGTTAATATACCGCTTAACCAACGTGGTACTTCAGAAAGACTCTACATGGATGAAATTGATCTAGAAAATTTGAATACATCACAATTCTTGTACTGTGAAGCCTGAAGCTAAGATATGAAGGAGATATTTTTATAATATCATGTTACAGTTGTACTCACTTTATGGTCTAGTATTAGTACAGTGTGTCTACTACACAAATGGCCAGGATTCAAATCCCACTCTTGCATGGGTTGCGTTAGGTAGTCGACAGCCAGCGTAAAAAATAGTCGAATCTTTCAACATGGATTTGAGCAAGAATCCATGTAGCCGACCCTACTTATAGTGGGAGAAGGCTTAGTACATTTGTTACAGTTGTAGTGTAGTGTGTCTGCCACCCAAAAGACTAGGGGTTTAAATCCCTCTTGTGGGGGTGGCGTTAGGCAGTTGACAACGCTCGTAAAAAGTAGTCGAATCTTTCAACATGGATTTGAGTAAGAATCCATGTAGCCGACCCCAATTTTGGTGGGAGAAGGCTTTGATATTTTTTTTATGATACGGTTATAGTGCAATGTGCCTAGCACTCAAAATACCAATGTTCGAATCCCCCCTTGTGAGGGTTGCATTAGGTAGTTGACAACTTGACAACCAACGTAAAAAATAGTTGAATCTTTCAGCATGGATTTGAGCAAGAATCCATATAGCGGAACCTACTTATAGTGGGAAAAAGCTTTGCCATTTCATGTTACAGACTTACAGTTTTTCCAAATATTCCACTACTATCCTTTTGATATTCCGATTTTATTTTACTAACACATGAACTCTCATAATTTCTTCATGCATCTTAACTAAACACAACTAAGGCAACTTAAATTCTCTGACATCATAAACAATAACAAAGTCTTTTCCTACATTAAGTAGGGTTGGCTACATGGATTTTTTCCTCAATTCGAATCTATCTTGGATCATTCTCGGACTCAGATCCAAAAACTAAGATCCCTTCGTATACTCTCATTCCAACACTTCTTGGGTCTTCCTCGCCATTTCTTATCTAGCTCAACATCCAAAAACTTACATCTCCTCGCTGGTGCATCAATTGACCTCGTTTGCAAATGGCTTAACCTCGTTAAGAGATTCTCTCGTATTTTATCCTCGATCGGAGCTACACCAACTTTCCTTCTGATTGCACCATTCCGAATCCGATTTTTACGTGCGTGTCCACACATCCACCTTAACATTTTCATTTCAGCTAATGCAATTCTCTGCATATCTCTATGGTTTACATGCCAACATTTAAATCTATAGAGCATAGCAGGTCTCACGGTTGCTTTGTAAAATTTTACTTTGATTTTCAAAGGAGTTTTTTTATCACGTAGAATGGTAGAGGCTCCTCTCCAATCTAACCAACATGTATTTATTCTATTTGTAACATCTCCATCAATTTCCCCATCATGATGCAAAATAGATCTCAAGTATCTAAATGAATCTCTCTTCTAATTGTTATCATCACCAATCATCACCTCGATTTCTTCACCATTGCTTCCATCAAAAGTGCATCCCATATATTCAGTCATAGTCCTATTTATACGAAATCATTTAGTTTCCAATGCATGTCTCCAGACCTCAAGCTTCTCATTTACTCTATCTCTAGTCTCATCAGTCAATACAATATCATCAACAAATAACATACATCAAGGTATCTCATCCTGAATGTGACTAGTCAACTCATCCATAATCAAAGTAAAAATGATTGGACTCAAAGATGAAACCTTGATGTAGACCAATGTTGATGTCAAAATAGTCAGTCTTCCCAGATTATATCCTTACACAAGATGAAACCCTAATTATACATATCTTTTATGAGGTCAACTTATAGGATATATATTTTTCTTTTCTTCAAAACTCTCCACAATATCTCCTGTGAGACAGAATCATAAGCCTTCTCCAAAGTCCAAATCAATAAAAAATTATATAGAGGTTCTTTTTTTAGCTATATAAATCTCCATTGTTCTCCTCAACAAGTGGATGACTTCAATAGTTGCACGACCTGGAATGAATCCGAATTGGTTTTCTTTTACTATGGAAAATTACCTCAACCTTCTTTCGATCGCACGCTCCTAAATTTCATTGTGTGACTCATCAACTTGATACCTTTGTTATATGAACAATTTTGAACGCCTCCTATGTTCTTTAAAGAGGCTTCACGATGCTTCTCCAATCTTCATGCATCTTGCTTTGCCAAATATCATTTTATAAATTTGTCAACCAAGTCAAACCACCCTCACGTAAAACTCTCCAAACTTCTATTGGAATGTCATGAAGTTCTATACCTTCCCAGGTCTCATAACCTTGAAAGCCTCCTCTACTTTTTTCCTTTGTATTTGTCTATAGCTTGCACGATTCAAGTAACTTTCACTATCAACTAGATCTTTCGAAGTGACCTCTCTGTTTCCTTCTCCAATGAAAAGCTTATGGAAGTACTGCTTCCATCTAGTCTCTATATACTTCTGAGTAACAAGCACATGACCTTCCTCATCCTTAATGCATCTCACTTGAGAAAGGTCTTTGGTCTTTTTTTCTCTTGCCTTTAGCCTACCCGAATATATCCTTCTGACCCTCCTTAAAGTCGAGATTTTTGTACAAAGCTTAATTAGCTTTTGACTTATCTTCGCTTACAACATTCTTTGCTTCCTTTTTCGCTATTTTGTAATTTTTGACAATTTCATCTATTCTATCCTTAGACATATCTTTAAAGTATGCTCTTTTAATTTTGAGCTTCTCTTGCATCCCTCCACTCCCCCACTAAGCCTCCTTTTGATCTGGAGCTCCTCCCTTTGTCTCTCATAGCATCTTTTTGGCTATCCTTCAGATACAAGATGCTACGGCCTCCCACACCTCGTTTGCACTTCCGTTACATTCGCAAGATAAGTCTTTTAAAACCTCACTTTGAAGCTTAATTGCTTCTATTGAAGATTCTACCATATAGTTCTAGTGATCTTTGAAACCTTCCTTTTCTTTACCGACCCTTTTATTTACACATCAATGACTAACAAGCAATGTTTGGTGATCAAACTCTCTCTCGGGATTACTTTGCAGTCTTAGCAACACTGTTGATCTCTTCTTCTCAACGCAAAGTAATCTATCCTTGTTCTACACGAGCCACTCTTATAAGTAATTAAATGCTTCCCCCTCTTCTTGAAGAGAGTGTTTGTTATGAAAAGATCATAAGCCGTTACGAGATCTAGATTGACTTTTCCCTCTTCGTTTATAACCCCGAAGCCATGTCTTCCATGAACACTAGCATACCCTTAAGCATCCTTTCCTACACGTCCATTAAGATCTCTACCTAGTCAAACCATCTCTCTTTGTGGTATTCCTTGCATAATCTTATCTAAATCTTCCCAAAAAACTTGTTTAATACTTCCATCTTAACCAATTTGTGGTGCGTAAACCAAGACAATATCTAGATTTTCTTCTTTGAGTAGCACTTTTAACAAAATAATTCGACCCCCTAAATCTTTGCATCTTAACCACACAATCCTTCAAATCCTTAGGAACAACCACTCCAACATCATTTATGCCCTTATCTTTACATGAATACTAAAGTTTGAAGCCTTTCTTCTTGATCTCTCTTGCTTTCTCTCCTACCCATTTTTATCTCTTGGAGACAAAGTATCTGAATTTTTCTTCTTTTCATTATATCTACCATCTCCATCGATTTGCGAGTCAACGTGCCAATATTCCAACTACCTATTTGCAATTTCCTTTGCAACCTCGTCTGGACTAACTTCTTTACTTGCATGTATCCATCATGTGAGAATCCTTGCAAATTTTGGATTGCATCCGGGCGGCGGTGCAACAGAACTAGCTTATTTACTCACATGCTTTCCTCATGCGAGAACCCCCGCAAATTTTGAACTACATCTGGGCAACGATGTAGCGGCCCTTGTCAACTTATCATTGTATTCAAATGATGTAACGCATCGCTAGTAGGGAACACCCCAAAAGAATCTAAATGTTTGCTTAAATCCATGTTGAAAAAATCCGAACTGATTTGAGATAAATTCCTAAATAATATTCTTAAAAAGAATACTATTTTGGAATTTTTCTCTCTTGCACTGATTGTCGGCTACCTAACGTGCAATCCTCAATTTATCCGAGCTTGGGACTGGCTATGATTGAGTTAAATTCTTTGACATCATACATAAATGTTTTTCTTTAATATTTTTAATTAAATATACAAACCGTATAATATGCATATACTTCTGCTTATCTGCTTACTTGCTTCAGACTGCATGACCGAACGAATATCACATACCGACTTTCTGAATCTTGGGACCTTGTTAGGAAAAACAAGTCTCTCCCGAAAGTCATAATCCAACTAAGATGACAAGTGGCTTGGGCCATACCCTAAATAATATTCTTAAAAAGAATACTATTTTGGAATTTTTCTCTCTTGCACTGATTGTCGGCTACCTAACGTGCAATCCTCAATTTATCCGAGCTTGGGACTGGCTATGATTGAGTTAAATTCTTTGACATCATACATAAATGTTTTTCTTTAATATTTTTAATTAAATATACAAACCGTATAATATGCATATACTTCTGCTTATCTGCTTACTTGCTTCAGACTGCATGACCGAACGAATATCACATACCGACTTTCTGAATCTTGGGACCTTGTTAGGAAAAACAAGTCTCTCCCGAAAGTCATAATCCAACTAAGATGACAAGTGGCTTGGGCCATACCCTTGTATTTTGACTGCAAACTAGATCGAGTTGCAACATTCTCTTCTTGTTCTTTTAGATGATGATATTGCCTCCAACAAAAAAAAGGTTACCTCAAACAAAAGTTGCATATATGGAACTTTTGTAGATTAGCATAATTTGCATACAACATGGACAAACATTTAAATGCCCATTGCAAGCATAAAGAGCCTGTTCCGAGGGATGGTCTTCAGGTAGTGTATGATAAGTGGTACATCGTGCCAGTAAATGTATCGAGGATCTTTCGCATGTTGACTTGCCCTATCTACCTTATCATCACCAATCTGCTGCCACTTCCCAACTCTGTCCACCTTATCATCGTCAAGCTACTAGAGAACCTACGATATGAGATAATTGGGGATACCATCTCTTTAGTGCAGAGTGCCTTCAATAAGATACGGTTAGTCTTACATAGTTTATAGAAGCTTCATATGTGATTGCCTTATTGGAGAGTCGACAGATGCATGGCTTCCTCAGAAAGTGTATTTTACCGAAGTCTATGACGTCACCAATCTGCTGTCACTTCCCAACTCTGTCCACCTTAATCTCGTCAAGCTACTAGCGAACCTACGATATGAGATAATTGGGGATGCCATCTCTTTAGTGTAGAGTGCCTTCAATAAGATACGGGTAATCTTACATAGTTTATAGAAGCTTCATATGTGATTGCCTTATTGGAGAGACGACATATGCATGGCTTCCTCAGGAAAGGGGATTTTACCGAAGTCTATGACATGTTGTGGTGGTCTTTTCACGCGCCTGTTCGGCTCGGGTATGGGGTGAGGCAGGGATACAATGGTCCGTTGGGCAGAGCAGCTCAAGTTTTTTGAGGGAAGCATATGGCTCGGGACGAGAAAACACAATCATTATGTTCACGTTTTTGTGGGCGATTTGGTGTTTTAGAAATGATGTAATTTTTTGGGAGAATATTTTTTACTTTGAGAATGTGACCGACCATTGTCGAGCGTCATGTAAAGCTTGGTCCATGTAATTTTTTGTAACTTTTGTGGTTTTATTCATATATATGGTAAACATATACTGCAGTGGGTCCCAATTAGGGAGCACCCTTATTACTTCTCAAAAACATTTTATGGTCTTTTGTGCGGCTGACCTTGAAGAGGTAGACTCCTGAAAAGTTGGGTAATTGGGTTGAAAGTTGCGGTATAATCGTTTCCTTTTTAGTCCAGATTAATGGTCGATGGAGGATAGTTGGATTCGACCAAGGGATGGATTAGGCAAGGTTGTCACTTGATGCTTCTCTTCTTTGTTCTTCCGTCAAATGCTTTAGCTATGGACATTACAAGCATATATGCTACGGGAGGTTGAGAAGCTTTACTGGGGTTGATGATGGGATCACTTTGTTTCTACTTTTGTATTATGGTGAGCTGATGATATCATGATAGTGCCTTCTTTGTTGAGGGCGCTAGAGAACAAGCTTTTGCTGTGAGGATTTTGATGGACAGTTTCGGGTTGACCATATGCAGTTTTAATCCCTTTCCATATGGACGAGTAGACATCCTTGGCCTGCTCAGCGGTTCTCCCTACCCAATAGGCTACCATGTCCATTACCTAATTGGGCATTCCTTTATTGAATGCAATGATTGTTTTTACTCAAGTTCTATAAGCTGCTCGAGTAACCGCCATTGTAAAAAAAACCATATAAATGAGGGTGAGTATAAGAGACCCGTATAGATTTTACATCTAGAAATGACCAACATGGCCTTGAACCAAGAAATGGTTATCTATGCTATGGCCTAAAAGGCCTTGAAATAAGGTGAAAGTATGAGCACTGCTATGGCCGTAATGGCCTTGAAAGAAGATTTTGATGGCCTTCAAATTGATCTTCATCCAATTGAACCCCAAATAGAAGGATATGAACTTGAAGTAGTTGGGGTACTCTGACCCACCTCTCTTTGCCCTCGACTTCATTGTTTTTTTTCTTTAAAAGGGGAGATTATTACTCATCCCTGTCCTCTGGGAGGCAAATAAGGTATGGTGACAAAGACCAAAACCTACCAAGTATAAAGAAATCTATGACCCGTAGCTTAGAACAAAAGTCTGAACAAGAGTACTAAACAAAAAAAATTAGCATACTAAACAAGAAAAAACTAAAGAACAAGAAGAGTTTAAGTATGTATGATGTAAGAAAGATCTTCTTTGTCTAAAGTAACTAGGCTTTTGATAGGGTGTAGGTGGACTATCGAAGTAAAGCTGCTTGAGGAGACAAAATCTTTACTTAGCATACTAATCTCTTTAGCCACCCTATTTTACTAAAAGTATTGAAACTATTATAAATACATAAAAAAGCCATTGGGAAGTTAAATATTAACTTCATTGATATATAATATTTTTCAAGCAAGGTTCGAAATCTTGATTTCGATTTCGTTTCGGTCACCCTCAATACCGAAATTTCACCGATATTTCAGGAATTTTCGACAATTTCGGTGGAAATGTCGAAAATGGCTCAAAATACCTATTTATAAATAACATAAATACACAATTATTTCACACATATTGTCATCTATACCCCTTGTGTTGTACATATCGGTCATATCGGCCATATCGGTCATATCGGTCATATTATACAATATTTTAGATATTGCAAATGGAGTTAATCTGAATATTTCAAATAATGAAACAATATATATGCACTTATTGTCTTATAACATACATACCAACCATCTTATCATCTATGACTATGACGGTATGTCACACACCATATCGAACTTATCGTTGTTAATATTTAATACTTAATAACAGAGTAACAGTCTTACAAGTTACAACAAGTGAAAATATATATTTCATCACATGTAGAGTAATAAGAACATGTATATTAATGATCAATGTAATAAAAGATTAATATATATTACGTGGTGATATGTTTGGTTCAGAACCAAGCGTTCCATAATGGATCTGAATCGGCCCCCTTCCTTGTTTTCTCTCATAACGCATCGCAGATTCAATGAACTCGCAGTTGTTCTCCCATGTCATGTATGAGTACATGGCCATGTAATCCGTCACATACTACTTGTATTGGTGGTCATCGATGCCTATAAGTATCCCAAGACGAGGATAAGCGGCACTAGATTCGTTATCACGAGTGGCACGACGAGGCTGCGAACTACTAGCTTGAGATCCTCAGAAGGATGACGACGGAGTAGGAGAAGATCTCTGCGGAGGAGGAGGAACTGACGTGCACTCAGGGAAGAAACCATAACTGTCATCGTCAAAGAAGCTGCCCTGGCTCTGCTCAGGTTGGCTACCTTGGTAGTTCTCACTGCTGTAGTTACTATATCCCCCATACTCACTGTAACCATATGAATATGATGGAGGTGCATACGCTTGAGGAGGAGGTCCTGGAGGAGGAGCATGAAGGTATTCTGGGAAGACGCCAAATGATCTCTCATCATGCGACGATCCATACCTATGGGACTTGGTGTTCCTCCACGATATGAGCTGTCAACGTCCATGCAACTCAAGGAACCTACAGATGATATCAAATCGTCCATGTAGCTGTTGGTTGGACGACGACCACGACCGTACTCGTAATTTATAGGTCCTAGACTCGGACTTGGAACAAATTGTCCATGTGTGTTCCTCTGTCACTCCATATATTCATGTCCTGCATGTAGCCCTTCCTCAAATCTTGTATCTTGTGGTCCACGACCACCCCCTCCTGGCCCACCTGAGCATGTTTCCCCACCATCACCAGGTCCACCACGACCAACGTCATCATCATCTCCACTGTCATCCTTTGACTTCGATTTGGATTTGGAGCTAGTGGAGAGAATTTCATCAACAATCGCATCAATCTCGGCCTCTAACCCTCCAAGAGGGTTTGTAATCCGCCCGAATCTTGTCAGATAGTCACCTATATCTACTTCTATCTGCTGTCTTATATTCTCATTTGGTCTTCCACCTGGTTGATCGAGAACGAGAGCACCATTGGAATCCATTCACCTATGGAGAATATTTTCATCAGCATCGTCATCGTGCATCTTCAAAATGTATGCAAGATCAGTAGGGTTTGTGTAGTCCTTTTTGTCTTGTCCCTCCCTTGCATGTTTCAACTTCAACTTCAAGTTGTAATGCACGTAGACAAGATCATTGAGCTTCTGTTCTCCCAACCTGTTCTGTCTCTTCGAATGAATCAAGTTGAATGTGCTCCAGTTCCTCTAACAACCACCAGCAGATGTGATTTGAGACAACACTTTCACTGCCACTTTTCGTAGGTTGGGATCCCGTATTGTAACCACTATTTGCTGCAAAAAAAATCAAAACGAGATAAATCAATAGTAGGAATAAATGACCACACAATCAATGGACTTATTTGTCTTCATCTCTACCAGGAAGAATATTTCCCCATCTATTTACCGCAGTAATTCGACCAAAGGAACCCAAGGCATCTCTGAAATACTTAACCTGCACATAGGTTGAAGTCATAAATTGTTACATAATACTCTTAAAGAATATTTTTGTGGGTCTTAGTCTAGCTTCAAATTCAAGGTTACCTCGTTCATGCATAAGGTCTCTGACTTCTCGTCCTTGACGAGCTTATACATCACGATTTGTACAACTGCTAGAAGGTCAGCATTTGTACCAAGTCCATTCTTATACTGGTACTTAGGATTGAAGTAATAAGCTGGACACAGAGTCACGAACAAACACAATTCTTAGATTCCAAAGAGCTATTAATTTTTAAAAAATGAAAAACAAATTAGATTATTACATAATACATACCGGCCTTGTGAAGAGGATGTGAGAGCATCTTGGACCAACGCTCGTCTATGATGCCCAACCATGCTTTGGATCCTTTTCCAACCGCTTCTCTGACTTTCTCTCTCATCCAACGTATTGCCTTGTAGATCACTCCCATGGTGGGCTTCTTATCGGCATCTACGATCCGCGATGCAGAAACAACTGGATCCATGATCTTTGTGACTCGAATCACGTCATCCCAAAAGTGGAGATCATTGATCAATGTCTCCACTTTCCGTCCTCCTTCAGTCCGAGTTTCAGGTATCTCGAACCATTCACCTTGGCAATACATGATTTTCAACCACGTCTTTTGTTGTTTGAGGCTTTGCAATGCTATAAAATTGGTTGCAAAGCGTGTGATACCATACCTCACCAGCTCACCATTGCACATCCGCCTCATCAATGCCAACACTTTGCCGTTGTTGTAAATGAATGTGGTGATCGTTCGTACCTGCTCCACCGCCCTTGAGACGAGCGTCCTCTTGCTGAAATCCTTTTGAATTAAATCAATGCAATGTGCAACCTATAATGTCCAAAAAATACCATAGCTGCTAGACTTCATTATTGTTTCATCTGCTTTCTTAAGTTGCTGCCATTATCTGTCACAATCTGGATAATGTGATCTTTTCCCAATCTCTTTAATGACGTCCTTCATCAACTTCAGCAGGTACTTGTGGTCCTTCACATGATCAGATGCATAAACATAGTTAAAAAAGATTATCTTCCCATCACAGTAAATAAGGAACTTGATGATCTGCTTCCTTGTGTATCTCGTCCACTCATCGCACATCAACGTCATCCTGTACTCTAGCCATCTCCTCCTCAGCTCGACGATGTACTCATTCATCTCCTCCTTCTCCATCCATAGATATTTGTTCATTATCTCATAGGATGTGGGGGCTTTCATTCTCGTTCCCGCTGCGGCGATCTCATCAATTACATGCTGCAGAAATGACCCGTTAGCAATGTTGGCAGCAATGCTCTCCCCAAATAAGAGCTTGCTGATGGCCTTTCCTACCCTTTCTTGTGCATTGGTGAACATACCCTTCAGTGCCTTCATTGTTTTCTGTCTCGGATCCTTGCTTGCCTTGTATTGCATGGATCCCCTCCTCGTCAAGAAGGGCTCAATTCCCGTCCCCTTGTGTTTTTTGGTTGGTGGTGGTACTGATGTGCCTCCAGAACTACTCCCATTGCCACCTGCACTATAGAAGCCGCCTCGTGCACCATCGAGTTCTCTCCTCTCGAACTCACTCCGCATTAATTTTTTCGTTGCCCTCCTGTATGCCCTCCTCTTCACTATGGTCTGTTATCAACGGGGCAGACAAAGTCATCGTCGTCTGAATCTGAGAGGACGTTGAATTCTTTCTCAAATATGAACTCTTTCATTTGTTCATTCCTTCTTACCCTTTCTGTATCCCTATCCTTCTTCCCATCCAAGCTGACATTCACCTTGTCCCTCACATCTTTGGGACAACGCGTGCACTTGGCAACATTCTTGTTATTGCCAACAAGATGTTGCTTCATTCTTGTGATCCCGCCTCCTCCCAACTTTTTTCCACAAAAATTGCATTGTGGTTTCGATTTATTTCCATCAGGAGCGGAGGCATATCTTCAACCAATGTCCCTACTGAAATCGTCCCTCTGATCCTGAGAACTGTCAGATCCTGATCCGGAACCGGAATGTACCATGACGACGAACGCCGAAATTTGCGAGGAAATTAAAGAATTCAAGAGACATACAATGCGACTGATTAAGAATTTGCTAATTAAGTTATGTTTTAATTTTAGGATTTATTATATTTTTAATTTTTCTAACACCTAATACACACAAAATCGTAAATACTTGATGTTTGAAATTGAAAGTATACTCTTAATATTCTGATTTTCAGAAAAACACCTTAGATATATACATTAGGGTCTTAGATCTTGCAATTAGGGGATCCTTTTTGAGAAGGACTACCTAAGTGACACAAAACATGTAAAAAAACAACAGATTTAAGATTTGATTTTCGGATTTACTCAATTTTTGAATTTTATTTACAAAAAAATATTCTGAAACATGTTTTCTACTTCTATAACTTAAGATCCGAGTTTATCATTGAAGAACTCAACATCATTCCACATTAAAACACAAAAGCCCCAATTTCCTCTTCCATAGATCTTATAAAATGTTCTCAGATGATACTTTACTACATGTTATACACAAGATCCGAGTTAATCCATTCATAACTATCATTATTGTGCAATTAAAACACAAAAGCCCTAATTTTGGTCTCCACAAATAAAACTAGATATTCGAAATCTCTAAAAAAGCACCACATCAAGCTAGATCATCTTAAGAGTAAAACCCGTAAAAAATTGATGAATTTGATGAAGATTTGGACAAATTTGGCTTACCTTGAAGCAAGGGTGAAATGCGACCTTGGAGGAAGCTTGGAAAAGTTGGCTGCTGAAACTTGCTCGAAATAAGCGAGTTTCGACCGACATTTCGGTCTATATCGCCAAAAGTAGGTTTTTTTTAATTACAGATTCCCTTTTTCGGTCGAGATGATGGGATGATCCGAAATTTCGCCGATATCTCGCGAGATTTCGGGTGAAATCTGGGAAATCGACATGCATATAGGTTTAGAGATACTCCATCCATCGAAACCGAAAATTCGGCAAAATTTCGCCGAAATTTCGCGAGATTTAGATCCATGTTTTTAAGTCAAGTTTTTTTCACATTAGAATTGCTGTTCTGTCTCTTTTCAATCTTTTGGAGAAGTCATATGTTATGTTTTTTTTTGCATGAAATGTATGTTGTTTTTCTATCTAATATTTCAATCTTCCCAATCGAAAATTCACCATTCTTCTTAACAGGGAAATCATCTTTGAGTTTTTGTGAATTATACTTCCGTTGGATTCTTCTGCTGGACTTCACTTGGTAATTTGAGGAGGGCCAATTTCAACATCAAACTTTTCTTCCTTTTCTGCATTATTAGTAAACATTGAGAAGCCAACTCCCATTCTTTGACTGTATGGTGTAGATTAGTGAACCAAACGTTCACCAATTGATCATAGACCATTTCATAGTTCAGTTCTTCAGCAAGGTGTGACACGTGTATCCTGTCTCCTCTCCATTAACAAGAGACCGGAAAGATCTTTCAAAAAAGCAAGACCGGAAAGATTATAACCCCCAATCCACTTCTTTGAAATCACCCGGTATCTTAAAAGCGTTCTTCCAACTTTACTATACTTGGAACGGTCTTCTCCTCAAACCCAACATCCAAAGGAGATTATATCCCTCATTGGCCTTCTACCTCTCAAAGTACTCTTCTTGAAACAACTTTTCTCAACATCAGATTCCACTACATCGAAGAAGATTTCTGGTGGCCCTCTGTTGCATGAGCTGCTACAATCCTGTAGCTCTTGGTGCATCTGCTCTCCACCTAGAGAGCACTTGCTTGTGGATTTGAACCCCTTCTAGTTGTTATTTTAGTTGTAAGTTTTGTAACTCCAGCTGCTGTTCTTGAGCTTGATCTTATAATTTTGGCATATGCGATTCATTTACTTGCTGGTGCTGATGCTCAGATGAAACTTAAATGTCAACTACATCCTTTCACATAATTTTGGCATCTGTGATTCATTTACTTACTGGCTATGTCCTCATCCACTCATATTATGGAGGTAAGTACATGCGTACCGGGATGAGGTTACTCTCCCGCAATAAATGTTGTCGATTTTATTCCTTTTATTGATGGGCTTTTCTTAGCAGTCCCGTTCTTAGATTAGTTGTCACTTGAGCATTTAATGGGCACAAAAGTATATGCCTACTGAATAGTCCCGATTCCTTTAGATCCTAAGTTAGAAAACTAAGGGAGAAATCAAGAAAAGCTGATGCAACATCGAAATCTATGGTGCATGCTCAATAATTAGACTCAAATTGATCCCTAGCACTCTTCGTGTGGGATGCAAGACAAAATTGAAAGTTATGTATATGAAATGCAATCTGATAAAAGCCATACCTAGTAGAAAATTCTATTAGTTGGGAAGAAATATATTTGAATTTTGACTAAGTTGAACGATCTAAAGTACATCTCAATTATTGTGTGTGATCCTAATATAATATGAGCACAAGCAACTAAAAATGTCCTAATTAGCTCTAGTAGAGACGTTGTGCAAGTCCTAGATTTATGAGTCAATTAAGTCAAGCCCCACCCGTAATGCAAAGGGTGAAATAAGTCTCGACACACACTAATGAATTAATGTCCAAGGTCCATAGACAATCACGAGACTTCGATCAAAGACCGTTGTAAAAAATTACCTACTTTATTACAAATTGATTACAAGAATTAATGAGAAATGCAATGAAAACTTTCTCAAAAAGAAATTAATCTCCTTGGGGGAATTGGTGGTGGTTGCGAGGTTGGCATGTGGGGAAAGAGTTGCAGGAGAGGGGAAAGGTTCAGTTGCAGGGATAGGGGTTTGGAAAGAAGAGGCGGCGGTGGGTGGTTGGTGGAGGAGACTTGCGAGGTGTCTGTAGGGGTTGGTGGAGTCGATTTCACCGACATCGATTGATCGGAATCATGTTGGACAACATGTCCATATTGGATTTTTGGTGGAAGGGGATACATCGGAGCTGTTTTGGTGGCAGAAGGGATCAACAAGGAGCCCAGAGGTATGGGGTTGGCGTAGGGGACCCAGGAGAGGGCTGCGGGTGTCTTTGGAGCCGGTTCCGTAGGCATAGGTTGGTCGGAATCTTACTGGACCACAAGCAGAACATCGATGATGAATTTTTTCTTGGTTTTCTTCCTCGAAAACTTGGATAGTAGCGTTGAGGATAGGAGGTAACGATCCGACGACACTCAAAGTCCGAAAATATGCAACCAACTCCCGTAGATTCAACTGAAATTCAAACAATATAGACGTCAACTCTTTGTTGTAGACTTCACAAGCTTGCCGTTTACGTTCCGCTAAACGAGAGTCTTTCGTTACGCGTTTGCGCGAGCATTTATACGAATCGTCTCGTGAGATCGATATGAGGGCCATGCTCTGATACCAAATGATGCAAATCAAAAATTTCAAATGGTGAAAAAATATTTTTTTGATGTAGGAATATTTGGTGGAAGAAATCAAAGGGTAGGGGAAGAGATTGCTTGTTGGTTGCGAGGGATTTGTAGAAGAAGAACCGCGCATAACGCGTGGAGGGAGAAGAGAGAAAGAGAGGGATATGCGAGATAAATCTCAATTTTAATCGACTCTCGAATTAAATTAAACACTAGACTATCATCCCTATTTTATAGGTGGGAATGGATTACAAAAATAGAAAGTGAATACATTTTCATACCCTAACTTATTCGAACTGCCTCTAAATAGATTCTAAATATCTCTAACCGACTAACTACTTATTATAACCGACTATCTAATTGATTTGAGATCACATGATTTCTTTATTTAAAATAAAATTGCAACAGACTCAATAGAATTAATTTGATCCTAATTTAATTAACGGATGAAAAATAGAGCTCTATTTATTTGTTTCACGCTACATTACATGGCCTAGGCCAATCAGAGAAACTGTTGGCGATTAGCTCATTGTTGGCTGCATGGAAGGTGGACGTGGCTTGCTTGCAGAAGACTAAAATTGATTCATGGAAGTCAGTGAGACGGGGTTCTGCTGCCATACCTCATGTCAATGAATTTAGAGTTATGTTGGCAAATGGTAGTTCGAAAGGAATTGTCAAATGGTGATTTGATCAACTTGATGGATGAGATCATTTTGGTTCATTTGGCTTCGGTAGTTCTAGTTAACAAGAGCGATTGGCCTCGTTCTGTGGTCACCTCGGTGGATGGCATTGCGTAGTCTTTACTGAACACGGTTTCGTGGGATGAGTTGCGGGAGCATAGGGGAATATTTTCGGAGATGGCTTGGTTTGTGGGTAGTGACTTCAATGTCACATTATTAGCTGGAGGATAAACCAGGATGCATAGGGGTACAAGATCCTTGATCTGGTGCTTTTGCAAATGTGGTGGGGGAACTTGTTTAGGAGGTCCTAGATGTGGTGAACTTTAGGCAGACATAGAGGATTTCTTCTTCGCAGTTACGTACTAACCGCTTCCTCTTGTCTGTTGAGGCCATGCACTTATATAGCTTGGCAACAGTTACTTCTCTCCCTAGATCGAGATCGGATCATACACCACTATGTTTGGATACATGCAACAGAAGAGGGGCATCTTCGTACTTCAGGTTCGAGCGGTGTTGGATATTGGAAGAGGGTTTCCGTTAATTGGTTGTCTTTTTTTGGACTGAGTTAGAGGCGGAGGGTTTTACTACTGTGAAACTTGCCTTGAAGTTGGTTGCACTACTGTAGATATTGATGGGTTTCAAGGGCTCTAACGCTACGTGGGGGTTAAGGATGAATCATGCTCAGGAAGAGGTTATGAGGTTTGGACATGCTGGAGGATAACATGGAATTGGATGATGAGTTAGTGAGCCGAGGCCGATGCATAGGATCTTTGAGGAGGCAAATAAGAAGCGTGAACTCGAGTGGAGGCAAAGGTCCCGTTAGAAGTGGTTGAAGGAGGGATATACTAATATCAAATTATTTCTTGTGGTGGCAAATGTGAGGCGGAGGAGGAATATGTATGCTCGGTTGAGGTGGAGGGGTGTATCAAGGCGAGGAGGAGGTTGCAAGGGCGACGAAGGGCTACTTCTGGGGCATGAGCAGACGCTTGCCACATCGCGGTTCTAAGTGGTTGGGACTTGGGGTGACCTCGATCTCTGTATAGGAGTCAGAGCTGTTGACGAAAGCTTTTAGAATGCAGTAGATTTGAGAGGCTATCTTTGATCTGAATGCGGGCGGTTGCTATGGATAGGATGACTTTCATTTTTTTTCAAGGAATTCTTCAATGTGATTGTTGAGGAGGTGATGGAGGTAGTGACCGAATTTGTTGATGGGAACTACGGTTTTGATCGACTCTACTGATCCTTTATCTTATTACTTCCTAAGAAGGATGTCACCACAGGAATGGTGGATTACCGTCGGATTGCTCTTTTAAACTCAATCTACTTGATTGTGGCCAAGATCTTGGCCAATCGGCTGATGGGGGTGCTATGCATGAATATTATCGTCAGTGCATAATGCTTTCTTGCGTGACAAACAACTTATGGATAATGCGATTTTGGCGTATGTGATTGTTGCATACTGATGCATGAAAAAGACTAAAGGAGTTTGTGGAAGGTTGTCTTCTCAAAGGCATACGACTGCGTGGCGTTCATTTGGGCTTCATTATACAGACATGGTTTTCCAGACAGATGGATTTCATGGATGAAGAGATGTGTCACAATTGTGTCTTGCGCACTTTTGGTGAATGGGCAGCCAAAGGACGGGTACTTTCAGTTGCAACATAGGGGTTTGACAGGGGTGCTCATTGGTTCTTTTTTTTATATTTGCGATTGATACTTTGTGGTCATGATTGACTGCGCGGTGACATGGGGGCTTTCCTGTGGTTACTCAAAGGATGAGATTTCTATACTCATCATTCAGTTTGCGAACGACAAGGTACTTTTTGCAGAAGGTGGTTCTGAAAGTTGCAGAGGTCTCTTTGCGATTCTAGATTTGTTTGGCGTTGTATCCTGATTGAGACTTAACATGATAAGTCAGAGTTCGTCCCCTTCAACTTGGATGATGCAAAAATTGGCTTATGTGCTGGCTGGCTTTGTTCCCAGCATAGAATTTTGTCCTTGCGATAATTGGCATGCTGCTGGTTGTTGGGAGGATGCACTTGATTGATTGGCTACCAGTGATTGTGAAGATGGAGCAGAGGCTATCGGGGTGGAAGTCGGTGTGCTTGTCTAGAGGTGGCAGGCTGTTGTTATTGTGATCGGTGCTGTACGCGATCCCTATTTTCTTCCTCTCATTTAGCCTCTTGTCACGGGGAGTGCGGAAGGGGCTTGAGAGCGTCACGAGACGCTTCTTCTGGTGCTCCTTTAGACGGTCAAACATGGTTCCGTTGGTGGTTTGGAAGACTGTTCCATTCTCAAAAGAGGATAGAGGTCTTGATGTGCGTAGTTTGGAGGAGATGAACAAGGCCCTGCTCAGTAAGTAGATCGCTCGTATATGGGGAGAATATGATAATCTGGTTTGCACTTTTCTCAAGAGGATCTATGGCTCTGGCTCTTTTCCCGGGCCCTGGGGATCTGGGACATGCCCTTTCCTACTTTTAGTGAGATATATGCAATGTGGTACATGAGATTCCTCTCTTTTTGAGGCCTATTGTGGGGGATGGTGGTAGCTTTAGATTCTGGACTGACGACTAGAGTGAGAATGGGGTGATGAGCGTAAGATTCACACGTCTTATGGCGTCTTATGGTGTTGGCTATTGATTCGAAATGCTAAATGGCAGATGCGTGGGACACCATTCATTTTTCCTTCAATTTAGATATGAAATTTTCGATCACAGGTTGGAGGAGCTTTTGGTGATGATTGTGGAGTGGATGTGGTGGGTCCTTCCGAGGGTCAAGATAGTTGGAGTTAGTGTGATGAGAGCTTTTCTATTCATAAGACTTTCAATGCGCTGAAGAGCCCACTGATTTTCGACCCCGGGAGGTGCATTGTAGAACGAATGAGCATCTGAAAATGGAAAGTTGCAATGCAGATAAAAATCTTTATATGTTTGTTCAAGGGGTGATTGTTGATTGGGGACAAACTAGCTCGATTTGTTCAAGGGGTGATTGTTGATCCTACTCGCTCTTGGTGTTAGGTGGTGGTTATGGAGGCAGATCACCTATTTTTTCAGATGTGGGAGCTTCGTGGAGGCATGAGACCTTCTTTGAAATCGACAGTTTGCATTGATGGCGTATCTGTCTTCTGGGGTTCTATTCGATCGCACTGGATTGGTACGAAGAGAGAGAGAGAGAGACAAGAGAGAGAGAGAGAGAGAGATCATAGTGCGTGGCTTTGATTTGGGCGATTTGGCTAGCAAGAAATGGATGGTGTTCCGCCAAGATAGTTTTTACCGTGAAAACATGGTAGCGCATGCTAGGGCATTAGATGAGAGTTGGAACTTGTAATATTGATATGCTCAATTACGTGTTTACTGACTTATAATGATTTTTGGTGATTAATAGTGAAGTTTTTGGGCACACACGTATACAGTTGAGGCCATTTTTTCTTTCAAAAAATCTACTATAGAATTGCTAAATAGAAAACATCAGTACTCCGTCTCTAATTAGAGCATATCTATATTGATCATGCCCAACTAGGATGTTAATAGTGATCATGTTTCTTCAGAAGAGCTTTGATGAAAATATATGCATGCTAAATCTATGTGGAAATATGTGTAGTAACTTTCCCTTCTGGCACGATATCCCTGATAAAATGGATGTCTACTTCAAGATGCTTGGTGCCTTCATTAAAGACATGATTAGTAGCGATAAGCAGGTGACAAGCCAACTCATCTCACAAGCGGTTCGAGACATTGCTCTATATTCTGCTTCTGTACTATATCTCGAACCAGGTTCAAGAAAGCGGTATGCGTATGCGTTCGGACTGGTCACCGAATAATGATTAAGCGGTATGCGGGGGCATATGCGGGGTATATGCAGTTCTAAGCGGTTTTCTAATTTTTAATTTAAAAATAAAAAATATCTATGAATAACATTACCACTAAAATTATGTATCTATGTGGAATTAAAGAAGATGTAAGAAAAACGGTTCATGTTAGATTGGTGTGCATATACACTTTTAATTGCCTCATATTTAATCACAAAAAAACATTTACCATAAAAACTCCACATTATATGATTCGTAATAACAAAACTTCAATACACATACATCCACTACATGAGCAAAACCTCAATCGGCATATATAAAAAATACCCGACGATACATTGCATATACTCGTGAAAATAATACATGAGAAAAACATAAAACACTGCATATGCGTAATGGTATAATGCATTGCAATTGTATAGAAATGCATGTCATATTCTAACAATTGAATGAAGAGGCAGAGTTACAGAATTAAGGACCTGATGAGAAGATTGAAAAGTTGGAGCTACTGGAGCAGTATGCAGGGCATATGCGGGATATGCGGGGCATATGCATGACATATGCGGGCCGCATATGCGGGGAGGGGGCATAATGCACTGATTCAAGTAATCGGTGCGGTCTTCACGCCGCACAGGCATATGCGGCCGCATATGCGGCCCGTGCAGCCGATTTAGTGAACATTGATCTCGAAACAACAATCTATTTCTTACTACACCAAATGACTAGATTTCCACTAGTGAAAATATTAAAACCATTGGCGGAGTATTTGTCTTCATGAGAAATAGTGTAATCTTGACATGCGTAGGATGTAATACTTGTGAGACCATTAGGAGCATAGAAGAGTCCTTCAAATCTTTAGTTAACTGAGAATGAGACGAATTATTATGCTAATGATTATATCATGATTTCTCCATATACATTGACTGACTTTGCCCACAGCATAAAAGATGTTGATCTTGTTAATTATAAGATACAGAAGGTTTCCTGTTAGATTCCTATAGTGGTTAATATCCTTAATCAAGCGATTCATTAAGGTGGCATGGTCATTCAACTGGAATATAAGATGATTTATAATTAAGTAAACATGCATCGACAAGAATGTGTAGGCAATACTTACTTTAAGATATATGTAATCCTCTAGAAGTTTGAGTGACCTCAGTCCTGAGCGACCTCGGTCCTATATGAAAGTATTGTTTGTGGCTAATGTCCTTTGTTACTAACACCCTTTGTAGAAAGATCTTGATCTCAACCTGCACTATCATCTCCTTTAATAACCATATCATTACCGTAAATGGTAGGGATAACAATACTTAGAAGCACGTCTTTGATCAAACACAGAGTAATTAGAAATAGTTTTATGAAGATGAAGAAATGTTCATTGAGGCGAGTCTATCAAATTAAGCTTGTAGGCTTTGCTTTAGGACATATATAACATTTTGCAGAAACGACACACATAATCTAAATGGTGTAGCTTGGTGGTTGTGCTATTTATACCTCCTGAAGATCACCATAAAGAAAGGTATTTTTGACATCTGATTCTAGTCGCCTCGTTTTTATTTGTAATAGAGATACTCATACAAGTAAATTTCATTCTGCTCAGTAGAGAGAAAGTGTATGTAGTAGTTATTTGATTATTTTTCTCTTTACCAAGTTGAGTCCTATTTCTATTTGTAACCCTTTAGGGTCTCTTATTTAATTATCACTACTTGGCTAACAGGGTTTCATACTATATGAGAAGCCCCATACTCTAATAAATTTATTCCATTCATTCTCCACATGGTATCAGAGAGCTACGATCCTAGACTAGGTTCGTACCCAACCACCTGCCACCACCTCCATCTCCTCTCTTTTCCACACACAAGTCCCTCTCTCGTCTATGCATGAGCGCTGCCTCCTCCTCGTCCCTTTATGCAAGCCTTCCTCCATCCGTATGCCTTACGCAGGGCCATCTCCACCTGTAGGCACCATGCGCGTGTGCCACGCATGTAGGGCTTCCCAGCCCTTGCATCACCTATGGCTAATGCTGCCAGCCCTTCCAAGGCTGTCGACACCTTTGTGCGATGCCCACCTTCGTCGCGAGCTGTTGTCGAGCACCTCCTAAACCTAAGGTGCTATAGGGTTAGCGTTACCAACCCTTATAGAGCACCTTCGAGCGACCGCCAGTACCTTCTAGGGTTGCCAACACCTTCGATCGGTGCCCATTACCACGACTAGTCCTTCCTGTCACCTCTAACGCACAACACTACCCCCTTGAGCGACATTGCCATCCCTGCATGGCCTTCCTCCGGCATCGCACGCCCCTCTCGGGCTTCCGAACACACACACTAGTCGCTTCACAAGTGTGATTGAACGGTTCAACATCATCCTTGATCGTTATATCTGACGCGTTGGCCACGATTCATGTCAAGACCAAACCCATGTTTTCTACATAATCTATAATGGTTCAGGTAGGGGTGCTAATCGAATCGAATACCTTCGAATCCACCAGGATTTTGATTTTATTCATTATGGAAGTTTCAAATCCGAACTCGAACTGAAATATAAACGGATTTGCTAATTTAAATTCAGATTCAATTCATTCGAGTTTCGAATATTAAATGTTAATTAGTGTTTTAAAGTTTATATAGATAATATCATATGAAGAATTTAATAATTGAAATATCTTATTGTATATTCTCAGTTCTGAATGTAGATTACTAAGATAAGTTGAAAAAACTAATGTCAAACCAATAATATACAATATATAAAAGTACCTAATTTTCACAATTATATATGCTTTTACAATCTAAATATACGCTTTTTATATGATGAAGAAATACATAAATACATTATAATTATATGAGTCAATCAACGAGATAGAATATCATTGACGAAAAATAAAAACATTACGATTACCATTGCATATTAAAAGTAAGACAAGATCACACTTATATGGAAAGTTAATGCAATTAATATTATTATTTGAAATAATGAGAATAGCAAAAAAACGTAGCAAGATGAAACCTCCTCATTAAGCATGCAGATCTTCAATGTTGAGGCATGAAAATGAAATATACTGAATTTATCTCACCATAATGTAAAGAACAACTTACATTATGGTGAGAAGAGATTGTATATTACTCATGTGATGATAATGTCATCTTGACAATGATAGTTATCATGGATTGTCATGCAAGGAAATCAAAATAATAAAAGGGCAGTGGAGAGATATCTAGATAAACTTCTAACTACGACAAATTTTCAAAAGGAACTCGAAATAGCAAAATCATCTTTTTTACATGTTATAGGAAAGAGCACAACAATCTACCATGCGTTTTTGGGATCTTTGGTAGATAATGAAAAGGGGAATGGAAAAGGTATGGTAATGAATGCGAGAACATGAAAATAAATGTGGGTCGAGGAATTGGAATAATAATCTTAACCATTTGATCTTTCCTAGTTGATTTTATGACTGGTATTTTCTACTCTTTTTTATTCAATATTTACTCTTTAACTAATAGGATTATACATGCATATACATACATATTGAATTGGTTATGACATAGTTCTTTGTGATCCTCTTAATTAATGCCTCGAAATTTCAGAATAATACGCTAAGATTGATTATCGTACCTATATTAAGTAAATCGTACCCAAGCTACTATAAATAGGTTAAAATATGATGTAAATATGGGAACTTCGATGTTTGTATAACCAATGCATGACCTACGTCTCTGATTCACGTATATTTTGGAGCCAAATCACTTGAACTTAGTTTAAAGGGGGAAACAAGAGAGATTGAGTCTCACTTGGGGACTTAATGTTGCATATACATGTCACACAAGGCCTTAAATGTCGGTTTCGGTCACCATTTCGGTATCGACCAAAATAGAATTTCGATCGAAATTTCGGTCATTTCGGTCATTTTTTATACTAGCACCCCCATATTTTGGTCATTTCGGTTAAATTTCGATTTTGACTGGATATCGATATTCGACAGAAATTCGACCGAATTTCGCTGAAATTTGAGGCCATGCGCATCGGCAAGCCATGTCGGAGTAGCCTGGAAGTACGGAAATCTTGTCGGTGAAGTCTGGGCATGATAAATCATACCGGTGGAGCCTAGATATGATTATAATGTCAAGAGTAACAACTTAATCACCATAGTAAGCTAGTTCGAGAGTATCTTTAGATGCTTGCTGCAACAGGAATCGGTGGGTACTTTTTTGTCTCGTACTTAACTACCAAACTTTGATTAACAACTTTATGAATGATGAAATTAAAATAGAAATGAAATTGCTTATTTGTTGCTATACTTTGACCTGTTATGCCTAGTGATACAATGCAAATGTTAAATCTTTCAATGTACGCCATAACATTTTCTCGTACATATTCATATATTATTTTCTGCATCTATTTATTAACAAATGAATTGAAATAAATGCATGTCAACCATTTGATGTAATTTTGTTATAACTCCTTGCACAAAAATATTTGGAATGGATTCTAGTCAATCGGGGGTGAGGTTGTTACATTTGCATATATAAATATGTACGCATTATATGCATGTATATATGTTTGTATGGTGTATATGAATATAAATACGTGGATACATACATATATGGGTTAAATGAGTATGCTCCCCGAGAGCATATAAGAGTATGCTTCTACTTCTTTCCCATAATATTTTTTATTTTTGAGAGGAAACCCCGACGGGTTTACTTAGAATAATAACTGGAATATGTGTTTTAAAATTTATGTAAAACAAACATGTCTACCATGTCTATCTAGATGTGCTCAATTTCAGTAATTCTAAAATTGTTAAAATTTGGTAGTCTTGATGGAGTGGATAGAAGTATCGAATTAAGTTGATTTTTGAATGTCACCATGGTGCCACCTGGTGATCTAAATCCCCCTAGGAAAGGGTGGTAGCATGTAAGTGACATGTTCCCAACGAACGTACTTCTTTTTCCTTATGTACATACATACATACATACATACATACATGCATGCATGCATGCATGCATACATACATACATATATCTATACACGCACACACACGTGTATGTGTGCATGCGTGTAAATATCGAATCGAATTGTTACCGAACGAATTCAGGTTAATTCATATTCAATTCATTTAGGAATCGAATCCCCAAGTTAAATTCAAATTCAGTTCATTTTATTCTGAATCAAACTTTTTTTGAATTTGTATCGAATTTATCCTAATCGAATTTGAATGATTCAGTTATATTAGCAGCCCTTGGTTTAGGGGACTTATATCAAACTTAAGTGCGCATATAACTGTGTGTTCTGGTCTTAGGTCTTCAATGTGTTCATCGACAGTCAAGGAAGATCTCTATTATCAGGTCATGACATGGATGACCAACAACGTTGAATCTCATATTGCAGTGAATTATCTTGTACAAGGACTCCCTCAAGGGCATACAAGATGAATTGACACATACAACTCTCAGTAAACGAGCAAGTCATGTCTCGCCAACATATACATGTAAATTTGGTCCGCATCTCAGGGAGAGTCCACTCTTGTTGAATACCATCGACTTCTTAGCAACCTCTACGAGGAACTTGCCATCTTTCAACCAACCTGTTGTCCTAAACATGTGATAAAGAGATTTAAGTGGCAAGTCTACAGATTTGTTGTCAGCGCGCATCCTCGCTATCAGAATGCGAAGGATTAGTTGCTTACATCCGATGCTCTGCCATCCATCAATGTCATCTTTGTCCGCCGACAATAGCTTGAGACTTCTACCGATGATACTCCTATTCCATATCATGTAGAGAACTTTGCTTTTCTAGCCGCCTCTGGAAGAAGCGTGCGCCACATCTTTTGTGGAGGTGGAGGTAGTGACTTTGATCGTAGTCGTGATTTTGGACGTACCGTACACAGTTCATTCATTGTCAGCGATTTAGTTATGCTTCTAAGAGGTGTTGAGCAAAGTTTGGCTTTCCACGGCAATGTAATGCTGCATCAACATGTGACTATGATGCGGTGGTTCTGATCAGGACTCTGATAGACAGACAATCCAACTCTTCGCCACATATTACTCGGCTTGATGCACTTATTGCAGAACTCTACTACTAGTGAGACTCCCTACATAGAACCTTGCTACTACCTCAGGTATTGTAGCTAGCTCTGCTTTTGCCACAACCCCACCTGGATTATTGACTCTAGTATATTTAACATTTAACTGGAGAAGGTAGTCTGCTGATCTCCTCTCATCCCTCTTCCTCTGTGAAGTTGATTTGCCTAACCAACTATACACATTCTTTTATTACCACTATTAGGATTATAGAGTTTTCCTCCGAACTCTGGCTAGCTGACATTATTTCTTCCCCTGATTTCAAAAAAAGAAGAAGTTGAATTCTGACAAGCTCTATAGCTACTTCAGGTCATCCAGATGATGCAGATTTTTGGTGGGGCATATGAGAAGAACGGTCTATACTACCTTGATATATCCCATGATGATTCCACTTTTGCCGGTGCTATCTCTGTGTTTGCCGACCCATTCCTTTGGTATCTCCAGCTTGGTCATTCCTCTGATAGAGCCCCTTCTTATATGTTTCCCGAACTATCATCTCTAAAGCCTTTTGAGTGCAAAGCCTGCTAATTCGACAAATATCATCAGGCCTCCTTTCCACCGAGGATGAGCCTCATCGTTCATTAGCTTTCTCCTTAGTCCATTGTGATATCTGGGGACCTTGTGCAATCTGTACTATAAGAGGTCATAAATATTTCACTATTTTTATGGATGATTATAACACATCTTCTTGGGTCTAATAAAGAAGCAGTCAGATATTAATATAATTGTCAAGTCTTTTCAGTTTGTCAAAACTTCTTTCTTTACTTGTATTTAGACTTTTATGACTGATAATGCTTTTGAATTCATTCAACATGATTTGTTCACTTTCTTTCCTACTCAGGGAACTCTTCACCAGATCTCTTGTTCATATATTTTATAGTAGAATGGGGTTGCGGAAAGGAAACTCTGCCATCTTCTGGACATCACCCGTATCTTTTTTTATGAAGGTTCCCAAAACATATTAGGTGGATGATGTTCTCACTTCCACGTACCTTGTTAATGAGATATCCTACTTAGTTCTCAATAGGGGTAATTCCTTTCACCCTCCTGTATAAAGATGAGGAACCATTTCCTCTCCCATTGAGATTTTTTGATTCCACTACTTTTGTCCATAACTTTTATACTACCGATAAACTGTCTCCTCATGTAATCAAGTGTATGTTCCTTTTCTACTCTCGGACTTTAAGGGAGTATAAGTGCTATGATTGCACTAATCATCGCTACTACATTTCTGTTAGTGTCACCTTCTATGAACAAACCTGCTACTTCACTAGTCTAACAATGACATCCCCTTGGAGCTTCCACGACCTCCCATTGTCTACAAAAGGAGTTTAGTTTGACTTCGTACCGTTACTTATCCTTACAGGATGACACATCTTCAAGTGGCTGCATCATCGATAATCCGGATGCTCCATCAGAATTTCCTATAACGTTGAGGAAATAAAAAGGAAATGTACTCTTCACCCCTTGTCACATTTACTTTTACTGATAATCCATCCAGTTGTGACATGAGATTTACAAATGCTCTTATTATTGTTACTCGTGATCAGTACGATGTACTTCATGATCACTGCAACAACAACATCGACAACAACAACAAAGACTTGTCCTACATTAAGTAGGGCCGACTACATGGATTCTTTGCCTCCATTCATATCTTTCTTGGGCCATTCTCGGGTTTAGATCCACATTACTAAAATCTATTCGGATAGTCTCATTCCAACACTTCTCGGGCCTTTCTTCCTTGCCTTCTATTAGCTGACCCAACATCCCAAATCATCATCTTCTAACCGATGCATCATCCGCCGTCTTTTGCAAATGGCCAAACTACTTAAGCGGTGTTCTCTTATCTTATCCTTTATCGGAGCTACATCATATTTCTTTTTGATTGCTTCATTCCGAATTCAATTTTTAGGATCATGGTTGGAAAATGGCCATGGTAAGGTGACAGACGTGCTTACCTTCGTGGGCATGTGAGATTAAGGTTTGAAAAAATGAAAAGCAGAATGAGGCTTTTATGCTGGAATCGAGGCAATGCATAGCCTCGAGACCGCCTTAGTATTCCTACCCCAAATATGTTATTTAATAAAGAATATTGTAATAATATTAGTAACACAATATTATCTAATAAGTTCCAATGTTCCAAAGCAATTAAAGCATATTTCAAGTAATTTCTCAATACCAACATATACTAACATCGCTGCCTACGCTTCATGTGATAATGTGAAAGTCTAAAAGTTCAAGACAAAAGATTTAAATGATTACAAAACATGATATAAGTTCGAATATTCTACTTCTAATACATGTCTAATAGTTTAAAGAACCCAAAGGAATACTAAAAGAGGTAGCTTCACTATATCCTAATCAATGTTCTGGGCCTTCTGGAGGCTCCTACTCATTGACATTGGCTCCAATGAACATCTGCATAAAGATCGATATCCGAAGAACTACTGCTTACTAGATCATCCAATGAGTTATCCATATACTTCAACCTTGCTTCATCTTCCCCTTCATCGCTAACTCCATCATCTTGAAACTCCTCATCAACAGACACCATTACTTTACCTAAATTAGATAATACCGATGTCTCTTAACTAACTTTTGGTGTGTTTAAAATAACCTAGTATGTTCAAGAATCATAATAATAAGAAACCATTTCCTTTGTCCTTCCTCCTCTTCCGTCATGAATTGCCTTGTCCTTCGGCTTCATCCTCGACTTCTACAACATTATCTTCAATGGGAGTGCGCATCAAGTTCTTAATATTCTTTGAAGTTACAACTTTGGAGCTCCGATACCCATTCATCGCCATCATCCACATCAAGCATAGATGATCCTCCATGGTCTTTCTCCTAATCTCTCTATGCTTCAACTTTAGGTTAAACATCACGTAGACCAAATCATTCAATTTGGCTTGTGTGAGTCTGGTAACTCCACTGGTAATCCTCTTACCACAAAATTTGCATTAAACATACATATATCCTTTAGCCTTTTGAGCCCTGTCCATCTCAAGTTGAACACAATATTTCAATGCAGGATCATTCTGGCCTCCTTCGGAATTCTTTGGGTCTTTTCTTAACTTCAACATCTCTATAATTTCTAATAGCAAAAATAAACAACCATCATACGGTTAAACAACCATCATACTTCAATCAATCCTCAAGCTTCATATTCACTATATTAGTGAATCTAACATATTTTAATGGCACATCCAATCTATTAGAATTATAATAATAAGCTGTTAAATTGGTCCACAACCAAATAAAGTTAAGAGGAGTTACCTAATTTTTCTTAGATTTAATAATCAATTAAGTAAAATTTTTTTAAGCAAATCAATTAAGCAAAATTTTTTGACAAACATGATTGGTTTTTGCCGAATCATTTTTGTATATAAGTACACATAAATTTGTGGATGTTCTTATATTTGATGTCATCCAAACTAAAAAATTAAGTTATCTGAAAACAAATAATCCATAGTATCTACTGAAGTTACATAAAAAACTAAAATATGCTTACTACTGTTTTGTAGGGCGAAGGCGGAGAAGCTGTGCAAGGGCTTTTCCAAGAAGCTGGAGGTGATGACGTGGCTGCTACGCGCAACACGGTTTTGGAGAAGAGGCATGAGAGGCTTGGCGATGCTGAAGAGTCAGCGATGCGCTTTCAGCAGCTGGATGCAATGTGGCTCGGGGGGGGGGGGTAAGGGTTTTTCACTGCGAAAGCTGGAGGTTCGAGAGGATTTGGGTTTTTTCGCATGGAGAAAAGAGTTATAAGCTTCACACGTGACCCACTAATCCCGGGCGTGCCTCGCCTCACCATGCCTTGCCCATTGAGGCGCCCTCCTCGTAGCTGCAGGCTAAGGCTTATGCCTCTGATCGGTTTTTTGGTGCCTCGCCTTGAGGCATATGCCTCGAGCATCTCGAGGCGCGCTTTTTCAAACCATGTGTGGGATCTTGTGTCATATCCTCCAAATGTAAAGCTTGTATCATGCAGGTGGGTCTTTATGACCAAAAAATCTCCAGATGGCTCCTTTAACAGACTAAAGGCTAGACTTATGGCAAAGGGCTTCACACAACAACTATTTTGGGACTTTCTCTCCAGTGGCTTGGATGGGGTTAATTTGTATGATTCTCTATGTCGCTGCTAACAAGAGTTGACCCATCTTCCATCATGATATGCATAATGCATTTGTTTATGGTGATATCGAGGAGGGAGGTTTACATGATGCGCCCACCATGTTACTACGTCGAGGGGGAGCATGTATGCTGACTTCGTAAGGCCATCTATATTCTAATGCAGAGTCCTCAAGCATGGTTCAACATATTGCCCTTTGAGATCGGTTCTCTTGGCTTCCATAGATGACATCTGATTATTCTATGTTCGTCAGATAAAGGTCTTCTGGCATTGTAATACTTGCTGTTTGTGTCAATGACATTGTTATTACTGGTGACGACAAAGTAAAAATTCTAGTGACCATAGCCTTCTTCCAGAAGGTGTTTGTCAACAAGGAACATGGTTGGTTCAAGTACTTCCTTTGCATTGAGATGATGAAAGGAATTACAATTATCACAACTAAAGTATTGCTGGATATTCTTACATAAGCCGGTTTGCTTGGATGCAAACCACCATGCATCCCTACAGAATTGCAGAAGCATGCTACCACTGTTGCTATATTCAGCCGAATGGACCAAATATTTGGCTTGTTGGGGGGCGGGGTAAGACTGAACAAAAATACATCCGGACGAATATTCTCATTCGGGGGGAGGGGTGAATAGAATATTTATTCGGTCGAATATTTGGTCCAAGTATTTGGCCTAAATGTTCGGGTATTCAGTCGAATATTCGGTCGATAATTGCAACAAACGATCCATTTTTTATCAATTTATTTTTAAAGGTCCCCATGTAACTCGATATCACCACAAATTATAAAGCTCCGTATATGTAACATGTTAATTGGTACTTTCATCTTGTACTCATATATGTATAAATATGTAAGAGTATATATATTTATATTCGATTTATATTTAAAATAATTTGAAAATATACAATCGAATAATTCTGAATATTACCCGAATACGGAATATTATTTACTCAGTGACCCCTCCGACTAAATATGGAATACCGACTTTTGCAACGCTGCATGCTATATCTACTAATCTTATATTTGAAGATATTACATGATATAAAAGTCTAGTGGGCAATTTGCTCTACCTTATTGTTAGTAGGCCATATATATCATATGCTGTTCCCAGAGCTAGCCATCAAATAGATAATCTTCACTATAGTCATTGTCATGATGTTCTCTTGATCTTTCGATACTTGAAGGACTTTACTGGAAAATACCTCTTTTATGGGGCTAACAACCACTTTGACTTGACCGCCTATGCATATGTTGACTCTGCAAGCTCTCTTGAGGACATGTGATCCATCACTTGTTATTAGGGTTGTAAACGGTCGGATACAAATACAGATAAGTCTTATCAGATCCTTTTTCATTTTTAAATCCGAATACATATATTGATACGAATATTATATGAATGTATGGATTGGAGAATTCATTGTCCTTACAAAACGGATAGGGATGTAAAATGTATATTCAAAATTCGGTTATGGATTTTTGACAAAAGAATACGAATTATCCAATGAATTTTTACCACTTATATATTGTAAAAAAGTTTTTTTACGATAACATTCACATGCTCTCTAAGATAATTATTTGAATTGATATTTATATTATAAAAATACCTATGTGTTTTATTTATCTTGATAAAAGAGTGGCTTGTCTTCATCTTTAATATTGTATGTATGGCCCTATTTTCCCATTTCAGAATAATGCTCAGGTTCCTTTTTTTATAACTTGTGTACAACCGACAAAATATATTGCTCTTATGTTTTCCTTTTAGTCGTTTTCCTCCCTTTTATAAATTATACCATTATCTATCCAAATCGTTGACATAAGTTTCTTTTGTCTTTTAGGCATGAGGATCACTATCTTTTCTACGATATCATTACTTGAATTTTTAATTGTTGGATTGATGCTACTCATTGTGATCATTAAAATAAGACCAATGACCTATAATAAAATTTCCACATCATACTTTAAGTCGCATCGAACAGCCAATGGATTTAATATTTGATAGAGATGGTAGAGAAATGAAAAATATCACAACGTTGGATAAATAAAAAACGACCTGGAGAGGGGTTACTCATGTAGAGAGGTGGCATGTCGGTGGAGGGTGGGCTATCTTGCACGGAGAAATGGCAGCAACACCATTTAAGGCAACAAAAATGGCTTTGTCTTGTTTTCAAGAGAACATAATGAAGGGAGTGGTTATTCTGATTCTGTTTTACTCGATTCAGGTCATGGTATTAGGGAGTCGAGATTGGGAAGTGAGGATCATGGGATGAGAATTGGCAAAATGATAAAATTGCAATGGGTATGGGAATCAGTAACCTTGAAACATGGATTGCATTATAATTATTATATTATAGTGGGAATCACAAGTTCCGGTTTAAGGTTGGGTAACGATGTCAGTTTTATTATAAATATTGTTACGCTATCTGATTTGGAAGTTATGACGTCTAATTTATTCCAAGTATCGTATCATAGCATGCATATTAAAATACAATAGAAACACATACCGAAAACATATATTCGTATTTGTATCCGTTGATATTTCTATTTCTGCATCCACATTGTATTCAATAAATTATATTTTTATAGTATTCATTTTCGTATTCATATTCGTCGGATGCTAAAGATCAACATCCACATTGCATCCGTATTTGCCAGAACTAGAAAAAAGCATCCATATCCTTTTTAAAACACATGCATATACCAACAAATACAGATATATCCACATCCTCTTGCATCCTTATTGGTTATGCCATGTTTATTGGAGGAAACCTTGTTACATGGTGAAGTAAGAAACAAACAATTGTCTCCGGTTGAAGTGCATATGTCGAATATAGGGCAATGACTCAAACCACATGCGAGATTACCTGGCTAATCTCATTTCTACAGGAGCTTAGACTCCTTTCTACCACTCATGATCCTCCATGCAGTGCCTAATGCAGTTGAACATTCAAGGGAATGCCACTAACTGGACGAAGATGAAATTCACGTGTCTTAAAAACGTGATCTTTAAGTCAACATAATACTGATGTTCAATTGGGTTATAACACATGTACCCTTTATGGGTTCGAGAGTACCTAAGAAAAACCAAGGCCTTAAATGTCGGATTTCGGTTTCGTTTCGGTGACTGACCGAAACGAAATTTCGGCCGAATTTCGGTCGAAATTCGACCGAAATTTCGGTCATTTCGGTCGTTTTTTCAACTAAGGCCCCCAAATTTCGGTCGACACAAGGCATTTCGGCTGGATTTCGGTAACCCACCGAAACCGAAATTCGGTCGAATTTCGGCGAAATTTGAGGCCATGAGAAAAACACACGTCATTGCAAAACACATATAATTTATCCTTAGTCAAAGGTAATGCAACCAAAAACTCATAAAGATAATGTAAAAGATTTACCACCTTTACAGAACAGCGACCGAGGCAACCCTACCAGGTACAAGTGACGGTACACTGTTGATCAAGTAAGATGCAATAATGACATATCCCTGGAACGTTTTATGGACCATCATTTAAGTAATAAGAGATATTAATTAAAAAAAACACCGCCTTAGATGTTGAGGCATATGCCTCAGGGCGAGGCGCCTCAAATCGCCTCGTGGCTTAAGACTCATCTGTAATCCTTGATGTGTGCGTCTCGTCTGAGTGAGGTGAAGCTGAAGTGCATAGGCGAAGCTGAGGCAGATGCATGAATTGCACGTTATCACAGAGCCCAAAGTGAAACTCTCCACAAGGCTAAGTGAACCAAGAAAAGGGTCCATGCAAGACACATGCGAGCTATTTCTCTAGGTATATCTTGAGTTTGTGGCACCCAATACCTCCATTACTAGATCTCTCACAAAGGTCGCAAGAAAATAAAGCCAAGGTCCATTCCACCCCCTCTCGCGAGGGTGATCTGATGTAAGAAGAGGGACGTGGAAATCACCGCTCATATTCCACGACGGATCAAGTTCACGCTTGAGATTGATGCAACATCAACAACAAAGCCTTTTCCCACAGTAAGAAGGATCGACTACATGGATTACTTGCCTCCATTCAGATCTCTACATGGATTCCTTGCCTCCATTCAGATCTATCTAAGATCATTTTAGGTTTAGATCAAACAAACTGAGATCCCTTCAGATAGTCTCATTCCAACACTTCTTGTGCCTTCCTCCCTCTCTCTTAGCCAGTTCAACATCTCAAAGCTCGCATCTGCTAACTGGTACATCAGTTGACCTCTTTTGCAAAGGGTTAAACATTTTAATCGATTTTCTCTCGTCTTATCCTTTATTGGAGCTACACCAACTTTCTTTTTTGAACTCATCATTTGGAATCCGATCTTTACACGTAGATTACACTTCCATCTTAGCATCTTCATTTCTACTATTATCATTCTTTGCACATGTCTATGATTCACTAGCCACCATACATATCCATAAAGCATAGCAGGTCTCACAATGGCTTTGTAAACTTTCCTTTGATTTTCAAAGGAATTTTCTTATAACACAGAATAGTAGAGGCTCTTTTCTACTATTGCCAACATGCATTTATTATATGAGTAACATCTCCATCGATTTCCCCATCATGTTGCAAACCCTAGTATTTAAATAATTCTTTCTTCAGAATGTTATCGTCACCAATCCTCATCTCGATTCCTTCCCTACTGCTTCCATCTAATGTGCACTCTATATTTTCAGTTTAGCCCTACTTGTACAAAATTCTTTAGTTTCTAATGTATGTCGCCACCCTCAAGCTTCTTATTTACTTCATCTCTAGTTCCGTTAATCAACCGATATCATCAACGAATAACATACACCAAGGTAGTTCATCCTGAATGTGACTAGTCACCTCGTCCATAATCAAAAGGAATGGACTTAAAGCTGAACCATGATGCAAACCAATGTTGATGTCAAAATAGTCGGTCTTCTCACTCTAGATCCTTACACAAGATGAATCCTCATCATACATATCTTTTATAATGTTAATGTATAGGACTTGTACCTATCTCTTCTCTAGAACTCTCCACAATATATCTCGTGGGATAGAATCATAAGCCTTCTCCATCTCCATTGTTCTTCTCAACAAGTGGATGGTTTCAATAATTGAACGTCCTGTCATGAATCCGAATTGGTTGTTCTTTAACTTTGGAAACTTTTCTCAACCTTCTTTCGATCACACATTCCCAAATTTTCATAGTGTGACTAATCGGGGTTGGTACCTCTATAATTCAAATATTTCTGATTGTGCCCTTTATTCTTATAAAAAAGCACCACGTTACTTCTCCTACATTCTTCAGGCATTTTCTTTCTTCAACAAATAACACTAAATAAATTTGTGAGCCAAGTCAAATCACGTTCACCTAGAACTCTCCATGCTTTTATAGGAAGTCATCACGTCCTACACCTTTACCAAGTTTCATAACCTTTAAAACCTCCTCTACTTCCTTTGTATTCGACTATATCTTGCATGATTCAAATAACTTTCACCACTAGCTATATCTCCAACATTGCTCTCTCTATTTCCTTCGTCAATGAAAAACTTATGGAAATACTGTTTCCATCTAGCAAGCAAGCATCCGTCCTCATACTTAATGCATGTCACTTTAGAAAAGATCTTTGATCTCTCTTTCTCTTGCTTTGGCCAATCCGAATATATTCTTCTGGCTATCTTTAGAATCAAGATTTTTGCATATAACTTCATAAGCTTTTGACTTAGTTTCACTTATAGCCTTCTTTTTCTTCTTCTTCGCTATTTTATAGTTTGTTACATTTTACTTTGGTTTCTCTTACACGCTTCTACTCCACCACCAAGCTTCTTTTTGGCTTGGAACTCCTCACTTTGACTTTCCTAGCATCTCTTTGGCTACCTTTCGGATACAAGATGCTACAACCTCCACATTTCGTTTGCACTTCCCTTACAATACCAAGATAAGTCTCTTCGAACCTTCTCCCTGAAGCTTGATTGCTTCAATTAAAAATTCCCCCATCTAGTTCTAGTGATCTTGAGAATGCTCCTTTTCTTACTTGCTCTTTTATTTGCATATCCATGACTAAAAAGTGTTGTTGAGTTGTCTAATTCTCTCATGGGATTACTTTGTAGTCTTTGCAACACAACCAATCTCTTCTCCTCAACACAAAGTAATCTATTTGTGTTCTAGTCGGGTCACTCTTATAAGTAATTAAATTCTCCTGCCTCTTTTTGAAGAGAATGTTTGCTATGAAAAGATCGTAAGTTGTTACAAAATCTAGAGTCACTTTTCCCTCTTTATTTCTATCCTCGAAGCCACGGACTTCGCGTACACTAGCATACCCGTAAGCATCATTTCCCACATGTACATTAAGATCTCCACCTAGACAAATCATCTCTCTTTGTAGGATTCCTTGTATAATCTTATTCAAATCTTCCCGAAAACTTATTTAATCCTTTCCTCTAAACTAATTTGCGTTGCATAAACTCATACTTAAAATTTCTTCTTCGATCACCAATTTTAGCAAAATAATATGAATCCCCAAAATTTTGCACCTCAACCATACTATCATTCAAATCCTTATGAACCACCACTCCAACACCACTTCTGCCTTCTCTTTATCCGAATACCATAATTTAAAGCATGTCTTGTCCATCTTTTGTGCATTCTCTCCCACCCATTTATCTCTTGGAGACATACTATCTGAATCTTCCTTCTTTCCATTTTATCTACTATCTCCATCTATTTGCTAGCCAAAGTGCTAATATTTAAACTACTTATCCATAACTTCTTTTCTGACCTCTTTTGGACCAACTTCTTTACTCACATAGGTCCATAATGCGAGAACCCTTGCAAATTTTGGACTTCATCTGAGTGTTGATGCATCAAAACTAGCTTATTTACTCACGAGTTCCTCCTGCAAGAATCTTTGCAAATTTTGAACTATATTCGGACAATGATGTTGCGTCCTTTGCCAACTTTTCATTGCATTCGGGCAATGCAATACGTCATTAGTAAATCCATGTTGAATAAACCTGATTGTTTTTGGACAAAAGAGGGAGGACAAGGGGTTCCGATCTATGTGATCGGAGGTTTGAATCGTCTGATCTAAGGTCTACTGTTGTGAACAGAAATTTATGGAAATTGAATTGAAATTGATAAAAAGGACTAAAGCTAAGGTAACCTGGAATGGATAATTAGATGTTTATCGCCTTGATGCAGATGCGAATGGCTACAGAAGCTCAATACGGTGGAGCTCGACAGACCTTGCCATCGGAATATGGATCTCATTGATTCGTCCTTCTTTACTCACTCCAATCCACTCTTCCACTCGATCTTGGTGGAATTGGGGTTGAATGCCGATCAAATTTGGCAAAGTGGACTTGAGAGGTGTTTTATAGGCAAGGAAAGCTCAAGAAGGATTGAAATTTTGGCACGACGCAAAGCTCGGATCTGGGAGAAGAGAGTCAGACGTGGATCTCAGGTCTAAGGTGGATGATTAGTTTGTGGAATTGAGTCAGATGAAGGTAGAAATCGAGTAAGAAAAATTGGAGTAGAATTGAAGTTAAAGCGGGTTGATCGAGTCTGAAGGAGAATGGAGAGTTGACCAGGCATGTCATCCAACTGTGCTTGGATCAATCAGAACTTGGCTTGAATAGGACAATCATCACAGGACAAAATAAATAGAAATAAATACAAAAAAAATAAGTAATGTTAAATTAAAAAGTTATCAAAATAGAAAGTGTAAATAAATTAATAACTTATTTTATAGTGATTTTTGTTTAAATAAATAAAAAATGACAAAGCCTTCTCCCACTATAAGTAGGGTCGTTTACATGGATTCTTGCAAAATGGTGAAGCATTCTCCCAATATAAGTAGGGTCGGCTACATAGATTCTTGTTCAAATAAGTGTTGAAAGATTCGACTAT
The DNA here is from genome assembly GCA_037367405.1 of Ottelia alismoides. Taxonomy (NCBI): domain Eukaryota; kingdom Viridiplantae; phylum Streptophyta; class Magnoliopsida; order Alismatales; family Hydrocharitaceae; genus Ottelia; species Ottelia alismoides. The sequence continues at coordinate 1,369,834 of JAZKJV010006597.1, read as the reverse complement.
AGTTTATTCTGACTATTGACTACCTAATGCAACCCCCACAAAGGGGGTTTTGAACCCTGGTCTTTTGGGTGGTAGGCACAATGTAGTACCACCACCCCGTTTTATTGAATTAAATAATTTAGTTTAAATGGTTAATTAATATAATACATGTATTTACATGTATAAAATATCTATATACAAAGTATGCCTATTTTTAATTATTTGTTTTCATCAGAATACATTTTATTTTCTATAAATTAATTTACTGAATAAACTGAGGACTTTAAATACAGTTTTACTTTATTTCTATGAATTTTTTAATGGTATAAATAAATAATGATATTTACAATGTAGGTATTTTTTATCTATATACAAGCTTTAAATATTTTTATTCGTTATTTTTATGCATATTTTATTAATTTTATATTATTTATTCAGGTTGGCCAATGCAAGAGAAAGAAAGACCAAAGACCTTTCTCAAGTGAGATGCATTAAAGACGAGGAAGGTCACGTGCTTGTTACTCAGAAGGATACAAAGACTAGATGGGAGCAATACTTCCATAAACTTTTCATTAGGGTAGGAAATAGAGAGATCACTTTAGGTGATCTAGCTAGTAGTGAAAGTTAGTTGAATCGTGCAAGCTATAGGCGAATACAAAGAAAGGAATAGAGGAGGCTTTGAAGGTTATGAGATCTGGGAAAGGTGTATGACCGGATGACATCCCTGTAGAAGTATGGAGAGTTTTAGGTGAGCATGGTTTGACTTGGCTTATGAATCTATTCAATGTTATTTGACAAACCAAGAAAATGCCTGGAGATTGGAGGAGTATCGTCGTGCCTCTTTATAATAATAAAGGAGACATACAAAATTGTTCAAATTACAGAGGTATCAAGCTGATGAGTCATAATATGAAAATTTGGGAATGTGTGATCGAAAGAAGGTTGAGGCAAGTTTCCAACATAAAAGAAATCCAATTTGGATTCATGCTATGTTGCTCAACTATTGAAGCTATCCATTTCCTGAGGAGAACAATGGAGATTTATAGAACTAAATGGAAGAACCTCCATATGATCTTTAATTCTTTATTGATTCGAAGATGGCTTATTATTCTGTCCCACGAGAGATATTGTGGAGAGTTCTGGAGAAGAGACAAGTACATGTCCTATACATTAACCTCATAAAGGACATGTATGATAGGGCTTTATCTTGTTTAAGGACCCTGCCTGGGAAGACTGGCTATTTTGACATCAACATTGGTTTACGTCAAGGTTCAGCTTCGAGTCCATTTCTTTTTACTTTGATTATGGGTGAGTTGACAAGTCACATTCAGAATGACTTACCTTGGTGTATATTTTTTGCTGATGATATTGTGTTGATTGACGCGACTAGAGATGGAGTAATTGGGAATCTTTAGATATGGAGATATGAGTTGGAGACTAAAGGATTTCGTTTAAGTAGGGCTAAAACGGAATATATGGAGTGCACCTTTGATGGAAGCAATGGTGAAGGAATCGACATCAAAATTGGTGACAATAACATTCAGAAGAGAGATTCTTTTAGATATCGGGGATCTATTTTGCAACATGATGGGGAAATTGATGGAGACGTTACTAATAGAATAAATGTAGACTGGTTAAAGTGGAGAGGAGCTTCTGCTGCTCTCTGTGATAAGAAATCCTTTAAAAATTAAAGGAAGGTTTTTCAAAGCAGTCGTGAGACTCGCTATGCTCTATAGATCTGAATGTTGGCATGCGAACATAAACATGTGCAAAGAATGAATGTAGAAGAAATGAAAATGCTAAGGTGGATGTGTGGACACACATGTAAAGATCGGATTCGGAATGATGCAATCAGAAAGAAAATTGGTGTAGCTCCGATCGAGGATAAGATGCAAGAAAAGCCGCTTAATAAGGTTTGGTCATTTGCTAAGAAGATCAGCTGATGCACCAGTTAGAAGATGCGAGTGTTGGGATGCTGAGCCGGCTAAGAGAGGATGAGGATGGCCCAAGAAGTGTTGGAAAGAGATTATACGAAGGGATCTTAGTTTTGTGGATATAAGCCCAGGATTGATCCAAGATAGATCCGAATGGAAGCGAAGAATCAATGTAACCGACCCTACTTAATTTTGGCGGCTCTGTTGCTATTGTATTTTATTTATTTCAAACACATTTTAAGAGTTTTATATAAATTTTGGTATTTTTATAAAGATATTTACAATGATAAATAATTATAACTATTTACGATTTATGTTTGATTTACCTATGTAATAAATACATTTATTTATTTTTGGTTCTTATTAAAATTGTTATTTTTATAGAATTATTATGAAATAATGTAAAAACATTAAAAATAAAAAATATATACAAATTATGTAGAATAAAAATATGTAATGGATAATATATATAATTGTACATAGATCATGATACCTTAAAAAGTCAACTTTCACATCCTAACTTCGATTTTAATGAAACCACCCTCATTTTAATGATAATTTAATGTTGAATACAATGAAAGTGATTTTCATTATATTTGAGTTCATACAAAGAAGATATTCGTCTTTATTTATTGGTTTTACGACTTTTCGATTTGTTGTACCATGTTATCTGTACATGAGCTATTTTTGCAAATATTTTTATTATTTAGTATATATTATTATACATAACTTTCAAGAAAATATTTTTATTTGAGGTGCTCTGGATGATTAATAAAATATTACAATATATTTACATAATGAATATGATGTATATGTGCACTGGTTTTCTTGATTTTCTGGAATTTATATTAGTTATTGACCCTATCTCTCGATACTTTGTTCCTTGATGACTAGGTCAAGACTTGACATGGTCTTGGGTTTTAGAGTCAATATGTATCAATTGTGGAAAGGAGGAGATTGCGAGGATGGTTGCATCATATTTCAAGAACATGAGATTGCATGCTCTACATTATGGATCCAGATGGCTGAGTCTGGGTGTGAACATTGAGATCCGGATGCGGATTCGTTGACGAAGTTGTTCAAGTTGTTAGAGGTTCGTGAGGCGGTGTTTGCGTTGAATCTAGATGATTGCCCTAGGTCGGATGGCCCCCATTTTCCTTTTCCATGAGTTTTGGGATTTGGTAACTGAGGAGGTGTCAAAGTTTGTTGCGGAGGGTAATTCAGGGTTTGATCGTCTTAATCGCTTGCTGATTTTTCTGCTTCCATAGAAGGATATGGCCACCAGGGTGGAGGTTTACCTCCCAATTACGCTTTCCAATGCGATCTACTTGATTGTGGCTAAGTTGTTGGCCACATGGAAGGCCACATCGATATCAATATCGTTTCGATATCGTATCGATACGATATTTCGACGATATATCGTCGAAATATCGCCCATATCGACGAGCTTTTGTGAAGAAAATGCCTGGAAATCGGGATATATCGCCATATCGATACCCGTATCGGTCCCATGTCGATATCGATAGATCGGCGATATATCGCCGATATATCCCGATATTTCCTTCCATGGTTGGCCAACAAACCGAGGGGAATTTTTAACACGATCATTTCCTCATCTCAGAGTGCTTTTCTACCTGGCAGCTTAGGGACAATGTTGTTCTGTCTTCTGAGACTGTGACTAATTAAAAGAGGAGAAGAACGAAGGGAGTGGTCTGGAAGGTTCATTTTTTGAAAGCTTATGATAGTGTGGATTGACACTTCTTGTGGGCTTCTTTGTTTAAGAGAGATTTTTCGGATTAATGAATACCATGGATGAAGAGGCGTGTTGCGACTACATCCTGTGCGGTCCTTGTGAATATGGGCAACTGAGAGAGTTTTTTTTGCACCTACAACAGGGCATGCGCCATGGTTGCCTGTTGTCCCCCTATTTTTTGCTCTTGCTGCCGATGCACTATCAGTTATGGTGGATTGAGCAGTGTCGGGCAGCTTATATAGCATCTACATCAGGTTGATTCCGATTTTCCATTATGCAGATGACACCATTCTGTTTGTGGAAGGAGGCTCTGAGAGTCGCAGGGGTTTTTCTGTGACTGTGTTCTTGGACTTTTTTTGGTGATGTTTCTGACATGAGGCTTAACATGCATAAGTCTGAGTTTGTGCCCTTCAGTCGGGAGGGGGAGGAGGTTAGGCTTTGTGCAGGTTGGCTGAGGTCCCCTCATAGAGACCTATCTTTGCGGTACCTTGGTGTGCTACTGGTTGTTGGGAGGATGTAAATGGTGGAGTGGTTGCTTGTGATTGAGAAGATGGAATAAATGTTGGCGGGTTGGAGATCTATTTATCTGTCTCGTAGTGGTAGGCTGGTGTTACTGAGGTTGGTTCTCTCTGCTATCACTTCTTCTTTCTGTCCGCTAGGAATTTCCCTGTTGGGGTGTGGCTGAGGCTTGAGACTATCATGAGACAGTTTTTCCGGTCATCTTTCGGACATCAAATGTGATGCTTGGTTGATTGGGGAATGGTGTCATGTTGGAAGGATGATGACGGCCTTGGGGTATGCAACTTGGAGGAGATGAATAAAGCATTGTTTAGCAAGTGGATTGCGTATCTGGTGGGAGTGTGATAACTTGGTGTGTGCCATGCTATGGAGAATCTATGGCTTGGGTTGTTCTGTACCGAACCCGAGGGTTTTTGGACATGTCTCTTCTTTCTTTTGGAGAGGTATTTGTGATGCGACACATGAGATTTGCTCATTCTTGAGACTGGTTGTCGACACTGGTAGGGGTTTCAAATTTTGAACTGACGATTGGAGTGAGAGAGGAGTACTTGGGTCGTGCTTTCCGCAGTTGTTGGCACTGGCGACTGATTCAAACTGTTCTGTGGTGGATGTTTGGAACACATATTCGTTTTCCTCTTATTTCATATCTGAGCTGTCGGATCAGCGAATGAGCAAGCTATTAGCGATGCTATAGGACCTGGAGGGTGCTAATGGACCCATGGAGGGTCGGGATTGCTGGAGCTGGTTTGATGGCTCTTTCTCTGTGGGGAAGGTGTACAAGACCCTGAATGACCATTGATTTTTGATTTTGGAAGGTGTGTGGCCGATTGTAGGAGAATCTGGAAATGGAAAATTTCGATGCACGTAAAGGTGTTCATGTGGCTGTTTAGAAGGGGGGACTGTTGACGGTGGACATATTCACATGGTTTGTCCTGACATCGGACCCGATCTGCTGACTGCTGTTGTCACGAGAATGCTGAGTATGCGGACTATTCAGTAATACAATGTTTTCTACTGATTGGTTTCAAGGTTTTGGCAATCCATTGGGGCGGAATGGCATGGTACAAAGAAGGAGCGTGTGTAGTAATGATTTGGGCACTCTGGTTGGCTAGAAATGGGGCGGTCTTCCATCAAGATCGCTTTTATGGTGAAAATGTAGTGGCGCATGCTAAGGTGTTAGTTGACAGATGGAATGTATAACACATGCTTTAAAATTCTCAATGTATTCGGCTTGTAATTATTTTTGGGTGATTAATGGTGAAGTTGTTGGGCATAAACCTATGCAGTGAAGGCCCTTCTTTTTTTAAAAAACCCATTGTACATATCTACACCTTTCTTCTTCTTTTTCTTTTCTTCTTTTTTTATTTTATTTTGGTATACATAAGTGTTATATGCGCATTATTATAAAATGGTGTTAGTTTGTTAAGAGATGATAATTAATGATCTTTACATGTGTTTTACTAGAGATTTTAAACCAAATGAAAGAGTAAAAATAATGAATTGAGGATTCATCAATATTGTCAGAATGCTTTCCCCAAAAATATTTATGTGGTTTTCACCTTTTCAAGAAAATTGTGGTTTTCACAAACTTGTTTGTATATCTTCTATTACATACAATTTATTTGGATGATGTAGAAGTTGTCATTTTTATAAGTTGCGGGCCTTTTATCCTGTTTGAACTTTTGCTTGTACTGCCACCTTTTAAGCTACTCCTGGAATTCCTTGTATTCTTTTTCGACAGAAAATACTGTCCTTTCGATAAATAAAACATCTTTTTTTTCTTTTGCCACATGTTAGATAAGTTTTATAAATGACTTAATTTGTAGATTCGTTTTATTCAATGAGGATGAGCGTATGAGTTGATGATATTTTCTTTTTTGCAGTCATTGACCTTCTCAGATGCACTGAAGCTTATGTCTTACATGAAAGATTGGGTTTTCAATCCTGATAAGGTAGACACGTTCTGCACATGCATGGCTAGCTTTTTGCATGCAAGGAGTTGGGATGTTATATAAAGTTGATGTTTTTCGTTAATTTAATTAATATCTAGGAAATGAGAAGACATTTATTGCTTTTGCGAAATTGTTACAAGATGATTTCCACCTACATTCATATAAAAACCCCTGCTTGAATATTCATTATCTGCAAGTAATTTATTCACTGCATTAATAATTCCATCCTCCATCTTTTTCTTCCATTTTTATCTGCGGTGCTTGTATGTTTCTTTTAAGTTCATTAATTAATTGCGTTACAGGATGCATATTGATGCCTGGAGGGGGGGGGTTCTTTATAAGCTTTAAGAGCCTAGCTATGTATTTGTGGAGGATCTGGGAACCTTATCATGAGCTCTTGGCAAAATCCTCCTAAGCTTGATGATATTCCTGTGAAACTAATCATAAGCAAGCAATATTATGGAGCAATATTGTGGATCTACATCACAAAGGTTTGGGTCATGGGTTCGTTCTTAAGTTGGCACGAGATACAAGCAGAAGTCATGAAGGATGTTGAACGGAGTTATTTAGAGGACTTTTCTATTATCATGGATAAAAGGATTATAAAGGCTGCTTAGCCAAGAAACTAAGAAAACTATTTTTCTAAGAAACAAAAGGTTCACCATCTGTTGAGGTATGCTATCAAAAATTTATAAATAAATAACTTACAGCTTCACCTTAAAAGAACACTCAACATCCGTCTACAAAGTCCTGATCAACTGTTAGCAGTGTGTCACCAGTGCCTCATAAGCCTTGCATATTGAAACATTCTCTTCTTGTCCTATCTACTCCATGTTTTAAGCTTGTGGTCCACAATGCATCCTTAATCGACAAGGTGATGGCAAAGAGACACTAATCTCTCGTCTAAAAAGGGTGGAGTGAACTGAGGTAACCTATCCCACTTCACTATCCTCTTGGCATTTCTAATCTCAGGAACATTTCTGCGAACACTCCTTTTCCCGACCAATCATTCACCTGGAATTGAAAATCTTCTCCATTCCCCAGCTGCCGCCTCATGAGCGACCTCACTGGAGGCAAATATGCATCAAATCCTTCCTAAACACTGAACCCTTCGCGATCCATCGACACTTTCCTCAAAGGAGAGGCACCTTTAATAACAAGCCTCAAGAACCCTCCACAACGGCCACCTCTCTCACCCATCAACTTGAGGATCCACATCGACATCGATGCTTCATTGAAATGCCACATGTTTTGCATGCCCGATCCTCCATCTCCTTGGTCATTGCATACATCCTCCTATTCCACTAGACGAGTGCTTTTTCCCCTCCAATACACTTCATTTTTGTTAGCAACATGAAAACATGCATGTAAAGCTAAAGCATAACCATAATGATCGGCCCCAGCATGATTAGTCGACATGTTGTGCACGACTACTTTGATCTCTAACCTTGAGCCTCCTCTCCAGCCTCTCAATGACCATGCCCCATTCAACTGACATGTATGTCGATCTCATGAAGGGCAGGGCAATGCACATCAATGATAGTTGTACCTTATCCATATCTAGCATTGCCCCACACTTTCACTGCTTTTTCAGATTTTCTCATCCATGCCAAAAGCCACGAAAGCATATTTCCTGTTTTACTATTAGTCTCGATGCCTTCTCAAAAACATCCACCACAGTATATGAAACAAATTATGTTGTCTGCCTGCTAGAGCTAAGGTATTTGCATCATATTCTGTTCATAAAAAGATAGAAAATGATATCCTGTCCATAGAAAGTTAGAAAATGACCCTCGATCACAAGCCTTAAATACTTCAAAAACCAAAGATCAGTCGCCATTACGTACAACAAAAGGGCCAAAGGGCAACTCTATTGCGCTCCTCTTCCTGGCTACACCTATCCATCTTCCTTTTGCCCATTAACCAAAATTTAGAAAGGGACTGTTGTAGTACACTTTTTATCCAGTAAATCCACTGCATAGGGAAGCTTCTATTCCTCCACATGCTCCACAAAAGCAACCAATCCTACGTGGTACATGCCTTCACAAAATCCTCCTTCCAAATGAAGCTCTAATGCCACTTCTCTGTCATTAGAAATCATCTTAGTTTCCATAAAGTTATCCAGCAAGGTTCTATTCGATATCAACACAAACTGAATTGACTAAATGTCACTAATCAGGTTCAGGTTGTTTAGATACTCTTGGAACCTCTGAGCGAGGACCTTTGTTATAATCAGATTGTTGGAGTTAGAGAGCACGGTTGATTTATAGCCCTCAACCTGCTTTCTGGTGAATCCTGCTAAAACTGCATAAAGCAGAATACCCATATTTATCATCTCGAACCTGACATCCAACCAAGATTTCAAAGACCATTGCATGGCATCTGGGCTCACCACGTCCCATAATTCTTTATAAAAGAAAATGGAGATGCCGTCCGGTATTATTGAGCTATCCTGCTTAATGCCTCAAGGTTGCTTTCTCCTCCTCTTCAGTGATGATCTATCTAACGAAATCATCAAGATCAACGTGGAAGAGGTGCTGCCTCCTCAACCGGGTCTTTCAGAGCGATGGTGTAGTATGAAATATGTACAAAGCGCTGCAAGGCGGCAATTGTTGGAGGTTCGACTTGCTAGGGTGGCAATGTCAAAATGGTCGGTGGTAACAAGCAATGAGATTTGTGGCGGACGGGGAGGGGATGTTGAAGCCATCATATTATAGGATTCTGTGGAGGGGAGGTTTGAACTTGAACCTAGGGTTGGAGTTGGGGAGGTGTTAGGCAATGTTCAGGAAGGTGCTATGCGGTATTCAGTTGGAGGGGTCACTGCATAGAGAGTATGCGGTATGCGAGAGAGTATGCGGTTTTATGCATATTGGTATTTTTTATTATTAAAAAGTATAAATAAAAATTAATATTATGTTAATATCATCAGCCCGGAGAGTATGCATGGAGTATGCTGTTTTATGCGGGAGAGTATGCAGTTTTATGCAGGGAGTATGCAGTTTTATGTTATTATGCTGGTGGAGTTATTTAGATCTAGGTTCATTAAAAATTTTTTCTATTAGAAAAACGATCGAGTAGGCGGCCACATAGGGGGTATACTCGATCGAGTATGCATGTCAATTCGCATATATGGCTGTTTCATCATACTCGGAGTGCCAATAACAAACATCAGAACATTGTACTTGCTGTTCAACCATATTTCGACCTAGAAAACAAAGGTGTTCAACCATATCAATAAATTTTGAAGGGGCGGACACCATCGAGTGTTTTCCCCTCCCTCGCAGAATGGACGGATACGGATATAGTTATTACAATATCCTTATCTGCTTCAAAATATGGATACAGATATGGAAACAGTACAGATACTGATTCGGAATCGGATAATCATGATTCAGAGATAGATATCTAAGAAACGGATATGGATTATCCTATAAATATTAAGTACCTCCCCTTTTAATTAGAAATGTTGTCTTTACGAATGTGTAATTGATGGACGAAATATTAAGTACAGATACTGATTCGGAATCCTAAATTCAATAAACTTACAATGTTACATAATAAATAAGAAAAGAAATTAAAATTTTGAATCAAATAAATTAAAGCATGCAAAACATTTGTGATGCTGAAATATTGCATATCTTGTTGACCCAAAATATATAATTTTACATATATGACCATCAGGAGATCTATATTAGCACATAGACGTGCATGTCATAAGTGACTCGATAATACAGATATCCTCATCCGTATCCGCGAAAATATCTACATATGTATTCGCATCCATATTCATATCCGAAAAAAAACTATAATGGTATCCGTATCCGAAAAACAGTTAAAACTAGTATCCATATCCGTATCCACTAAAATCCAGAAATGTATATCCGTATCCGCTTTATAGCAGATACGGTAGTGGACGGATACAGATATATCCGCATCCGGTTGCATCCCTAGTTTGAAGTCATCGATTTGCTCTCATCCAAGGCTGTTGCCCAGGAGGCTGTAGATCTGCCCCTGGTCGAAGTCGTGACCCTGAAGTCCCACCCCGCCACCTCAACGTCCCGCCCTGCCACTACCCTCGTACCATGCCACTGTCGAGCGCCATAACATTCAACAATTTGGCTCCCAGATTCGAAAACATGGCCATAGTTCCCGGTGTCGTCCACTCCACCGGATCCTTCGAAAACCTTGGCACCTTCGTCGCTTCCATCTCTTTCGCCAAGGAAGTCTCCACCGCCTTCCGCACGACCGTCACCACCATGCGTACAGCTTGCACATCCGTTATTACTACCGCTGGAAGCGGCACCACACAGTCACGAGGTCACTTTGTCCTGCACCTTCAATGACCATCTCGCTGGAACCATCTGCACCTTCATTCCCGTCGCCGACATCGCTGCAAGCGACGCCCTATCCGCAAGCTACTCTAATGGCACGGTCGCCACCATCTTTGGGACGAAGAGAGACAAACCCTAAAGGGTGTTAGGGAGCTCTTTCTTGTCGGATCCTCTAAAATTAAGTGGGGATGGATTGGTTTGGAAAGATTATGAGAAACCTCCTTCTCCCAAAAGTTTTCATCTAAATGGTATATTGGAGAACTTTACTTATGAGTTTTGTTTAAGTGAAGGGGTAGAAGATTTGTAGCGACACCCTCAGTGGAAAGAAATTATAACCATAACATGGAAAAAGAGCAAAATTGGGGAAATCCGATCCACCAAGACAGATGGAATTCTCCACCGGCGGACAAGGGTTTAAATATCGATTTCGGATATCGTATCGATACCAAGTCGATACGATATTTCGTTGAATTTTCGACGACATTTCGCCCATATCGATCGTTATTTGTGAAGAAATGACCGAAACTTGCCTTCGTATCGCCATTTTGCTCGAAATTTCGGTTCCTTGTCGAAACCGAAATTTCGACGAAATTTCGTGAAATCTGATACGGAGCCGACGGATCGCAGATCGAGCAATTCATCGGAAGCAAGGTTTAAAAAAGCGCGAGGCGGTCCAATGCGTTTTCTCTAAAATTGAGGCGAGGTGTAAGCCTCATTTTTTTTAAAAAATTAAAGCAAAATACATTAGAAAAGCATATAATAATATTAAGTTTTGCCAAAAACACATTCAAAAATAATTTCACGCTAGTAAGAGATACAATACATAAGCGATTATTATAATATTCACACTTAATGATCTTAGAAATAACTATTCTAAGATTCACAACTTTACATTAATGCCAAAAATGTTGATGTGCCAGCTCTTTGTGGCTAATGTAATGTATGCCGCGGATATTGATAAGAAAATTTTCCAAGCTATACTAGATGGATCCATATATCTGGAAAGTAAGCCATGGCTTTGAATATGGTATATGCTAAACAATTGGTGAGAAAGATGCTGACCATGGAGCCATCAACATCAAACTTGCAACTAATATAAAATACTTATTATAATTCAAACTCAAATATGTGTGCAATAGAACTAGTATATGCAGATGCATGATAAATTGAACATGATATATACAAGATCACAAACTTTTGTTTGTTTCAAGCTATCTCTTCTCTTTGCATGGAGCTATATATAGAAATATGCAAGGTTTAACATGGAAACAAAAACACAAACATTAAAATAATAATGCTTAGGGAAAAAATAAGGTCGTGTGCAAAGCACATAACCAAAAAGCTAATAAAAAAGCCTCATGCTCGAGGCTTACGCCTCCGCCTCGCCTCGAGCGCCTCACGCCTCGAGCGCCTCATGAAGAGGTGAGGCGTACACACCAACAATAGGTCTTGAGGCGCATGCCTCAAGGCGCTTTAGGCTCACCTCATCTCCTCGAGGCGTAAGCCTCAGCGCCTCGAGGCGACGCTTTTTAAAACTATGGCCAGGAGACAAAATTTTCAAGCAGAGGAGAATTGATGTAATCATTACCAAATTGTCAGAGCATCTTGAATTGAAGAAAATTGCTCATTTGAGGATTTTTAAAATTAGGGATTTCTACACGTAATTAGTTATTTTAAATTAGTTGCGTATTCTAATTAAATATATTGAGATTGTAATCTCAACATTTTTGATCTATAGAATTAGTTAAGAGTTAATTAGAATCGGTTAGAGTCAATTAGTATCAATTAGGACTTTATTTGAATTTGAATGTCTTTCTAATTTTGTAAATTCTCCCCTCCTATATAAAGGGGATGATAGTCTATGGGAGTTCAATTCAGAATATATTAAAAATTGAGTTTATCTCCCTCTCTCTATTTCTCTCTCAACGTAATCTTCACGATTCATCTCCAAAACCCCACGTAACCGACACGCTCTTCTATTTCTTCCTCTCCTATCTAAATTTCTTCGATCCAAAATTATTTCTGTACCATTCAAATTTTCGTCTGCATCACTCCAGAGCTTGAGGAAGATTCTAATGTGAATTCCATTCCGAATCAGGTCCAGATGGTGTTGCATTTGGCCTCCATCATGATCCTACATCTCTTGATTTGGTTGAGGTGCATGGCCCACAACAATGCATTTTTGAGTTCGAAGAAACTCGCAAGTTGGAGATTTGCTTCGAAATCCTGTAGGCGGCATGTGATTTTGTTGTCGAGGTCTATTTGGCGATCCCTTCGCGAGAATCGCTGCTCAGATCTCAAGCGACAACGGTGGCAGAGCATGCGGCTAGCCCCTTTCTCTTCTGCTCGCTTAAGGAGGTAAGGGTAAGGGTGGGGGTTGGAAGAGGGGGTTGGAAGAGGACTCTTGGGGGTTGGAGGAATTGTGGCAACGGGAGGAAGTATGTATTGAGAATGTCTAGCAGCGAGCATGGAACTTCCCTCGACATGCTCGGATGTGTGAGGTGTCAAAGATATTGAAACATCATAAACCAAGAAAGAAGATAAATAAAGTTGTGATTAAGAGCACATTGAAGGGGCAGAGTTGACGGCTTCAGATATCATCAAGGTGTTTGTAGAGATTAATATGGCTAGGATGGCAGGTGCAATGCCATCTGTCGAGAAAAAAATTGTTTAATGAAGATAATCACATGGAACTTGAGGAGTGTTGGAAACCCAGAAAAGAGAAATCTATTAGCTCCAGTGTAAATGAGTGGTTTGGTGATATTTACTGCAAGAATCAAAGATAACCAGGTGGTTTGATTTACGATGAAAGTCTTCTGTGCTGCAACATATTTTCAATATTTCCACCATGGAGGCAGTAGGCAGTGCAGGCAGGGCAATTATTGCGTGGAATGATGACTTGTTTGGAATGATGTCCGAGAAGGCGAGAAGGTTTATTCAAATCGTAGAGCTCATTAACAACCTATCGAAATCTTGGCTTGTTGTTTCTTGTGTGTACGCGCCAACAGAATATTTATTAAGAACAACATTTTGGGCGGAATTACATGAGACGAGGGAGACTTTTCACAAAAATGCATGGATTGTTGGCAGTGATTTTAATGTAACATTTTTCTCTTCTGACATACCAAATATGCGGGGAGTACAAAGCAAAGGTTAGATACTTTTGCGGAATTGATTGGGGACTTGTATCTAGAGGTATTAGATGCGACAAATATTGGGTACACATGGAGAAATTCAGGTTCTCGTTCCAAGCTAGATTGTTTTCTGGTCTCATGTGAGTTGGTGTAGGGTTTTCCGCTTTGTGGTATTTCATCCTGTCCGAGATCCAAGTCAGATTACAACTCTCTGGTATGGGATTCTTGGAAGGAAACTCCACTACGATCCTTCTTTAGATTTGAGAGGTCTTTGCTGCTCGAAGAGGGACTTAGGGATCTTATTGCCATGCATATGAGGTTTGTAGAGGAGGAAGGGTGGTTGGCAACTGCTAGACTAGTTCAGACGTTGATTAGCTTGAAAAAGATGGGTTGTTTGTATAAAAAGGAAGTGAGGGCAGCACAACATGAGAGTAGGGTGCAAGCAGAGGTTGTGATTGTGAGATTGGATAAGGTGGACTATTACATGGATTTTATCCTTGAAGAATTGAAGGAAAGAACAGAGCATCGGAAATCTATTGTGGCAGAGGATAAAAAAGGGTGACGGAATGGATGCAGAGATCCTTGTAGAAATGGCTCAAGGAGGGAGATGCAAACACGGAATTTTTTGGTGCTATGGCCAATGGGAGTCTAAGGAAAATTTTATTCGTATAGTTTTTGTTGGGGAACTCTTGCGTGGAAGGGGTTTTGAAAAGGAGATTGGGAGATCCATAGTTAGATATTTCGACGCCATTTCCATAAGAGTGGAACCCATGCATTGGAGGTTAGAGGTGACAGGTGCACCTGACCTCTTAGCTGAATAGTGTGCCCAATTGGTTAGGCCTTTTGATGAGGATGGTGCGAAATGGGCCGTGTGCTCACCCTGAATGCAACGGGAGCCTCGAGCCATGATGGCTTCATGTTTTCTTTTATAGAGAATTCTTGGACAAGGTTGTGATGATGTCTTCGCTGTGACGGAGGAGTTTATTTAGGGCGATGCCGATTTTGATAGAGCACTCATTTTTCTCTTGCCAAAGGAGGTTTCAGACCGAACAGAAGATTTTCATTCCGTCGCTCATTTGAATGCCATCTACTTGGTGATATTAAAGATTCTAGAGGACATGCTTAATGACTTCATAGGGGATTTGGTTTCACTGCTCCATTCAACTTTCATTTTAGATAGACAAATTGGGGACATCTTGGTTATGGTCTGTGAGATTGTTGCCGATTGTGAAGGAGACAAGTTCATGGGGTTCGTGGAAGGTTGACTTCTCGAAGGCTTATGATAGTGTGGATTGGCGATTTTTATGGTAGGTTATGGTCAAAAGATGCTTTCTGGACTTATGGATCTCTTCGATAAAACAATGTGTCACCACTGCCTCTTACTCAATTCTGGTGAACATGCACCCTGATGGTGGTTTCTTTCAACCATGGAGGGGTGTTATACATGGGTGTTGTCTAACACCCTCCTTTTTGTTGGCCATAGATGCGCTTCCACGCATGTTGAATCAGGTGGTGTCACATGGTCTCATGGATGGCTATTCTGCACAGGACATTTCCATTCCAGTACTTCAACATGCAGACAACCTATTTTTCATTGAGGGGATGTGGGTGGAGGAGGTGACGGAATAGCGGTAGTTGGGGAACTCATAGAGCTGATGGTCAATAGAGAAAAGTCAAAAATGGTCTCGTTTATCTTGTCAGATGAGGAGGCTGTAGAGATACGCCACCTAAGGGAGATGAGAAGGTTTTTCTGGGCATGGACAAACCAAGGTGGTATTGGGATGCATCTTGCTGATTGGGAGACAATAATTCATGCCAAGTAAGAGGGAGGGGAGTGAAGGATGTGAGGGGAATATCGGTACTTGGGGAATTCTAGGGATGATGATCAATAGAGAAAAGTTAAACGTGGTCTCGTATGCCTTGTCAGATTTGGAGGATGTAGAGTATGGTAGGGAGTTGGGGAGCTCGTTTGGTTTATTGCCGATTCGCTACCTTGGGCTACCGCTATGTTGTGGTTGTACTCTCCTGTTTGATTAGATGCCCGTAGTGGAGAAGTTGGAGCTGAAGGATGGAAGGGTTTGTTTATTATTATTATTATGTGGTGGGCATCTTGTTTTGGTGAAGGTTGTAGTTGTAGCTAGGGTTCGAGATATCACGATATATCGATGATATATTAGTATCGATATGGGACTATATATCGAGTGATATGGTGATATATGCCCCTGAAAAGATCTTTCATTCACAAATGGTCATCGATATGGGTGATATTTTGCAACAATCATCGGAATATCGTATCGACATGCGATCGATATAGAGTCTGATATTGCCATTTAAAACCTTGTCAACCACGGATGTATTCTTCATGTTTTATAGATTAGTGTCCGTGGCTATACACCACCTAAGGAGATGACTATGAAAAGGTTTTTCTGGGCGAAGACAAACCAATGTGATCTTGGGATGCATCTTTCGGATTGGGAGACTAATTCTTGCCAAGTAAGACGGAGGGGAAGTTGAGGTGGTGAGGGGAATACGGTAGTTGGGGAACTCCTGATGATCAGTAGAAAAAGTCAAACATGGTCTCGTCTCTCTTGTCGGACAAGGAGGCTGTAGAGTATGGTAGGGAGTTGGGGAGCTCGTGTGGTTCATTGCCGATTCGCTACCTTGGACTGCCACTCTGTCGTGGTTGTACTCACATGTCAGATTAGATGCCCGTGGTGGAGAAGTTAGAGCTAAAATTAGTAGGATGGAAGGGTTTCGTTTATTATATGTTGACGTCATCTCGTTTTAGTGAAGATTGTAGTTGCAGCTAGGGTTTGAGATATCACGATATATCGATATCGACATGCTTTTCTATTTATAAATACATAGTAACTAGAGTGTTAGAGTAATAAATGTCATTTAACCAAGCACTAGTGATTAATCGCAAGAATGAAGAATCACAACACAAAATGGAATCGGAACATAGATAATTAAACAAGCTATCCAGTTACAACCAAAAAAAGGGGGAAATGCAGTAAAAATACAAACAAATTGTTTGGCATAACACAACATTTCAAAGACCGAAAGATAATAATCTAATGCTTCAATCATCATCATCACACAGGTTAGTTTCTTCTTCATGCCCTTCATCTTGCACTTGGCCATCATCATTTAGATCCATCCAATCATCTTCCTCGTCTTCTTTCTCCTCATCGTCTGGGACATGAGGAGGTATATATTGTCGCCTAATCACATGTGCACGACGAGTACCACGACACCCACAGCCACGGAGACCACCACATGTTGAAGTGCTTGGTTTTGCTTGTGGTTGACTCCTTCTAGGATGAGAACCTTCATATGCTTGAGAAGCATATAATGCCTCGTCAATAGCCCTCAGTGTAAGCTCCGGTAAAACCTCTGGTTCCACGTAAAGACCTGTCATCCATTCACTTGACTAATCTAACTTTGAAAGAGAAAGAGAATTGGATCAAAATCTTTTGTTAAATTCCCCAACCTCCTATTTTTGAATCTCGCCTCAAGTTGCTTGTTGTGTTGGATGTAGACAAACTTGGAAAGTCTATCAACCTCAACTTATTCCTCCTCTTTGTGTGGATTTTGCACATTCATTCAAGCATTACATAAATTTGCAAGTATAAATTTGGCATTTATATTTCTAAATGTATAAGTATTTTTGATATATACAAAGTCAAAGGCACCCCAATTGCATTCGCAAGAGGAAGATGTGCAGCATAGTCCCAAAATACGCTTTGCCTCCCGCTTCAGAGCGGGGGTGAGACTTCCTTAAGTATCCCACCATTCCACTACACAATAAGTCTATAATGCAAACACATCTTACCATTAAATCATTCAATATAAATAATGAAATATAACTTACATGGAGTTTTTTCCCTTGATCTAATAGCAATTGTCCTGCCAAACATACCACGAGCTCCTTTGTAGACCTCCATTTCAGAGCATACCACATCTTGTTGATCGAGATTATGAACCATCCTCTCAAGGCAAAATTTGAAATCTCCTCCGTACCTTCCTATCAATGCCTCATTGTTGTCCTTCACTTTATAATAAAATGCAGGATTTAAAAAACATCCTGCACCAAACAGAGGACGAGCCATCTGATTTTCCCAGCGAGAATGAATAATTTGTAGAATAGGCATGTAATCTGTTTCCCTCTTGCCAAAGTTTTCAATAATCGTTTCCTTTGCAGTGTTAAATGCCCTGGCAATGTAGCTCAGGGTGGCTTCGCATCAACATCCACTAAACGCAACGCAGTAACGATCGACTGCACAGTTCTAAGGTAATCTTCAAATTTTTTTCCCAAAAGCATTCACCATCACAGTTTCGTAAATATATTTCCCATCATGTGTCTTCGAACAAGAACTAGTGCTAAACACCTCAGAAATAAACAAAGCCACCAACGCTTTCCTTTGCTTTAACAGACTAGTAAGGGTCAAGTAGTTGGTAACAAAGCGGGTAACTCTGCTTCTAGACAGCTCTTGGTGATACTCACTGAACTGTGGAAACGCATCGTGCAACCGAATATGCTAGTAAATATATATTGTTACTTTTCTGGCCCTCTTGATTACTCCTGCAAATTTCTATAACTTGAAAATATCCTTAAGCATCAAATCCAAGCAGTGTGCAACACATGGAATCAAAAAGAGGTTTTTCCTCTCCTCCATCAGTGACTTTCCTGCTAAAACAAAATTGCTTGCATTATCGGTGACAACTTGTACAACTTTCTCCTCACCCACCATCTCCACAGCCTCGTCTATCAATTTGAACACATATTCCCCATTGTGTACATCGGATGTTGCATTCTTTGCATAAATAAAGAATGACCCTTCTGGGGAATTAACAAGGAAGTTTATTAGACTTCGTTGTCATTTGTCAGTCCATGCATCACACGTAATCGCGCATCCATATATCCTCCAATGGCTTTCATGCTTCACATGTAAATCTTTGGTCATTGCATATAATCTTTCAAGTAGGGGCTTTCGCAATTGGTGATAAGATGGATGAACAAATCCTCTCCCAACTTGGACAATCGCCTCCACTGCCACCTCAAATGCTTCTTGTTGTGCAACATTAAAAGGGATGCCACCTGTATATAATAGCTCAGCTATGGCATCATATGCACCATGCGCAGCATCCTTTTTAAAGCAAACTCAATTGTAGTTTGTTGTTCTTCACCACGAGCCCTTGTTGCCTCTTGTTGTGCCACAATCTCCCATGGGCTAGTAGAACTAAACGAGTCCATATGACCCTTGCCGTGTGGATACTTCCATATAGGTGGCCTGTTTGCAGAACATGAACCATAACTAGAATTAACATTTTTACCTGTTGTAGTCAAAGGTTGAGAGTCATCCAAGATGAATACATGTTCACCACGATCACCATCATCTTCATCTGTAATGCTTGAATCTGCTCCACTATATCTGTAATCAACGACTACTTTCCTCTTCTTGTTATGATTTTTGAAGTTAGCCATCTCTTTCTTAATCTCGACAATGGCTTTCGGACACATGGATACATCCCGATAACCACCAATCAAGTGTTCCTTCTGCCTTTTGATGCCACCATTGGTATTGTGGTTGCACAATGCACATTGCACCTTATTCTTGTCTAGTATTTTCGGCCAAAAAGAGTACTTCCAACCATGATCCTTCGACGTCGCTTTCAAGCATGGATCATTCGTCTTGTCAGTGAAGCGGGGATCAATTTCCCAAGGCCTTTGCACAGTAGATGAGATTGGTGTAGTAGGATTAGGAATGGCATCCCCATCCAAGGATTTTGTTGAAGTCATTCTACAAGGGAAGATCAAGAGAACGCGGGGAGGTTGTTGGAGGAGAAGGGAAGCCGCCGGAGGAGAGGGGGATTGTTGGAGGAGAGGGAGGCCGTCGGAGGGGGAGGGAGGCCACTGGAGGAGGTAGCTGAGGCGAGTTTTCTCTGCAGGGACGATGCAAGGGATTTTGCGGGCTACAGGGTCGAGTGAGGGCCGGATGCAGTGGGGTAATTTAGGTTTGGATGCTAGATTATTAAGATGTATATCACATTTTAAAAATGCGACATGTATATCACATTTTCAAAATACGCTATGTATCACATTTTCAAAATGCGATTTATGTGTACTACACATAAAAAAAAGTCGCCTACGCGCGCAGGCGTGCCTTGGCGCCCAGGCGACCCAAGGCGTACAACATTTTCTATAAAAGCAAGGCGCTCTTTCTAAGCGCATGGCCTGGGGCGACATTTATGACTACAATCCGTAGAATTTCTTCAATGTCGCCTCCGTACTATTAGAATCCTCTCCGATGAGACTTTACCATATGGGGACTCAATGCAGCAAAAATTCAACTAGAAGAGTTGTTGAATAAAAGAATAAATGGTATCCGGGTGAATCGGAAATATTCGACTAAGTCTTTCTCATTTTTTAAATAAAAAATATGTTTAACATGATAAAAATACTTATTGACTTACAATGAAACTATGCAGGAAAGTTATAAAATTTCCACGTTACATCGAGGCAAAATAAAAAATATTTTATTTTTTTAAAATATTTTTATAAGTCAGTCGATTAGTAAGCCCGAGTCATTTTATTTGGTCAACCCATCTTATTGAAATATTGTCATGACCACTCAATAATCCTCTTGAAGCGATAAACCAATCATTAAGGATGCGATTGTTTATAAACTCTCATTTCCGGTTTGCACGTGGCGAGAATTGTTGAGAGTTTTTATGTTATTCTTTTCTCTGTTTGTTTATTTCTTTGACCTTGCTATGTAATTTACCCATTAGAGTTTCTCTCTTATGTATAAGTGAGCCCTTGGGCACTACGGAATATGATGAGTTCTTTTCCACCAACATGGTATCGGAGCAATGGTCCTAAATCGGAGCTTGTACCCTAGATCCCGCCCCACCCGCCAGCCCTACGTGCATTGTCAGCCCTGCTCCTTCACGCTTTGGCGTCGAAAATCTCTTGAGCCCGTCGCCTTGGCTCCTTGCCATCTCAACGTCCTCCAAGCCACTGCGTGCGAGCCCTAGTTTACATCCAAGCTGCTGCACGTTGACTGGGCTCCTATTGACAAATGCCCAACGACTCTCCAGTCACCTAGCAACCTCATAGTTGTCGCCTAGCGACCCTGCAGCCGCCCTATAGTGCCCAACTGTCGCCTAGTGCCACCAAGCATGCTCCTTTTCACGCTATAGCCTTCATGTCTCCCCAATATAGGATTTCAAGAACCCTATTTGGTTTGATTTTGATTTGAAAGGAGATGAATCAGATTGTCCAGTCTCTGTTGAGCCCTATCATGGCTGATTTTTTGCTTAGGTTGGTTGTGGCATGAGTCTACACTTACAACCATCCCTATTAGGTCCGTGTAAACATTGTATCATCTATGATCTATCTAAAGTCCCAATCGTTACCAATCCAACACTATGTCAGAAAACAGAGTTGATATCCCATCCATAGGTACGTTTAAGGTTCTAACAATTATTGTCAAGATGGATGACACAAATTACGAGCTGTGGGCGATGCAATTTATGAATTTCTTGCATAGCCATGGAAAGATGCTTATTCTGACGCAGGAAGAGCTGACAGACAAGACTGGGATCAATGCCTTATGGGAGGCAGATGATGCTTATGCAAAAGTATGTCTATATGGTATTGTCTCTGTAGAAATAACCAATGATATCTTGAGTCAGCCCACATCGAAGGCATTGTAGGGCATCCTGGCAGCTACACATACTCAAGCGAGGAATAAGTCAAAGATCTTGCAACTCCATCTTGATCTTTTTACTACCAAATGGGGTGATCGTCCTCTCCATGCCCTGTACACATCCCTTAGGGGTATGTCTGAGAGACTCCATAGCTATATTCCTCTGACGGGCTCACCAGAGCAACATAAGGCCTATCGGGATTCTATCATAACTGGGGTCTTTCTGATGGCCCTTCCCCTTGAGTATGATTCAACTCGCTCTTCGTTACTTACATATGCTATTGTATCGTCTATGGAGGAGTACCGTACCACATGCTGAGCAGATTGAGCTTTCCCTTTGCGGCATCTTCTCAGACATTATCTGTCATGACTGCTTCCCGTGGTAGAGGTAGTTTGCCTCAATTCCGAGGATGGGGCACATACAACAAAGGAGGCTCACAACCACGCTAGCTATGTTTGTATTTTCATTGGTCATGTCATTCAGAGGACACATACTATTATAAGCATTGTTTCCACCCTCAGACAATGCTGCTGAGTAGGTTCAGACTGCTCATGATTCCTCCTGATTCTATCGATCATCATTTTGATGACTTTGTTGCATGCATGAGGGTGATCATGCCCCCAATTGTTAGATCTTCAAGTGTTTATATTGGTTCTTCAGATGTTGTTGATTCTGTCTCTACCAACACTACATGTACTACTCATGCATTTGCTATTCTCTCCTGACCAAACCCTTCTGAATGGATCATGGACTTTAGAGCTTCTCATCATTTCTGTGGAGATCGCTCACAGTTCAGTCCTTATATCTTTGCACAGCCTGGTAGATCAGTGGTGATTTTTGATGGGAGATATTCTCCCATTACCGGATAGGGGGAGGCCCATCTGACTCCCTCAACGCGCCTACATAATGTTCTTTATTCACATGAATTCTCAACGAATTATTGTTTTTCAATTAGATTACAAAAGATATACATTACCATGCCATATTTAACCTTGCTTCCCTTGTTTTATACACTCACTGTCATGGTTATTGGATGTGGCTGTGAGCCTGTGAGCATGGAGGGCTTTATAGGTTGATCTAGTCTCCTTATGGTGGTGCTAGCTCACTTTTTGCTGGATCGATTTCTCTGCACACCTGGCATCTTCAGTTTGCTTATCTTTCGTTGCAGAAGATCTGTTATCTCATTCTTGGAGTTTCTCTCAAGTCCACTTTTCAGTGTGATAATGTCAACTTGGAATGCATCACCGTTCTAGCTTTCCTAGTCATCAGGGTCGTAGTAGTTAGAGGTTTTTTTAGTATTTTTCATATTGATACGTGGGGTCTGAATCATATCCCAGACCATCAGGGGCACATGTATTATTTTGTTGCTGTAGAAGATTTTTTCAGATTTTCATGGGTCTTTTTTTTAAAGAATAAGTCTGATGCTAGTATTATGATTCAAAATTTTGTGATTGAAATGAATAATCTTTTCTCTTTTTCTATTAAATACATTATATCATATAATGCTATGAGTCATGCACTATTCAGCTGTCCTAATTTTTCAGTTCACGTGGCATTATTCATGAGACTTTGTGCCCATTTCACATCAAAATGGCGTTTCTCACCGTACCTTTCTGGACATCACTAGGACCTTTCTTATACAAGTTAGGATTCCCATTCCTTCTAGGTGATGCCAAGGTTCAGAAAGTCGGTATGCTGTATTCATTTGGTCAGGCGGTCTGAAATGAGTAAGCCGATAGGCGGAAGTGTAGCGGATTATGTGATTTGTGTTATTTTAATTAAAAATTAATTAAAACTATGATTACAATAGTTGACAATATATTAATTTTCATGATTCATTTCATTAAGAAGGAATTTTGGATAAGACAAATGGCTATACAATCCATTAAATTGAGTCATATGAATATAATATGTTATAAAAGAAAGAAATGCTCCATTGAAAAATCTGTGATGATTATTCAGTTTATGCATAAGACATGATATACATTATTGACATTTGTAACATAGATTATCACAAAAAATTATAAGTCAATGGATAAAGCCTAATATCAAATGATTTATATTTACGATTCTAGTATCTAAGGTTCTACAAATTTTGTTGATGGGAATTCAAAAAAATCATGATGTAGAAAGCTTCGAAAAACTATTTTTTTAAGATGCGTAATAGGAGATGATGGAAGGTGTCATGTATTAATCCTATTTAATATGCTGCCGCATATGTGGATTACTCGAACCACATATCACCGTGTATGACATATGCAGTTTAAAAGGGTAACCACATACGCATATGTGGCTGCATATGTGGCCACATGGAGCACATTTTCGAACATTGGGTGATGCTGTAATGACAACATGTTACCTCATCTATTGGATGCCCTCTACCATTCTGGCTGAAATGGCCCGCTTCTCTCTTGCATTCCATGGGAAGTACCTTTTCTCTCTTACGTCACGAGTTTTTGGCTGTGTAGCATTTGTCCGCCTTCTCCATCCAGGTTGTGACATACTCTCTTCTAAAATTGTCAAATGTATGTTTGTAGAGTACTCTCATACCCAAAAGGGTTATGGGTGTTTTGATCTATATAGTGAAAATACTATGCTAGTGCTGATGTTACTTTCTTTGAGTCCATCGTGTACTATGCTCCTACATGAGACATGTTAAGTCCCTCTGAGTCCCAGAGCTTGGTTTCAGAAGCTGTCAGATCTGATTGAACAGAAGGGGTTTATACGGTCGATTGTAGATCATTCCTTGTTTGTTTAGAGGACTTGTCGAGGTACTGTTGTCATCTTGGTGTATGTTGATGATATTGTTACTGGAGATGATATTCATGGTATTACTACATCCAAGAACTTTTTGGGACAACAATTTGTCACCAAGGACTTGGGTGAACTATGTTACTTTCTCGGTTTGGAATTTGCTAGAAACCAGCAACACCTTGCCATGACCCAAAGGAAATATATAACTGACCTCCTTTCAAAAGCAGGAATGATAGGTTGGACCCTTGTTTCTACTCCAGAAGGGGCATCTGTTGTGAGCTGCAAATAGATTTTCACTATCAAGCACATAGTGGACGGTTTCGTAGACCGGTATAAGGCATGTTTGGTGGCCAGAGGATTTACGTAGACTTATGGGGTTGATTACCTCGACATCCTTTCTCCAGTTGCTAGACATTCTGCACTGCAGAATCTGCTGTTCGTTGCCGTGGTTCATGATTGGCCTCCATTTCAGCTTGATGTCAAGATATCTTTTCTAAGAAGAGGTGTATATGTAGCAACCACCTATGTTTGTTGTCGAGGGGGAGTATGTATGCCAGCTACATAATGCTATCTATGGCCTTAAACAGAGCCCCATAGCTTGGTTTCAGAAGCTGTCAGATCTGATTGATTACCTCGACATCCTTTCTCTAGTTGCTAGACATTCTGTACTGCAGAATCTGCTGTTCGTTGCCGTGGTTCGTAATTGGCCTCCATTTCAGCTTGATGTCAAGAATTCTTTTCTAAGAAGAGGTGTATATGTAGCAACCACCTATGTTTGTTGTCGAGGGGGAGTATGTATGCTCGCTACATAATGCTATCTATGGCCTTAAACAGAGCTCCAGAGCTTGGTTTCATAAGCTGTCAGATCTGATTGAACAGAAGGGGTTTATACGGTCGATTGCAGATCATTCCTTGTTTGTTTAGAGGACTCGTCGAGGTACTGTTGTCATCTTGGTTTATGTTGATGATATTGTTACCGGAGATGATATTCTTGGTATTACTACATCCAAGAACTTTTTGGGACAACAATTTGTCACCAAGGTCTTGGGTGAACTATGTTACTTTCTCTGGAATTTGCTAGAAACCAGCAATGCCTTGCCATGACCCAAAGGAAATATATAACAATCCTCCTTTCAAAAGCTGGAATGATAGGTTGGACCCTTGTTTCTACTCCAGAAGGGGCATCTGTTGTGAGCTGCAAATAGATTTTCACTATCAAGCACATAGTGGATGGTTTCGTAGACAGGTATAAGGCATGTTCGGTGGCCAGAGGATTTACGTAGACTTATGGGGTTGATTACCTCGACATCCTTTCTCCAGTTGCTCGACATTCTGCACTGCAGAATCTGCTGTTCGTTGCCGTGGTTCGTGATTGGCCTCCATTTCAGCTTGATGTCAAGAATTCTTTTCTAAGAAGAGGTGTATATGTAGCAACGACCTATGTTTGTTGTCGAGGGGGAGTATGTATGTCGGCTACATAATGCTATCTATGGCCTTAAAAAGAGCCCCAGAGCTTGGTTTCAGAAGCTGTCAGATCTGATTGAACAGAAGGGGCTTATACGGTCGATTGCAGATCATTCCTTGTTTGTTTAGAGGACTCGTCGAGGTATTGTTGTCATCTTGGTGTGTGTTGATGATATTGTTACTGGAGATGATATTCATGGTATTACTGCATCCAAGAACTTTTTGGGACAACAATTTGTTACCAAGGACTTGGGTGAACTATGTTACTTTCTTGGTTTGGAATTTGCTAGAAACCAGCAACGCCTTGCCATGACCCAAAGGAAATATATAACCGACCTTTCAAAAGCAGGAATTATAGGTTGCATAACAACCTCCACACTATTTCTTTTGTAGTAAGAAGGTAGATAAAAGAAGGTATAGAGAGCTGGTTGGGAAGATTCTCTATGTTACAATCACTGGATCTGCTATTTCTTTTGTAGTAAGGTTAGTAATTTATGGGGCTACCTAGACAGGGGCACATAGACGCATTGCACATGATTTTGAGATACTTGAAGTCTTCTCCAAGCATGTTTATTATTTAATTGAGGAACTTCATTTTCTGTCACAGTTTGTGCAGATGCAGATTATGTTGGTTGTCCCAAGGATAGGAAATCTATCCCATGATTTGCCGTGTTTGTGGAAAATCCTCTAGTATCATAGAAAAGCAAGAAACATATAGTGGTAGCGAGATCCAACGTTGAATCTGAATATAGGGCCATGTCATAGTGTAGTACTGAAATGATGTGGGTCAGTTCCTTTCTTTCTGGTCTGGGTGTCGATGTGCCTCTTCCCATGCAGTTGTGTGTGATAATCATGCAACTCTCTTTATTGCAAACAATCCAGCTTTTCATGAGAGAATAAAACATATTGAAGTGGATTGTCACTACACTTGTGATATGATTCAAAACGGGTTTATCACCCCTTCTCATGTCAGTTTAGGAGACCAGACGACAAATGTATTTACCAAGGTTCTTACTCGAGGACCCTTTCAGGGATGTTATACATAGCTGGCATGTATAACCCTAAGATGAGCATGTTATACATTTATGTTCCTGCTTGAAGGGGAGTATTGAGAGTTATAGCTTTACTCTTTTCGTTGTTTATTTATTTCTTTGTCCTTACTAATAATTTACCCATTAGAGTTTCCCTCTTCTATTTAAGAAAGCACTCGGGCACTATGGAATATATCAACTTCTTTTCCACCAACAAGAACACCATGGTGATGCTACAACCACCACCACCATTGCCTTACACAATGCCTCTTATTCTAGGAGGCTCGATCCCTACAATGCCTACCTTGATGGGTGATGAGGTCGAGCAAGGTATTACATTCCGCAAACCCTTCCGCTGCCACCATGCGGGAGATATTGACACCTCTCACTGCGTTTGGTGGTGCCACCACCACACGTTCCTACTACCTCGTCCTCGAACCACGCGACCACCGTTTGCTCCTATTGATCATCACTGACATCATATCCTCTCCTTTTATGCCAGCTATGCTTCCAATTTCACCATCATTGGTTGACCAGTGGATGGGAAGAGGCCATGGTGCCTCAGTAGATTTCATTGACACTCTGATTTCACCTACTGTCATTGAAGGTGGGAAAGAAAAGAATCCCTAATTGGGGTGTAATGCTTAAGCGAGAACAAAATCCTATAAAATAAGGAGTTACTGCCTCCCATTAATTTTTTTACAAGTGAATGGTTGGGTATTTGTGAATAGGCCCTCCATTGTAGAAAAGTTACAAGAGGAATGCTGAAAAGAAGAAGAAAACCCATCGTGGAATTTTGTTAATTTTCTAGATGTCATCTCCAAGAATTGTCGTCGATGTTCAAGCAACTCATGATTTTTCAAAGTGGAGGAAAATTGGTGTAGCCCAAAAATATTTATTTTATTGTAATTTTATTTTTGTTGAAATATTTTGTGAAGTCAGATGGTAGCAATTTGCGGATGTATCTTTTGATTTGGATGTGTCTTTTCGGTGAAAGGTTGCTTCTTGAATGTGTTAATGGCCTATATAAGGCAGCCTATTCCTATATAATAGGGTGCATAATATTAAGTTAAGTTTGTTCTAGCCATGGACCAAGGTTGCAAAAATCGGTAGTTGGTACTCGGTCGGTTGGGTCACTGACTAAGGATCAATCGGTAGTCGGGCGACTAATCGGATTTAGTCGAGCTATAATCGATTTTTAAATTTTTTTACTTATTTTAAATATATAAATCATTTTTATACATATATTTTTATATATTTACACGGATTTGTACGTTTTTTATATTATTCTAATGAAAGAAATAAACATATTAGAATAAATTTTCTTTGAAAAAGTAAAAAATATGGTATCTCCTAGCAAAAATCAACCGACTAGACGGCCTAGTCGGACTTAGTCAATATTCGGTCGGCCACACACTGAATAGACTAGTCTGACCTATTAGTCGGGCCATGCGGGAGACTTTTACAACAATGCCGTGGACTTTATGTTTCCTCCCCTCATTAATGTTCCCTCTCCTTTTCAATCCTCCAATCGATCTTCCTCCCCTTGTCACACAACTTGATGTGCTTCTCCGTTTTTCGTCATCCCAATTTCCTCTATTTTCAGCCCTTAGAAATTCTTCCTAAATATCGAGTTAGAACCAAGATGTAGACAATTACATGGAATGATTTGGTCGGATGAGAAATCCTTTTAGAGAGCTCGAAATAGTTGATGACGTAGTTTCCACCACTTCTAAAGTAAAAATCAAAATAAAAAATAAAGATGACAGTGTAGATGATGATGATTACTCTCACTGTAGAAACCGTCTCAGTCTGTTCTTCACCATCACGATGTTCCCATGTTCCTTCGCATACTCATTGCGTCTCCCATGATATTGGTTTTAAAAACAATGCTTTTTATCCTCGCATTGGGATTCTTTTAA
This sequence comes from Ottelia alismoides, assembly GCA_037367405.1. Lineage (NCBI taxonomy): Eukaryota > Viridiplantae > Streptophyta > Magnoliopsida > Alismatales > Hydrocharitaceae > Ottelia > Ottelia alismoides. The sequence continues at coordinate 1,341,345 of JAZKJV010006597.1, read as the reverse complement.
ACATGGATGCACATGAATTCATGCAACACGTGATGGGTTACACAACTATGTACTTCTATATGACTTGGAATGGCTATTGTGAGTAAATAGAGTGGCAAGGTGATATGAGCGACATAAGGAGGGGGTCGTATAGATTCGCTTCACAACTCTTGGTTTTTAATCATCTTCCATTAAGCTTTTATTTTGTAATCATTTAGATGCATATCTACTTGTTTTTAGAATATGTTACATGTCATCATTTATTTTTACAAATGAAGGAAATGCTCTATCTATTGTATAAATTTGATTATTTTCTTCATGACATCTCGTAACAATCTACTTTCAGTAGGGATATGTGCGATATAATGCGTAATGATATGCTAAATACACCTCCATCTTGCATATAAGAGTACATTTGTATGTTTTATTGTTTTAAGAACTAGGATGATCTTAATTCTGTGAGAAATTTATTTTTTTGAGCTATTTACGAGATTTCCGCCGATATCGTCGATATATTCCAGGGTTCTTTCTTTTTTTTTTTATAAAAAATGTGGTACGCAGCATCGGAGCATTTATATGCGATGTGCGTGTCCTTGCATTGTTGAAAAATCGTAAGCATGTTTTCATTCATTTTAGCTAAAAAAACTACTTAGAATGAGATTTATTCTGGTAAATTGAAACATTAAATTCATGCGTTCTGTTAATTGTGATTGGTGAAGGGGTTTGGGCTAGTACTTGAGAGGGATTAATAGGACATCCTACCTTTTTTTGTATCATCTCCTGTGGGCTACTGTTTTCATTCTCTATGGGTGAACATGTGGATACCTTTCTACGATTTTTTAAATTTTACCATTCCTCACATTGGTTTTCGATCAGCTTGGGTTTGTTATCATGAACAAATCACCAACAGATATTCCTTGCGTAAAAGTAAATGTCCCATGTATTTTGTTTAATAAGTGTCGCCTCTCTATGCTGATCAAATGGTCCTCCAAGGCCTCCAAGTTTTTGTTTTGTTTGTCGTCTGATTGCTTTGACGGAGAAAGTGAGACCTTTCTCTTGCATTCCGAGATTGAGTTAGCTTGATGTTTTCTATCTGAATTATTTGATCCTATAGAGCAAACATGGTTCATAGCACAGGAGTGTTTGTATGTGCCATGGTTGTCCTTTTATTGCTGAATGGCTGTAAGCGTGCTTCCTTTCTTCCATTAGCCTTTAAAAAAGAAAACTAGGTATATGCGTTTTCCTTTGATAAATCGAGCATTGAAATCATGTGTCCTTTTATTAATCATGATAGGCGTGTCTTTTTTCATCAACTTTGGCTTGTTATCATGGACAAACAAATGACAAATTAATATCCCTTGAATGGAAGCAAATATCCCATGCTCTTTGGTTAGATTGTTGTAGTCCCTTTATGCTGATCAATTGGAGCTTCGTGCATGCTTCCATGATCCTTGGAATGTGTTTCCTCTCTTATGTTGATGATCTTTTACTGCTCGACTTTATTGGTCAATATGTAAACTGTGATGTTTACGTGAAGTTTGAAACAATAACTACACCAGTTTCTTTACTGATGGTTTGTTGATCTTATTGATTGAATTAAATGCAGATTGAGCTAGTTTGCAGAATTGCAATAGTGCTCTTGCAGACTCACCACAGCCAATTGACGGCTACCCCTGCTGCTAAACCTATTCTAGCAGCATTGAAACAGATTCTATATAAACAAGTAAAGGTAACTCTTTTTGTAAATGGGTTATATGATCGTGTCTCTGACATCTGTTAGTTCCGGTGTAATTTAAATATTATATAAATTCCATATTGTACTTGCAGGAGCGCAAGGATGTGATGGGTTTTAACCTTTCTGCCATGGAGCATATCAAGGTCAGCATCGTATCTTGTTGACATCACCTAAATGCAATTTTGATTGAATATGCTAATTAATAACTGTTCTTTCAGGAAATGCTAGCTTTAAAATCTGATGCACCCTTCCGTGATGCAAAAGCAAAGCTAATGGAAATTCGCTCCAAGCAATTGAAACGGAGTGATGGGGACAAAACTGAAAAGAGAGAGAGGAAGAGCAAAAAGCAAAAGGTCTTAAACGGAACCTGGCCTGATGCTTAGGTAATATTTATAACTGAATGATTTATTCACTCTGTATTTTGTATATTAATGTACCCTCCAGCCACATGAGGAGCAAATGCTCTTGTGGCGAAAATTTTGGCATGTCTTATATAGTAAAATTACAATTTATTGGGTTTGTATTACTATTCATAGTCACTCATTTGCAGCCTATACAGAATTTATTTGTTCATATTTTCTGGATGACCCATAACTTGGGACCCCTTCACATTTATATTGGGGAGAAGTTTTGACGATTCCTAAGTCGATGCTGAACCGTGTTCTTATTGTAGTCTGTCATAATAAGTTCTCGTGATTAATAAGATGAAATAGCCAGTTATCTTTTATTCTATTTCTAAACTTGGTAGTTGTCAGCTTCTTTTAGTGAAAATTGCTATGGCTTTTGCTGGGCTGTCAATGCATCTTTTATGCGAGTGGTTCGTTGTTAAGTCAGCAGACCCTTTTAAGTAATCTTATGTTATCATCTTGATTGAAGTAAACAACACAAAAAGTGCTTCAACTGCAGGTTCCACTTAATGTTTTTAGCTTCTGAAGTTTCACATTTTGTTCTCCTGCCATTGCCCTGTAACAATTGAGATCTTCTGTCTCAGACTTTAATTGGACCTTTTTGTATTTTTTGCTTGAAGTCGAAGGACGAGAAAGTAATTGCAGGGGTCAGCGTGGGTGAATAGCTGAGTCACTAGTTCATAATTTGATATTTAGCTCATAGTTCAAGCGGAACTGGTACAATTGGGTGGTGGCTTTACCTGGCCTAGAATAAACAGCTAGCCAACTCCGACAGATAGTCTTATCTTTTTAGTTTATTTTCTCTCTACCTTTGTGTTGCTTAGAATTTTCTCTCCTGCCGGTGCTGCCTCGAATGCCTGTTCCAGCTAAGCGGAGTTCAGCAACATACGTGCCCTGTATGCTACTTGATTAGGGAGAGTGGGATTTGCGGTGCAGAAACTGTTGTGTTCGATAGGATGTACAAATGGATGGATACATGTTGGTACCTGTGGTGCTCCGTTCCTTCTCTTTTTGCACCTTGTTGCTGATATCTCCCTCTCCCGAGTTCCCTCCTGAACTTGAATTTCTCTTGTGTGGTGTAGTCTCCACGGGGAAGTCGTGGGTCATTGGTGATCTTATTGGTGCCTCCATTAAGATAGGCTTGTTGTAAATCTCTGTTGTGTGTGTAGCAAGGGGGAGGGAGGAAACTTGGATGTTTAGGGTTAATGAATGCCATGAGAGAATTTGGCAACATGGGCCAACTTATTTTTAATAACTGGTTGGGGTTTGAGTGTGGCTGTGGGGAATGGATTAAGTTCCTGCGTATAATTATTGACTCCAGCTCCAGGTTGTCAACTTTGTTTATCACTGGGTTTCTTTAGATACGATCCAGCAGATCTCTGTGTTGAATATGTATATGGAACCTGGATACCTGATCTTAAATTTTAAATTAGTATCTGTATGTTAAAAAATTTTCGATCGGGTAGCCGGATTCTATGTACAGATTCGATCCATAGATCTACTGGATCGTATCTAAATTAGTAGCGGCATGTTCTAAACCCACTTCAATGGTCTACAACTCTAAACCCTAAACCCGAATACTCCATTGTCCATAAACGTCCCTAGTAATTGCTAGTAATCTCCACAACTTGAAAATGAATGCAGTGTTCGACACTTCCCTTGGTTGCCATTCACGAAAAATGCCACCTGTTGAAGCTGCCTGCACCCCTCCCCTTCAAGTTATCCTATCTCCTTAATACTACCTTCCAATGGAGGCAAACAAACACATATGGATACAAACATATATGTTATAACAAACATATATGTTATAGTATCGCTATTTATTTTTGAAAATTTGGTATGAATATTGATATTGACAGTTGAGTATTACGTGTTACTAGATTTCATTGAAAAGGAAGAGATGTCTAGTAATATTAGGGGTGCTAATCGAACCGAATACCTCCGAATCCACCGGATTTATATTCGATTCATTTTAAAATTTTCGAGTCTGAACTCGAATCGAATTTTAAACTAATTTACTAACTTGAATTCAAATTCGATTCATTATGAGTTTTGAATATTCAAATTCGATTTATTTTGTTTTGAATTTGAAATGTCAACCCAAATATAATTATTTATATAAATAATATTATAATTTTAAAAGTTTTATTTTATATTTCCGTTTTTTTACTAGAGATTTTCAAGATCAGTTGAAAAGCTATATAATAAAGGAAGATACCCAACAGATAATATATAATGAATAAAAATACTTAAGTTAGTATATCTTTTGCTATTTGCTTTTTTTCTATGATGAAAGAATATATAAATAAAATATAATTATATAAATCTCATTAAAGGTATATAATATTATTAACAAAAAAGTTAAATACATTATATTTACCATTGTACGTTCAAACAAAATAAGACCAAGCACTTATAGAAAATGAATACATACCAGTCTTATTATTTGAAACAACGAGAATAACAACAAATAACTTAGTATGATAAAATCAATTCACGCATCTTGGTGATCAATATTATCTTAAACAAAAGTCTTGAATCATACATGATTTTAAATATAGCTACGAGCGAATATGTGAGACAAGAAATGAATCCTAATTTTCACATGATCAACCCCACCATTCTAGTCTATTTAATGTCCTTTTCATGGTCTAGAAGAAATGCATATCATGTACATTAATTAATATGAATGAGAGGATTAATATCAGACCTGTAAGGACAATGATTGATTTATCAATTCAAAGTAACTTATGTGTGGGGCTTTCGTTAACTGAATATATAGTTTCCCGGTATGTAGCATGTAAAGGGGTTAGGTTGTAGATATTGTTGTACGAACATCAAATGCCAGATACCTCACACGTAGACTTGTTGAAATAGTTCAACATATTATTGGACATAGAACGGATTGTGGTACTATTTGAGGTATTTCTATGTCCTTAAAATGAGATGGTCGAAATTTTTTATCACAATAACAACTAACATGATGGTGAGAAGAACTTGTAAATTATTCATGTTATTATCAATGTCATCTTGACAATGGTAGTCATCACCATGGATTGTCTTGTCAGGATAACCAATAGAACATGGAGGCAGAGGAGGAATACTTTGATATATCATAAATCACAACAAACGTAAATGCGAAACTCAACGTAACATGGCTATCGTGTTCATGTGCAAGAAAATGGAGCATTATCTACCTTATAGTTGTCAATCTTTGATAAAGAACGAAAAGAAGGATGGAAAAGATATGGCATGGAATGTGGGAAGATGGACATAAATGTAAGGTATGGAATAGATAAAACTCTTAAATATATGTTCTTTCCTGCTAGTCTTTATGGTTATTTACTATTGTATGTTGAAGCAATATAAGACCAAGCTCCTTTAGAAAATTAAGACAAACTGGTCTTATTATTTAAAACAACGAGGATAGCAACAAATAACTTAGCACGATAAAATCACCTCATGCATCGTGGTGATCATCATTGTCTTAGAACAAATATCATGAACCACACATGATTTTCAATATACACAGAAACAACTAACGTGATGGTGAGATGAACTTGTAATATATAAATTATTTAGGTGATGATCAAAATATCTTTACAATGATAGTCCTCCTTATGGATTGTCTTGCAAGGATAACTAACAAAACAAAATGGTGGAGGAAGAATATTTTAGTATACCACAAACCATGACCGACATGAAAGTGAGTGTTGATTGCTCAAAAAAGAGGGTGGGCAGGGGGGAGGGGGAGTTAGTTTACATTAGAAAGAAAATGAATAGATGCAGGTTTAGGTACTCTTTCTTTCTCATCTGAAGAATGAGTCAAGTTGATCCATTTTTGGCTCAGTCATATTTACGCGTAAGAAGAGGGATCACCACTATCTTCCTTATGAGTGATATATCTTTGAAAAAGAATGAAACAGAGAAGAGAAAAGATGTTGTAGAGAATGTGTGAGAACATGGAAACAAATGTAAGGTGAGGAAATGAGATAAAACTCTTAAACATAGTTTCTTTCTTACTAGACATGTTGATGAGTATTTTACTCCATTGTGTAATATTGATATTTCGTCATTAACTGATATAACTATATGCACATGCACACATGCATGCATACACGTATGTTTGTATGCATACGTATGCACATATATAATATGTAAATCAATATGTATGTGTGTACATATGTATGTATATAAGTATCGAATCGAATCGAATTATTATCGAACGAATTCATGTTAATTGAAATTCAATTCATTTGGGAATCGAATCCACAAGTCAAATTCATATTCGATTCATTTTACTTCAAATCGATTTTTCTTCAATTTTATTGAACGAATCACAATCGAATTCGAATGATTCAATTCAATTAGCACCCCTAAATAATATGCATCTGTACAACATGTTTTACTGGTGACAGAAAGTCTTATGCTTAGCTTGTAAACCAGCAATTGACCTGAAGTGAATTGCAAAAAGGAGAAAGAAAAGAGCTAGCATTGAGTACTGAGCTTCAATGTACTAGAACCACACGCAAAAAAAGTGATTTGAGAAGGCGAGACTAAAATGTGAAAGCTTCAAACAGAACACTAACAATGACAAGTACTTAGGAATTCTCTTCTCTAGCATTATTATAAAAAGATATAAATGCACTGCAAATATGCCATGACATATTGATGCTTTGTTATTTGAGTGATCAAAAACAAGTTTTTATCTGGTTGTCGTATTACTGACAAATATTGGTTTATCGACAGAATTTTTAAAATCAATTTCAATATCAATTCCAAGGAATCGAGGATCATAGATAGCATTAAGGTCAACTGGAACACATGGAATCGATGCGTATAAGAAATCACATTAGATTCTTTGATATATGTTTGTACAGATCAACAACTGATTTGTTGTTAGAGGAAGGGATTATGAAGTCGTATTTTATCTTCTCCTCAAAGGTCATAAAATGTGGCTTGCCTTGGAAGATCTTCAGGGATGGTTGTTTGATTCAAGTAAATCAACATCGCCTAGATTTGAGGCGACATACGTTTCATTTTCTCGCAGATGATCTTATGCTCTTCCACAAGAGAATTTTTATTAATGATGGGTTCAACCAAATGCCGAGAATAGGATAGTGCTCATCGTTATTCTTGTATTCATTGATAGGAGCATCATATCTCTAGTGTAACCTTTCTCTCATCTTATAATCACATTCTTCAGTTAAATAAGACAATTGATGATCTTAATCAGATGTCTTATTGGTTGAGTTTTTGGTTTGTCCAAGGCATTAGGCTCGATTATAGGTTTGATAGAGATTTCCATGTTCTTCAGATGGTAGGTATGTCAAGTTATTTTATTTTTGCATTGAGGAGTAGGATGAAATGGAAGATCAGACTGATTAGAGTGTATTGGCTCTTGATGGGGGAATAAGGTTTTGATATGTCTTTATTTGCTTTCTCCACTCACTAACTTTTCTCTGGATTTTGCCCAGATTTGGAAGTTGCTATGGTTTGACGAAAATCAGAATACCTCCCTCGTCTTTGCGATGTCATTCGTGAATCTTGTATATTCATTCCACATGCATGTCAATGGTATATTATTCATCATTCAGTTCTTCAGATTAATCATGTCTTCCTTGATCGACTTGCCATTTGTGAGTATATATGTTTTATACATATTATATGCTTGTCTTCCTTGATCGCCTTTTACATATTATATACATGTTACATACTTTACAAGTGATTATCCACATTCCTCGTACTTATTAAGTATTACATAAAAAATACATGAAAGTCCAAGTTATGGGTAGAATATATATGGTATGATGTATACGACACCATCACATACTTAGCTTGTGCTATGCCCTCATGACACAAAGATTAAGGAAGTTATCTCATACTAAGTGTATGAGAGTGCAAGGAATACATGGAGTAGAAGTCAACTGCCCCTATACTTAGGCTACAGTTAGCCTCAATATAACAGAATAAAAACAAGGTGAGCGGGGGCAATGCACGAATAAAGAATAGAATTAGATATTGCCACAATGAGTATTGGTCATCGTATACTTAGTAGTACCCAAAGTAAAGAAATACGGTCAAGGTCGGGGATCAATGTGATAGAGGAGAATATCTAAAAATAAACATAAAGGAAAGAGTAAATTGGGTCACTCACCCCCTTATACTTAAGGTCTAATCATCCTAAATATAGTCACAAATATGATCGAGATGGTATTGGGCGAGTAATGTGAAGCTCATGTGATGGAATGAACAAAATAAAACATCTACAAGGCAAAAGAAGAATGTATAGACTCAAGAAGATTTACGAAAAATCTTCTTGCAACATCGAGGTTGGATAAAATGTATATGATGTGTGTCGGCATCGGAATCCTTCACATAGTATAAAGAATCAAAATCAACAGTTTCTTGATTAGGTCAACATATCGGTAATTGCTCAAATATGGTTTGGGTAGAACTGACCTCAAAGATGTAAATGCCAAATTCTAGTCAAATAAGGAATCTGAGTATACATTCAATGTGATATAGGAGATGACACGTTTGTTAAGTCTAAGATTGGGGATAAGGACAGATTCTCGATCTGTTTTCTGATACCCAGATCAAGTAGAGGAGGTGGGCACTGGTAGAGCTCAAGAGGTTCAGAGGAACTTCTTGTGGAACTGTATGTTTCCTTTCTACACATATAACTGATAGAGTGTTAAGTCGTCTTACTAAGTTTGTCGAATGTAATGTCAGAACTCTTCTTAGACCTAGTTAAATGTGGTGGTCTACTTGAAGGATATGGGAAGATCCTTAAGTGCATCACGGAAGCGTGAGGATTACATCGTATGCGATCGAGAGCGACTAGTTGCACTAGTGGCTCGAGACAACGAAATTTAATTTTTTTTCATGCGATGAAACCACATGATCCAAGAACACTTCTCGGATCGTTTCATCTAAATCACAAACAAGTATTAGGGGTACCTCTTGAAGTGTGGTTGCGATCGAGTCTCTAAATGAAGAGACCTCCTGTCTCAAGTCCGATCCGACGGAGGAGTTGCCTGCGAGCGCGTTGATGAGACACGTGCTTCTCGCAATCCATGTTGATGATCCAAGTGACGAATCTCCTACTCTCATCATACGAGATCCGATGCCTTCTTCACGAATGAGGCGTACCGAAGGAGACGAAGATCCATGAGCAAACAATCCGGCAACATAACGACGCTACTGCGGTGATGACGACTCTCTCTAGGGCTCCATGGTGTACGATTACAATGAGAGAGGGAGAGAGAGGGTTGACGTGTGTGTGTATATATAGAGAAGAGAGGAGGGGGAGGGGAGAGAGAGAGAGAGAGAGAGAGAGAGAGAGAGAGAGAGAGAGAGAGAGAGAAGGAGAGAGCCTTGTGTTCTTATTGTATCTTTAAAGAGTAAGGGGTGCCCTTCTATTTATAATATTTTGGGAGTCTATGGATCACAGTCCATGGATTATACAAAATCAATGGATGAGATTGATTTGTGCTTTTTTCAATGGTCAATATTTTGTTTTAACAACACAACAATAATTAATTTTATTTAGATTAAATATATATTGATAAATCAATATAAATTAATCTTAAAATTAAATCAATCAAACTTGGAGATAATGGAAGCAAGATTGCCTCCTTCCATTAAGAGGGGGGACGCCCACCCTTTTCTAATGGGATTGGTGGTCGTCCAACCTCCCTTAGTAGGAAGGTGCAATCTTCATGTAATCTCATGAGAATACATTATTCCATGGAAATCTACGATATTTACAATAAAAATTGTTGTAAATTATTCCAAAAAAATAATTCCTAATTATTTTGTGAATATTGCAATAATGCCATTGGAAATTTGTTAATCATATTTACAAACCAAAATAAAATGTAAATTACATTTTCAATTAATAGTCCAATGTGAATTCAATTCACATCAACAACATTTAATTAACAAATGTAAATTACAAATAGCTCTCTCTTATATATTATAAATAACATTTATAATATGGTTAATATGGATAATGCTATCCACATTATTCATATCCATGATAATTGAATCACGTTTAATCATCTTGCATCTCTATTCTCATGTGCGCAAATAATATGTATCACATTCACATTATTCACATCTTTGATAATTAAATCACATTTAAATCTAAGATAACTCTCCTTATAATATGAATCAAATTCATATTATTCATGTTAATCAAATCAGATTTAATTATTAATTTTCTCAATGCACGAATACATATATCAAAAGTGAAATTATCCTGAACTCTTTCACGAATAGTGCGTTTTCTTCGCGAATACTTGGAAATAAGGACATGACGATTGTATTGTTCCACATAGACTTGAATATTGAGTTCATATCTCAAATCCAGATCTTACGAACTTCTCATAGATGCTTGATTAAATCAAGACCATAATTCTAATCTTCTCATTTCATCTGAATTACATTCAGATCAATGTCCTACATTTGGACCAAGATATGATCAGTTCTCTACTGAGAGGAGTCACTAAAATCCAGACCCTTTTCATCACCCCTAGGAATGGAAGCATCATGGTTATACAATCGTTTATGATTACATCACTCTCAGGTATTACTAATACCTATACATCATGTATACTGAAAGATACATGACAAACCTGAAGTTTTAGATCAATTTTACACTGTCTACTTCAGGGTTTTATCATTAAGTTTCTCATTTGATCATTGGGAATCGGTATTGATCATAAACTTTCCAAAAATATATATCATATCCAGGTGTTGATCATATACTTTCCGAAAGTAAATATCAAACGTACAAATTCAGTCAAGCTTCCAAAGCAAGACGACCGCGCACAGAATTTAATTCTTCCCAATATCTCATGAGTGAGCTCATGTCTTCCAATTTAGTAAATGTATCTGTATGATCTCTTTGAGAGATCGTATTACTCATATGCCCTTGCATGCACACCAGCGTGCCGGTGTATTGACCTTGATTAGGTCATCAACCTATTGGTCTTTCAAATGGACATACTGATACATATAGTAACACATCTATCTCCAGTCAGAGGATGCCTTCCTATATCGTGACAACATACGACATATGTCTTTAGTTATCTCGATATCGTTATGTCAACTATTTCACCTAACTAATCTGACACCTCTGAATCTCAATTCCTATGCAGAGGACCTCCATCAAGAGGTTAGTCATATATCAGCCTTTAGAGAAAAGATTTCCATCTCCTTATTAGGTTGGAGATCCTCTCTTAATATCATTTGACGATGCTTGATGAGTCCTCAATCTAATTCTTTAGATATTCATCCAAGCACCAACCTTTATGATTCAACAATTGAATCAACAACTGTATGATCATTAAGATGGTCATGGTATATAACACTAATTGTACTAGGGAACCTATTATGAAAAGTAGTTATTCTTCATTTCAGATTATGGAATGATATTTGCAATAACATTTATTGCATAATGGCTCGTCGTGGACTCGCATGTCCACCAATCTTCTACTAGACCAAAGAGCCATTAATAGGCAAATCTTTAAACCCGCACTCATGTGACAATCATAAGCTATTAAGAAAAAATAGCTAGGTAAGCCGATCAACCACTATGTTCCCGAGAGAATACGTGAAGTCCTTTTACGGTACTTGCATATCTCCTAGTAACATTGCTCGCATCCAATGCGAATGTTGAATCTTATGCAAAAAATACTCAATATTGTCAGTTATAGTGTCCTTTACACTACAACTCAATAATTATTATTACACTATGTAATTTTTATTATCTTATCAGAATACCCTTATTCTTGGAGATTTGTATCTCCTAAGGTATCCACAGTTAAGACATTTTAGATCACTATCTATAAAATGTTGAGTTCTTGATGATAAGACTTAGAAATCACTATCTACAAAGTCTTGTCATCTTCGAAGATACTATTATTATTACTGCAATTAAGTATTTTATATCCATAGTAGGATTAGTAATAACTTACTATTCCCACTACATGGCAGACACCTAGCTTTTGTACACATCTAGTAAACACCCGACTTAGTTAACAATGTTCTGATGGGTTCAAGCATGGTCACTGTAGAACAAGTCTCATCGCAAAGCGATGTCTTCTCTTCGGTGTGCAGCTCATGACTAGGAGCCGTGCTTTGAAGTTCTATACCTTCTCATCAGGGTCCCTCTTTCTCTTAAAGATCCATTTACACCTAATGGGTATTACCTTATAGGTGGATCCTCGAGGGCCCATATACAACACTTTTATATGAAGTCTACTTTAGACTATATTGCTAACATCCATCTTTCCATGACATGATCTTCAGAATCTTCATCATATGAAAATCGATCATTTTCAGACTTAACTGAATCATGGAATACATCCTCAAACTCATTTGAAGAGGTATTAGTGTTTCATCTTTAATTGTCCTTTTAGTTTCCGATGTCAGGAGACTCATTATCTTCTCAAGATTAAATGAGTTCCTTCACTTCATTTTCGTCTTGATTCTCAAGAGAGTCATCCTCCAAGAATCACATTCTTAGATATGAAATCTTTTAAGAATATCAAGGTCATAAAGTAGGTATCCAGTACTATCCTTTATTTTCCAAGTGAAGCAACACTCTTTGGTGTTAGATCCAGGTTACTTGCATCCATGACAAAGTTATGGACCAAGCAACCCTAAAACTCAAGTGTCCAACACCATGCTAGGTTCCAAACCATAGCTTATGATGGTTTTCAGGTTTAGATCTGCATGGAATCTTATTAAGGATATATATTGTAGTCTCTACTACATATATACCTAGAAACTAGTAGGTAATTATGCTATAATTCATCATTGATCAAATCATATCATACATGATCCAATTGTATCTCCCTATAACTCTATTGAGTTTAGGTTTATTAGGAGTGAGATAGGACTGATATTCATATCTCCATAAGGTATTCTTTGAATTCATCTAACATGTACATGCTACCTAGGTTAGATCAAATTCATTTCATCTTCCTTCAAATTTATTCTAAACCAAAATTGTGAAATCTTTGAACATTTCAAAGATTTCTAAGGTGAAGAGAAGAAATCTCATATCACACATAATAATCAATACATATCACATATCCATAATGTTTATTATATGATCTACATACATCAATATGTATGAGATCCTGAATAACTTGGCATCTTAACCATTCTCAGAGAAGGGTGTATTGGACATTTTACTTTGAATACAATATTTACAAGTACGTCAGATTTGAAATTTCAGATATTCTAAATTTTCATCTCTTACTAGTCTATTGATCTCATCAACATACTAATGTCCAAGGCTTGATGCCAGATCTTTATCAAATGATCTACATCTTCCTATTGGATCTTTAAAGGTTTAATTTTCATTACTAGAAATGTTAATGAATCATTCATTAATTTTCTAATTAATAGAATCCTCCAGATGTCAAACTAGTATCTGAAATATATCCATCATAACTCTTTATGATAGGTCTATTCCAGAATTCATGTTTATTTCCAACATTTAGAAGTAAACAATGAGTGTATTCTAATATCTGGGTCATAGAGACATTCTCTAAGGCTAAGAGCTCTCCCACTGAAAATATGTAGTTCATCTATCCAATGGTGATTATTGCAACTATTGCATCAACATCCATATGGATGACTATAAACCTTAAGATCAAATTTTCTAGTCTTCTTAAAACATATGCAACCAATTGCAAGTGTTATTTGAAGAACGAGGTACAATTATTAGGCTTTTAATCTTATCCAATAAGAAGGTCAATTTTAATGATTATATGCATATTATAGATTATTTTGATGCGCTATCCTAGTCCTTCTCTAAGGATCCTAGATAGACTTGATAGTCATACTATCAATGGATCGACTTATTGCAGTATTGGCATTCATCCAACTCTTTGGATGTCATATGGAAGTCACAAAAGTACAATCAACTCTTTGACTTTCTTTCTAACTTGGGTCCGACCCATGCTTCCTCTGCGCTCCTTCATATATGAACAACCATTGCTTAAGACAAAGGATCTCTTATGTTGAATTCAAAAGATTTCAATATAAGAGTATTTCAACATCTATACATGCTTCATTTAATTCATACAATATGAATATTTTGAAGCTTCATGAATGACTTGAGTATAGATAGTAGAATGATGACATTCATCATATATATATATATCCATCTTAACTCTTAAAGACTTAGGTTCAGGTAGGTACTCAAACTTTTTGAATACATCATTTCTTATAGAGCCACCATTCTGCATGATGCAGTGCACCATGTCATTCATGCTTAAATGTAGAGAGCACATATGTATGCCAAACCATCTTCTTAGATTTTATATGTATTGATTTGACTATTATGATCATCATCGACATGTCACTTCCAAAGTACGTTCGATGAGAGATCAAGACTATAGAAACATACAAACCCTAGGTTGTTGTCTTATTATCTATTTAATTGTCATTCCTCATTCTTATGAGGAAGCTTGGACATTGTAACCACATACATTATGTGTCCAATTGCAAGTGCAATATCTTGATCATGAATATAATTCAATGGAATTTATTGGCTATTATTGAGTGTAGTATTGAGTGGGTTTAATGAGCATTATCTACATTATCTAAATAAGATATTTGCATAAATACATATTACTTTGATTTAGGAATTTTAATATCAAAGTTGCCTTGCATTGTCAACACTGAAAGTTCATTCCCTTAATCACTTTCAATGTAAGAGATATACTTACCATTATATCTCAAGCAAGATTTGAGATCTCCTTCCTTGTCTTTGTCGCATATTAATAATATGAGAACCTGTAATTTAGATAAAACGAAATGGGAACACCTTCTGCCTTGCAAGTCCAACTTGCATTCCCAATTCGGTCTTTAACACCCGGGCCCACCACCCATAAGGTGATATTGACATGTTGTTAATTGAACCAATTGTCAACAAGAATAGCACTCGCTAGGCGCAATCCAATATCGCCCAATAATATGAGGACATGATATTGGGGTCACTACGCATACTGCCTTACTCTTTCGAGAAGCAAAGAGCCCAATGTAGATGCGTTTGTATGCGTGAGCTGTCACTTCGAACATGCATCTCCTACATACAATCCATGGCGACGGAATCCGTCGCCTTTGATGAACGCGGATTTTGTAGGAGACGAAAACAGATTCAACAAAAACCCCCATCTTTGAATGTTGTGGAATATTTTAACTTGACAAGATACCAGGGTCGAACACATGGAATGATGATTTTTAGTTGTGTGGTTTTAGTTTAAATTAAATAATTAATTAAATTTTCGATTAATTTTTATGTCGGAAAATAAAGAGGAAATTAGATGACGTAGATGCAATGTGAATCAAATAAACATAAGTGAAGCTCAGGATTTGTGATTTACACTATTTAAATCCTTAAATAATATGATCAATAAACCCTCAATCTAAATCATAGATCAAAGGAAATAACTTCAAGAGAGATTCAAATTAATCCCAATCTGATGGAAAGAAGATTAATAAATTAATGAATAATTCTGCAAATAATCATATTAATTGATAGTTTATGAAAATTCTCCTCGAATTTCCCTATAAACTAATCCTTAAATAAATCAATTTTTAATCACATGAAAATAAGGGAAAGTAAACTAATTCCTCCTTAATTAAGCCCCTGTAGAGATTAGTTTCACAATTAAAATCAAAGATTTTCATAGAGTTATTAATAAAATTTAAATCTTCAATCGACTCTTTGGAGAATAAATCAAATATTTTCTCAGTAAAAGAGCTCAAATATGTTACTGATCAACCTGCATAGATGAAAATCACTCCTCAAATAATATTCGATAAAAATCCAAGCGTAATATGTTCTCAAGCTGTGTAAGATGATAGAGCACGAAATTAGCTTTAAAATGACATATTATACACTAAAACCAGAGTTTGAATGAGAAAGATATGCTAAATTGAAATTCTAGGGACTTAAATGCAATAAAAGTAACTTTTTTCTTTCAAAAGGATCCCTGGAGGGCTTATCTGTAATTTCACAAAGTCAGAAAGGGCCTTCCTATATAATACCCCAGGCGGTGTATATCTGCAATTTCTTTATATCCGGAGGGTGCGAGCGTAATTTACCCATATGCACATGCGGGTGGCGGAAGTGTAAATCCGGAAAGACTCAGGGAATTTCCCGTAGTTTACCTAGATCACGTGCAGACAAAACGTGACTTAGATGGGGTTTGGTACACGGCTAGGTTCGGTCCTCCCCATGGCAGCTTTAGATGCTTCATGATTCCCAAGTCTCCCGGCTCGGAGGGAATGACGTGATGCTTTGAGAAGCATTGGATCCAAGGGGATCAACGGCTGGACTTTGGCGAAGATGGAGGGCGGTGATCTCTCCTTTTCTTGATTGAACAAGAGCTCCTCCTCGTTGTTCTAGCAGGCGCTGCGAGAAGGCAGAGCTTAGGCGGCAGAGCCATGGAGTGGGGGAGCTGTTGGCGAGTTGAGATCCAAGGAGGAGCGGTGGTCGGCGAGCATCTCCGAGGAAGTACGAGCAGTGGCGAGCCTCAAGCGACACACGCTCGAGGTCGAGGTGGTGGAGATGGATACTTGCGATGGCACATAGGCGACTGAAGGTAGAACCTCAAGTCGGTGGTGGTGCTTGGAGCTCAAGCTCGGTCGACACACGACCGAGCGTTGGCGAAACAACTATGGTCGAGCGGTGAAGAGGGGCGTGGCGTCGAGTTGCTTGGTTTGGCAGAGGGCGTTGAAGGCGGGGGAGCAGCTGAGCTCCACAATGATTGTGAGGGGCAATTGGGTACGAGTGCGGAGCGCGAAGGCGGAGGCTAGACCTGCATGTGTTAGCAGAAACCGAAGAGGAAAAGGGGGGAGATGGGGATCCTGTGTGAATGGAGGAAGGGGAGCTAGAGCTCCGGCCTTTACAAGGCTTGCGATGATAGGTTTGAGAGGTATAGGAGAAGTGGCGAGGGGTGAAGTAATCAGCCGAGTTGTCAAGGGAGAAGGAGCGAGCGACATGAAGAATACCTGGAAGGGTCAATCGCCTAGGAGATTGAAGAATGTACGATGGAGTTTGATTAAGATGGAGTCGATCGGAGGAAGGTTCGTTTGGATGAAGCTCAGTACAGAGCTTCGGTGTTTGCTCAAGGTCGCGGTGGACGACCGAGCTTCAACAGCTATGGGAGGAACTACGACAAGGAACGTGGAGTCCCTTAGATCTCGCCGAGATGCAAGAGGATTGCCACTTGAAGGAATCGTGCATCGTTGTCACCGATCAGAGCTCCTGAGCTCTATCTCTTCCTCTTGCCTTAGAAATGGCGGATAGGGAAGAAGGCCGGCAAGGGGAGGTGCTTTATTGGAGGGCGAGATGGGTAAAGTTTATGCGGTACGGGGTCGGCCTCGTAATGGTTAGAGAGAGAGAGAGAGGGTGGGGGAAGTCGCCTAGCATTATGAGGGAGGAGGAACGATTACGGAGATGAACGATTGAAAGGGAAGGGTGGCGGGGCTCACGTGCCGCGCACGTGTGCGTGGTGGGGAAGATGGCATGTTCATGGCACGCGCGACAGAGAAGTGATAGGAGGGTCACGTGCTAGGCACATGACTTGGGGGATGGAGAGAAGTGGGGATGCCACGTGGCATGCCCGGGGCAGCCACGTGTCACCCCAAAATTATTTCAAAATTAAAAGAGAAAGAAAAATAGAAAAGAAAAAGGAGACCCCGCATAAAGGATCCGTGAGCAAAAGAGGTAATATGTGCAAAGTGGTATCTTAGGTGCTTCTCCATGTGTATAGAAAACCGGCTTTTTGGGGTTTTGTAATTTTTTGGTGGTTTGAAAAGAGAATAAAAATTATAAAAAAATAATATAAATTACAAGAAAATTAATTACACAGTAATCTAATTTTTATTTTTAATAAATAAGAAAATATGGAAATAAAATAAGAGTATAAAACACGAGATTTTTGTACAGACTCACAGAGGATACTCGTACACAGTTAGTTTCTTTGATTTTAGTCTTGATCTAGATTTGGATTTTTATGCCAATTGATAAAAATTTCTTCAAAGAACACAAATGAAAAAGAAATAAAATAAAAATGATTAATTCTGTATATAAAAACCCAGATCAAAAATTGCAAAAAGATAAAATGCATAAAGAGACCTAAAACCCAACTTTTACATATGAGCTCCAAATTGTATGAAATTGGTCTTGTTTTGAAGGTATTTGAAAATGGAGTACTTTAAAAGTGAGTAGACCAAAATCACTGTATGAGAAAGATATACACATTTTAGTCCGTCTGATGTGAAATTAGGTTCTGGGTTTATTTGACACTTATTTGAGTTAGCAATTTATATATTTTTTGTTGTTCTTGTTAGTAATATCTATACAATAGAGGTAGTTTTAGATCAATCGGAGTTGGGATGAATTAACAAAAAATAAGGGAAGTTAGCAACATTTTAGGTCAATTTACACATTATGCAATTATGCATGATGAAATGTGAATATTATTTACACGCGTATGAATGCTAATGATGCTCTATTAATGATTAAATGCATATGGATTTTGTAGAACATAGCCTAATTGACTTATTTTAGCATGATGAATACATGATTTATCAGCCTTGATGGGAGACCATGGATGTCACCTATGTGATCCTCCATATCATGTTTTAATTCTAATTAATTTCTATGAATCATATTCACACAATTAATTCTTACAAGGGAAATAACAACTCTATTCATAATAGAGTATTTTAATTTTAGTTGTATTTCATTTAATCTAATCACATTGAATCAATGATCTAATTAATATCCAACAAACATTCATTATTATTACTTGAAATATGGTATTATCTGAAATACATATTATTTGAATTTTGATAATTAGAAAAATGCATCATGACCCCTCAAACATTATCCCTTCCCTACCCTTTATCATGGTCAGTATCGACGGGAGTGAGACAGACTGCTCATGAAGCAACCTACTACCCCAACGCTCCCCGATTAGACACCATATCCGCTTCTGGTTAGGATAATGTCAATCGATCACTTTGTACTTGAAATGATAAACAATTTTTCAATCGAAGTTATATCATATAGTAATAATCAAAACCATTTGATTCTAAAGAAATTTGCTAAACAAATTCCCAATCATATTCAAGCAACTTTATTTGTTGGAAATTATATTGAGTAACCAATTTGTGATCTAAATCACATCTAATCAAATTGTGGTTAAGGTAATTCCATTTAAGGAAATAATTATCATCAAATATTTCTCAAATATTTATCAATAATTATTTCAGGAAATTAACCATTAATTTTACTAATTGATTAAATGTCAATCGTAAGGTTCTTGATTAGGAATGTAATTTCCAACAATGACCTTCACTTACTAAAATTAGTATATCTCAATCAATTTAAATCCAAATCTTACAAAATAAGTTTCCATAATTTTCTAATTTTATTTCAAATAGAACCCAAGTGATTTACACGTATTTCTTGGTGTGTCAAAACAATAATTAGCTCCTTAATTACGTCAAGATTCACAATCTCCAAAGCAACGGATACATGTTCACTAAAATGATCATAACTTGAGCAATCAGATTCTAAATAACACAAACTCAAATCCCATGGTTTCCTTATTTAACGGGGACACTAATATAAATGATAAGTTCATGTTTAAATATTTTAAATAGGTCTTAAAATATTCACAAAATAGGGCTGCATGAAGCAAATGCGATAAAATTTTCACAAACCTTAATGATCCAAGAACACTTCTTGGATCATTTCATCTAAACCAAAAATAAGTATTAGGTTACCTCTTGAAGCGTTGTTGCGATTCAATATCTAAACAAAGAGACCTCATGTCTCAAGTCCGATCCGATAGAGGAGACGCTTGCGAACACGTTGATGAGACGCTTGCTTCTCAGAATCCATGTTGATGATCCAAGCGACGATTCTCTTGATCTCGTCACACGAGATCCGATGTCTTCTTCACGAGCAATGTACACCGAAGGAGGCAGAGATCCACGAGCAAACAATACGGCATCATAATGACAATGTTGCGGTAATGGCAACTCTGTCTAGGTCTCCATGGTGGACGGCCACAATGAGAGAGGGAGGGAGAGGGTTGACGTATAGAGAGAGGAGAGAGCCTTGTGTTTTTATTGTCTCTTTGAAGAGTAAAGGGAGCCCTTCTATTTATAATACTTGGAGGATACCCACGCTTTGCGACGGAAAGGAAATTTGTTGATCATATGTAATTTATCAGTAGAACAAACAATTACCATTAGATGCATTCAAATTGGATTCAACACATATCATGAAAAAAAGACATCAAAACATAAAAGAATAGGCAACCAAATACATGATAACTTATGTTTGATGCACAATTTAGATATGTGATTGTATTGATTTTTTAAAACATATGCACCATAAATAAAATGTAAAATCGCATAGTCAATCGTGGCAACAATCTTGGGAAAAAATGAGTAAAATGCAGGGACAAAAAAATGTAAAGAAAGAATAATTATTAGTAATGAAAATATTTACTGTACAAAAGATTTTTGTTAAACTACAAAGAATATTGTAACAAAATTGATGGTATATAGATTCACGCAAATCAAGATCAAATCATCAAACCAATATCAAATCATCGAGAGATAGACAAAATGGGAAGTAAATACAGAAATATTATACGCTTTACAATAGGAAAAATCAGAGACAAAATGATAAAATAATAGAATCCTAAAGAAAGATAAAGTTTTATAAAAGGTACCAATTGTTGTCGTACAAACAAATCGTAAAACCACATACTCAACCGTTGCAACAATCTTAGAAAAAACTGATAAAGACATACAACCTTTTATGATTCCAAATGCAAGACAATATACTCAAATAAACAACTGAATGTCCATTATCGAGACCTTGTACATGCATCTAAAAAAACATATACGATGAAAGAAAAATTAATAGATAGAAATTCAAAAAATTTATATCTGGATAGGATAGTAGGAGATTACATTGCATCAAATATTGAATGATTATAATGAAAGAATAAAAAATCCCCTAACCATTCATGGCATAAAATGATCAATCAGGTAAGATATGAAAACAACATTAACCCATAACATAGAAATAAATATTCCATAACACAAATGGTATAAACAATAACTTATCAAACAACAGAGAACAAAGATTAAAACACAACATATTATCAAACCATATTAACTTATGAAAAGATAAATGACCAACAATTATTGGTTACATGTGCGAGTTGGTGAATCAATGGAGTTGCTTGATTGATTGAGCCTTATTTGTTGATTTTTCTAAACCCTCGCATAGATACTAGGTACTCCATTCATATCCAAATATTCATTCATTCATGTGTAATTCCATCCTAACATCTCTGTTCTCCTCAGATCTCTCCAACTACACTTATGCATCTCTTTACTTAGGCTATTCTCAGCCTAAGTATAGGGGGACCTGAGTTCCCGTGAATTCCAGACTCATTTACCCTTCTCTCCGACACTTAGGTTATTTTAACCTAAGTGTAGGGGATGCCCTCCTCACTTCCAGTATCTCTTTCTATATTTTAACTTGAGTTATGGCTTTATATCACTTAGTGCTACAAGGACATAACATAAGTTAAGTATAGAGGGGTATACCGTATATACTATATATATACTTTAACCATAGCTCTTATTTTGAAAATTTCAACAAATTTAAAACTTTTTTGAGTTAGAGTATACATTTTCTTGAACTAAGATGGATAAAATGTTTTCAAAGCTTAGAAAATTCTCTAAACTATGTTACATTATTTTTAAGAAAATATTTTAAAAATGGTTTGATAAATGGGTTTTACTTGTTTTGAAAAATCGTTTGAAAAATATTTGTAAAATCTATATATATATATATGTGTGACATTGTTTGGAAAATCTTTTCAAAAATCTATTAAAAAAGGAGGGTATAAATGAGACTAACTTGTGTTTGTAAATATTCTTTTGAAGCTTAAAAAAATTGAAGCAGTTAGTTTAATCCCTGGCACTTCCACATTCACACAAGATTAGTGAAGTTCAAGAACACTTGGTTTATGAGGTCTTGAGATTTTAAGTTAACCAACCTTAGTCATTAGGGCCTTTGACTTAATTATCAACATTTTCTTAGTTTAAAAGATTTGTGTGCAATATTGCATGCTTAGTCTCTACCTTAAGAATATGATCAACACCACACTTACATAACTGCAGTTGTGATGAGATGAATCGAAATTTTACTTGAGGAACTGGATGAGGGATTTGTGTCCGGACCTGATTTAATGATGCTCGAGGATGGGATAAAATCAATGAAGGCTTCATGAAACCTGAGTGTCAGCACCTTTAGCCAGTAAGAGAAAATGGTTCTTGTACTATGTCTTGACATTTACCTATGTCCCAGGGTGTGATGAAATATAAAAATTATTGATCAGTATACACCAACTCTCGGTAAAAGTAGTGGAGCTAGCC
The DNA here is from genome assembly GCA_037367405.1 of Ottelia alismoides. NCBI lineage: Eukaryota > Viridiplantae > Streptophyta > Magnoliopsida > Alismatales > Hydrocharitaceae > Ottelia > Ottelia alismoides. The sequence goes on along the minus strand of JAZKJV010006597.1, from coordinate 1,318,710 downwards.
GAAATTCAAAAGCAAAGAAATGTTGAAAGAAAAGCTCTCACCCTACAAAGTCAAATATCAAAGAGCTTCCACCAAAGGGGAGTGCTCCCAACCATTTCAAAGTATCCACTTGGACCACCGCTATTAGGACTAGGAGTTGGCTTAGCACCAAAAAAGGGCTCTACATCGTAAATGCTACAAGTCTAGATGTAGAAGGTATATTAGATACTCAAAAAGGCACACCCCGGTGTGTGCCCAGGAAAACAAGTGCAGACGACTCCAACTTCTCTTGATAGATACATTGATCAATAACAAAAAAATATATGTTGAGTTAATAAGGAACTCGAGAGGATCCTTATTCCAATGAGAGGGAGAGAAGAAATGACACAATCCTATGCCCTCCATCAACTGACCTTCCATCTATATTTCTAAGCCTGACAACTAAAGAGACGGTGGATTGGATGCAAGAATTGGTTTATTCCCTAGTGTTGAGGATTGGGTTCTGAGGAGGGTCTCTTGGAGTGGAACCTTGGTGACGTTACGACTCTACTCTTGTGACCGCGATCCACACTTAATATCATATCCTTATTATACATGTATATAGAGAGAGTCTGACGATTAGAGAAATTGGAGACGTCTTGATTAGAGCTTGGTTCAACTTTGAAATTTTGATCTCTAAAATCGAGAGTTCTCGAACGGATCAGGTCTTGTATTCACATGAACAATCAGGGGTTAATCCAACTTATTCATGCTCTAGATGCTCGAGGACGAGCATAGTTTAAGTATTAGGGGTGATGAACCTTTATTTCATCATGCTAATTTCCATATATTATTCCCATAGCTTAAAAATTGTCTATAAAAACCGGAGTAAATACTGTAGATATCTTGCTCTTAAAATAAATTTAAAATACAAGAAAATTCAAAACAAAAATTGCAGTGTTTTTATACCTTTAAAAATGCTCCCAAAATTATTTCTCCTTTGTTTGACTTATTTGGTATTTTTGGTCAACATCAAACTTGTAGATCTCATCAAGATATACATCTTTCATGTTTTGAGTTTTTCCAAGTTCGTCCTCCTTCTATTTATTTTTGAATTTTATTTTGTTTTCACTTTTGAATAAATCTCATAGGGTCACGTCGGCCTCTGGTTGAGCCATGTGACCCACTCCCCTTGCGCCACCCGCCTTCCTCCCAAGCCGTCAGATCTTCTCTGTGCGCCTCCATCTCAACCGCTCGTCCCCTTCCGCCCTTCAATCTGCCCTCCAGATCTCATCTGGAGCACCTGCTCCCGCCCTTAGCATGACTGTTTGATCAATAGATCCAACAACCACAATCGCCTCGCTCACTGCTTGTTGATGCACCCTGATTGATTAGATCACGCCGATCCATCATGCCCTAATTTCAACTGTTGGATTGCATGATCCAAGATCCAATGGTCCGCTCACCATCTCCTACCTCCAACCCCCCATTCTCCCACGTTCTCCACTTCGAGCATGTCGTCTCCTTCCTATTTTCCTAACCTCGATGGCCACCTCCACCACTATCTGAGCACACCGGGTCCTAGCCCTAACCTTTGACATCCTTGCGGGCCACCTGGCTAACCACGCCTCCCTCTATCTCGCTCCATATCTCAACCGCCAACCTCGACATCAACCACCTGCACCACTACCAATCCTCCTTCAAATACGCATTCTCCTCCCCTCGTCCACCTTTACGCTGGCCGAGGCTCAGCACCTCTCCTCCCCTCTGTGATAGAGAGGGGACCAATCGAGGTTGTGAATATGATCATCAACTCCGGTGTCGACCTTGGCCATTGTAGGCCATGATCCGGCCTTAACACGCTAGCGAGCTACTCTGAAGGGTCACCGGAGTCCAGCGAAACCTAAAGCCCCCTTGGAGCTCAACCCAGACCACCTCGTTCGCCCATGATCTTCAGGTAAGTCTCCTCCACTTTTCCTTCAGGTTTATTGTAATTAATTAGACACCCCTTCTAATTTTCACCCTCAATTGATCACGACAAGAGCTTTGCCTCTCCTCGCTTATCTTCACGCCACACCCCGCTCGTCGTCTCCTATTCTCCATCACCTGACCACCCTCGCACCACCTCCTCTTTAGCTCCCCATAGAACGAGCTCTGGTTCCCCCTTCCTCCGCTCGCATGGAACTCCATCTCACCCACACTCACCTCACACGCATGCTTCGTCTAGAGCTAACACTTGCAGGTACACTTCTCTCAATGGCCAGAGCCTCACCGGAGCTGATTTCGAAAGCTCTATCTTTGATGGGTTCGTCTCGCCACGACGCCATCGACCTCTCCGGTGGTTCCCCAACGTCAGAGCTTCATCGTCAACTCCTCCAGATGTGTCCCCGAATTTCAGAAGGCTGATGGAGGCATGGTAGAGGAAAGGGGAGTTCGTCGGAGCCCTACTAAGTCCGTCACAGGAGGCAGCAACGGTGAAGAACTTGATGTACAGTTGTCGTCCGATCCTCATGACCGGACGACCCACAGGAAGCCACGTGTCCGCCTCCGATCCTTCGCATCCAACCTCCAGGTTCGGGGTGCCCCAGCCAAGCCAGAGCACCAGCTGAATCCACATGGCCCGCGCCTCCGCCCGAGCCTTCTGAGCGAGGCACCGAGCTTGAGCCTTCTTCCAAGCCTAGCCTCACCTGCCTAGGTCACGTGGGGGCTGGGTAATTTACATCGGTGCCCTGCCTACTTCTCCAATTTGCATACAAGTCCTCCGAGCACATGGAAAGCATGCATGCCTTAGGTTATTTGCATTCTAGACCCTCTAGATTTTAATAATTGTAATATAGCCCCTGTGCATGTGGAAAAAATTACAAGAAAGGCCTTGAAATTTTCTTTAATTACATTTATGCCCTTCTAGGGACTTATTTGTAATAATTTTCTAAATATTTTTATGTTTTCTTTACTTTTATGTTGTTGCACTCTTTTGTGATTATCTTGAGCGTATAATCTTTGTTTTAGTTGATTTCAGTTTCATTTTGAATCATGCTTCATGATCTATCTATTGGCGTTATTTACTCCCTTCTTTTGACACTTGAATTCAGATGCTAAATCCTAGTTACATAATGTCATCTATTTCATGACTTTTAATGCCATTGGTTAATTTATCAATTAAGCTTGCTTCATGAATTGATCTTGAAATCGATTACATTTTTATTACTCAATGATTTCATCTAGGACGGGCATATTTGCATATTTCTACACTTGTATGTCATTATATTATAAAAATCAAATAAAAAGTGTCTTCTGTGCGCATGCATTATCTGTCTGCATCATTTGCATCATGTCTCTTTGTGTGGTGACCTATTAGTTATTAATTAAATCACTTGAGTTGAATATTAGAAGTTTGAATAATGACTTAAGAGGCTTGTATCCCTAAGTTTGACCTTGAGCTTGCTCAAGTTAAAAATATTTGACCGCTTGCGTTTAATTAAAAAAAATTGATTAAGTGATTTTTGATCAACCCAAAATTGCCTACCTACAACGAAATTCGAATATTAATTGACATTATTAAGAGGGCGATTTCACGGTTTATCAAATGAGGAAGGGCATATTTGCATATTTCTACCCTTGTATCTCATTGCGTTATAAAAACCAAATAAAAAGTATCTTCTATGCGTGCATAATCTGTCTGCATCATTTGCATCATGTCTCTTTGTGTGGTACCTATTAGTTATTAATTAAATCACTTGAATTGAGTATTAGAAGTCTGAATAATCACTTAAGAGGTTCGTGTCCCTTAGTTCAACCTTGGGCTTGCCCAAGTTAAAAATAGTTGACCACTTGCGTTTAATTAAAAAAAATGATTAAGTGATTTTTGATCAATCCGAAATTGCCTACCCACAATGAAATTCGAATATTAATTTGACATTATTAAAAGGTTGATTTCGCGGTTTATCAGGGGAGAGTTGGTTGTTGTCGGAGGAGAGGGTGGTGGAGATGGCGCTGAAGGAGGAGTTGGAGGGGCGAGGTGCCATAGGAGAAGGGGTTGGATGGGGAGGATGGAGGAAGAGTGGAATGAAGAAGAAAAAATCACTTCCACCATTGATTTTATCTAATTACCCTTGTGCCCCCAAAGTAAACATCCGTCTGGGATGTAGATGTACGTCAACTAACCCGAGGAGCACAAGTGATCGTTGTGCAGTAGGACATGAGCATAATTGTTATTCCAAAAAAGGGACGAGTATAGCTGATATTGCAATATCTAAGGAAGGCACACTTGATAAAAACCCAAAATGAAATAGTATTGATTTTTTTAAAAGAGAATTCTGACATTGTTGGTGATTTAAATTATAGTTATAAAAAAAGTAATTTTCTATTATTAATAAACATATATTTACAGTTAAAGCCAAACTACATCTTGAGTAGAAGATTTTAAATACATTAATAATATGATCTTTATCACTTGTGTCCTTAGCTTTTGTAGTTTCAGTTATACCCATCTTATTTGGAATACCAGTTGTGCGTCTTGAGTTCTTGCTTCATTATCACTTATATAGCCTTCCATTAGTTTGGCTGAGTTCAACTAAACTGTTGTATGGTTAAAAGAGGGGAAGGACTGTCAAACCCCTCTCCTCACCTCCTCCTCCTCACCTCAAGGCCCTTCCTCCACCGGCTCCTCCTGCCTCCGTCCTTCGGCCATCCCCTCCTCTGTCATGAGCTAGTAGAGCGGAAAGAATGGTACCCACATCAGCGCGCTCTGATTGAAGAATCTGTTGCATCTAACAGAGACAAAGGCGTGTGCGTCAAATAACATACGACCAATCACAAGAGAGAGAAGGAGATAGTGGTAAAGGGATGGATTCGGAGCCCAAACGGGAGCTTCAGTGTTGGGCTACTGCTCAATACCCTGCTAAAGTCAATGTAAAAAGCATCCCCAATTTTGGGGTGCCTGCAACTGGAGGTGGTGGTGTATCGATCTATGGAGGGGAAGGTGATTTGGGATAGGGCTTTTAGGAGGATCTTAAAAGTGGGCTACAGAAAGAGGGCTCGTGCATGCATCGACAAGAGGCGAGATGAGGGAGCTTTGTGGTGAGGAAAGGAATGAGTTCTTACTCCGGTTGATCCACATCGGAGGTAGGAAGATATGGAGGAAGAAGGAAGCACGAGTTGAAAGAATTTGTGGTGACGAAGATCGTTGACGGTCGGGTTTCGTTGGTGGGGGTTTTCAGATCCGAAAGCATGGTTGGGGGAAAGAATGGAGGTAGCAGGGAAAGGTGGAAGAAGAAGAAGATCTAGAGAGAGGAGGGAGACAGATTACGTGAATGAGGTGCGAAGCTCTAAGAGGTGGAGGATGAAGATTAGGGAAAGCCGTAATAATCTTTTTCCCAAGTCTCATCCTCCACCGTTTGTTCCTATGAAAGAAGCTTCAGGTAATGCGTCTTATTTTTTCTCGATTCTTGAATAACAGAACCTAATCGAAGTAGAGGATTGCCGGAGAAGATGGTACTGGGTTCGTTGTAAAGATTTGGAGATCTTCTTATGCCGCACAATAATGATTCTTGGTATGATGATTCTACAGCTGCTACTAGACGATCTTGAGCAGTGGTGATGGTGCTCCAGAAGGTGATTTATCGGAGTAGAGGATTTATGATGGAGGCATTGGGCCTTAATTTTCCAAAAGTTGGCACTCCTACAATGGAAGATCCTCTCTCGATTTCGTTCAATCAGCCCGCAATATCAGGAGAAAACACAATAAACTCTGGGATTTCTATCTGGCGATGTGGTTGTCGTTCCAGGTTCTTGAACTGCGATGACACCAGGTTGATACATCGGAGGATGAACGGGCTAGAGTGGAGCGGCTAGAGGGGGAGGGGTGGAGGTGGGAGGCGTAGGAGATGAGAGTATGGATGAAAATGAATGTGAATATATTCGTATCTGATCCGCTATCGTATTCGTTTTATACATATTTTAACATTCATTTTCGTATTCATTTTAAAATGGGTACGGATGTGGACATTATTTTGACATTCGTTGTTATTCATATTCGTATTCGTGTATTCATTTTCGTACATAAATATAGTGATAAATTTATTTATAACTATGTGTAACAATATTTTATGATTGCATTCGTCATTATTGATTTAATTGTTATGAAACCACTATATATTTTATATCTATTTTATGTGTAAACCATCTTAAACATGTATATTTTTGTTTATTTACTAAATATTTTTGTTGTAATTCATATTCGATTCGTATTCGTTTTTAAGGATATGGTAACCTATTTTTCACATCCGTTAATATTCTTATCCGTATTCGTGTTCGTATTTTAAATGTATATGATTATACATATATTTGTACCTGTAACCGACTGTTTTCATTCCTAGATGAGAGGCGGCAGAGGAAGAGGTTGGAAGGGGACGAGCATCAGAGGAGGGAGGTTTTTTGGAGGTGGAAGGGGGGCCCGGAGGTGGGGCTTGAGGAAGTCAGAGGTGAAGGAGTTGAGGATGCATGTACCTTATCTATTCTTTATATTTACTTTTGTATCCAAAAGTTAACATTAACATCTATTTGAGATGTAGATATAAGGTAACATAACTCAAGGGTACAAGTAATAAAATTGCAAGAATGTAAAGGCACAACTTATATTCCAAAAAAGGGAACGACATAAATTATTTTGCAGAAGTTAAGTGGGGCAAATGTGATAAAAAGCACTTCATAATAGAAGACTTATTCGGATATGAGTTATACCTCTGCTTTTTTTACGAGTAAATTACAAAAATATCCATGACTTATACACTCGATTTCAATGTCATACATGAACTTCAAAAAGTAAAAATGTGGTAGTCGAAATTTTATATTTGTCTCAATGCAGTCTTTGACTATTGAAATTTAGTTGATCATTCCGTCTTTACAACATTAAATTTCAATAATCAAGAATCAAATTGAGACAAATATTAAAGTTTGAGTATTACATTGTTACTTTTTAGGTTCATATGTCTGACATTAAAATCAAGTATATAGTTCAAGGACTTCCCAGTAATTTACTCTTTTTTAATGCACCAAGAAGAAAGAAAAACAAGCGGGGTTTTCCAATAACTAAAACTCTGTCCGTAAGCAGTGGAAAAAATCAAGGGATTTTTATCCGGCAGACCCTATAATCTTTGTCAATTACCTCTACGACCTTTGAAACATCGTAATTCCTCCCTCGCCCCTGTAAACTTGTTAACATTTACCATACAGACCCTGTAGTTAACCTCCATCCATTTAACCGTTAGAACTAACCAGATTCTATTATCTTCTTTTATATTATACTCATTTTATTTATCAAATTTACTGCAAGTGCCCCTCCCTCCCACCTTCCACCTTCAGCTGTCATTCCCTCCACCTCCAGCTGAACACGGTGCCCCCTCCCTCGGTCCGTCAGCCGACCTCCCTTGCTCGACCACCCTGCCGCTGCTCGAAGCCCCTCTCCCACTCACCACACTCCCGCTCGAAGCCTCTCCGTCGCTTACCACACTCCTGGTCGAAGCCGCAGCCGTTGGTCGGAGCCCTTCCCCCGCCCCGCTGCTCGGCTGGCGTCCCCTGCCCTCCCCTGCAAAGCCCCCCCCCCCATGCGTCCCGTCGCCGGCTCCCCTGCCAATCGAAGCCCCCCTTTCCCCTCGGGGCCTCTGCAAAGAAGCCCCCTCCCTTCCCAAATTCACCGTTGAACGTCCCTCCCCCCTTGCAATACGTCGCCAACACTGCCTTCCTCGCATCGCTGTACATCGACTACCTGGAGACCACGGACATTTCCGGCTTCTGCTGCAGTACCTATTACATCTCCCTTGACGAGCTACGCCAGTTCGTCACCTCTCAGGTTGCAGCTTAACCACAAAGACTTGATCTGTGTTCGCTTCCCTCTGTTTTCCAAACTAAACCCAAGAGTACCACTTAATTCCTACTGGATTGATGTAATGCTGATTAGGCTTCTAGATCCATGTATTAATCCAATCTATCCAACAGAATTCGCAGGTGGATTACATCTTAGGGAACAATCCGAAGAAGATGAGCTACGTGGTCGGATACGGCTGGAACTACCCCAAGCATGTCCACCACCATGGCGCGTCCATTCCTCACAGTGGTGTCCGCTCGAAGCTTCCCGGCTCCCAGCTGCCCCTGTCGCTCGAAGCTCCTCCACGCCCAGCTGCCCCTCCCCCCCCCACCACCAACCCTGCCCGTCACTCAAAGCCCACCCAACATCCACAGCCACTGCTCAAAGCCACCCCCCTCACCTCCAAACCCACCGCTCGCGCCCAGCTGCCCCCCTGTCACCTCCCCTGGCTGCCGCTGTGTCCCCGCCTCTCCTCGCGTTGTTATTCCAGCCGTTGTTCGTTCCTCCTCAATGTGCATTGTTGGAAAGAGGAAGAAGAAGGGGAGAGAAGAAAGAAGGAGAGAGTGGAAGAAAAGACACCGTTGGATCTGATGTGGTTTGATTAACTCAGTTCTAACCCAAGCAAGTTAGGCCAAGATATGTCAATTTAATGGCAAGGTTTGTGGGGTAAGACGGAGCAAGTTTACAGGGTCGAGGGAGGAATTACGTTGTTTCAAAGGTCGTAGAGGTAATTGGCAAAGATTATAGGGTTTGCCGGGTAAATATCCCAAAAATCAATATCAAAGAAGGGGACCTCACAAATGGGCTACCGACTAAGGTCTATTTTACTTCTCCACGTGAATATCTAAACGTATATCCTTTAGCAATTAATTATATAAATGCATTCCAAACGTAATCTCACCATTATCTTTTTTAGAAAAACGGTCAGATATTCATTCATCATAAAGCACCAAAGTTAGAGTTTAACAAAATAGGAATAAACGTAGGCACAACCACAAAAGAGTGTAGAATCGGTGTCTATAGATTAACAAAAAAACATTATTAGATCAAACCACAACAGAGGTGCAAGTCTGAGCAGTGAGTCCCAAAGGCGTCCAAGAGCCACGAAACAAATCAACTCACATGACGAGCAACAGAGCGAGGCGGCCACCGAACGCCACGGAACTCGAATGAAACCTCATCACAAAAGATGTGGCAGTAGTTCCCCACAAAAAAAGCCAAGATCAGAAATCTGATCAGCGTAGATTATTGCCCGATCCACCGCGGGATGGACATAGGGAAGAAGAAAACACCTATAAGAGCGAAATCAGCGTAATCTCACCATTATCCTTTCAAGAGCCGCGTTTTACTCGGTATTCAAGACAATTAAGTTTGACGATACGGTCTGTGAGGCAAAATACATTTTATATATATTTTTTGCGTAAATGTCCTTCAGAAAAGGAACACAATCCTCAAATACCCTTGCTCCTATATGCTACGACCCTCATGATCTCCCATTCCATCCTTGAACCTGGTTCTTCTGGAGACCAAGGGGTTAATTTCTGCCCAATGTGGTTGTCAAGAGAACGGTTATTTCTTTTCACATCCTATTATTTCACCTTATTTCTTTCTTTATTCCACTTTACTTACATTTGTTATACCTTATTCTCTTTATTCCTATTTTTCCAGCCGACCAAAGAATAAATCAGCATTCCCTTTATTCACCATCTTTATTCGTGCATATTCCCGAACCGAATGCCTCCTCTGTGACTCACCTTCCTCTCAACATCCCTTGATGATGTCATGCACGATCAGGTCACCTCCTTCCTCTGCTGTGCGCTCAAGCTCCTCCTCCCCCTCCTTGGGGAGCTATCTCCTGTCAAAGTTAGCTATTACCCAGCAGGGTTATGCGACCGGCACATACGATTGCATACAAGAAGCAGAGCGTAATTACGTAATTATACGTAGATATACTCGTATATATCGCATCGCTATCGCCGGGGAATGAACTCGCACATCAAGGACCTATGACCAGGACATAATATTGCCCATGACAATAAATGCCATTAGAGACTATACCACAGCAGAGAGAGAACGAGGTGGGGAGTTCATCAGTGCAACCGAACGATCTACTTGTTCTCTCTCCATTTAATACCTGTTGGATTTGCTACATGATACCTACATCGATTTATGAAGGCTTAAATGTATGGGACAGCAGCACCTGACCGTGTAGGTTGGTGGTGCATGCATGAAGGCCCCTCCATTAAAGGAGGGGGTTGTTCAGATCTCCTCCACCTTTCACTGGAGAGAGACTCTCGCCATTACTGAGGGGCAGCAACTGCACAAACCATGTGGCTTCCCACACTTCCACTTGGTGTTTCCTTCTGTTTGAATGGACCGCGCACCTTTCAACACCAATTGATTCCCCCATTTGCATCCATCCAACATTGATTCTGACAAGATTTTCGTTTTGCTGTTTAGTTCTAGTACTCGCCGATCCGTGTGAGGTATAGAATTGAGCGTTGATCCAGTTTTCAGCTCACTCAGAACAAGATGTGGCTGTCTTATGGAGATTGTCTTATTTTCTCCCCAGTTCTTTATGTAGAATATGAATAGAAAGTGAGATTTTTACACTGCAAACTAGTTGTTGTACTGTGAACCCCATGTAGAGGACATCTGGGTCGGATCATAGGGAGATAAACAAGCTAACTTGCAATCCTATAGATCGTTTATTGGTTTTTTATTTTTTAATTTTATAATTTTCATAATTGAGTTTTGTGCAACTGAATTACCTATATAGGAATAAATGCTCAAATTTTCAAATAAATGAGAATAAAAAGGATATATTTTATTATTTTTTGGTGACTCTCCTAAATTTCATTTTTCATAAATTTTGGTCTACTAATTACCCCAAAGAAATAAGTAAAACTAGAACAAATACCAACATGTAACGGATTTGGTCTAAATGCCATTTTCCTACGTTTTTTTTGCAAGTAGACAAGAATGGATTAAGTAATTATTAAAAGTAGGAAACACAAATAACCTCAACGAATAATTTCAATATTCGTTACCATATCTTTCTATGTTAAGGATATAACAGTAGATATTATTTGTTGTAATTTTTTTGGTTCTAGTAATTAGAAATAAATCTCATATTCGTTATTAAAGGTTCACGTAACAACAAGTTTTTCGCTAATTTATTTGTTGGACTTTTTATTAATCATTTCTTTAAAAATCAAGGGATAATTATTATTATATAATTCCTTACAAGAATATAACAACGAATAAAAAGTTCAATGTGAATTCAATGAATAAAACAACAAATAATATTCAATGTTTTATATATATATATATATATGGGAAAAATGGGGCTGCCCCCGCCCCATTTTTCATCAATTTTTTTTTGAAAAATAACATCGTGTATATTCATCCCTATATCCCTCCTATATGCCATTCGAATTTCGTCAGAAACAGATACTCCTACGGCCTCCATCGAGATGATGTCGATTTAAAAAAATTTGTTACAGTTAAAAAATGACTGTCTAGATGGAGGCCGTAAGAGTCTCTGTTTCTGACGAAATTCGAATGGTATATAGGAGGGATATAGGGATGAATATACATGGTGGTATTTTTCAAAAAAAATAAAAAAATTTGCCAAAATAAGGTGGGGGCAGCCAGATATAACCCTCTCTATATATATAATAACGGGTCAATTCAACTGCAGCAACAAAATTTGAGCATAAGTTTTTAAAATATTCGTAAGTTAAAAAATAAGGATTCAATCATTGTGATATAAACAGAACATATATCATCCAATCACAGCAAAAAAATATGAGCATAAAAGCTATCACATAGGAAATGCATCATTTTTAAACGAACTAATAATACATTCATTAATAATTCGTACAACACATGGAAAAGATCAAAACTAAGTGAAATATAACGCAAGGATTGTGATAATAAATTTTTTTATAGTATTTTATAATTAAGGGAAAATGAACTAAGGGTGCGTTTGGTTGGCGGGTTAAGGCGGGTTAAACTGGTAGAGGGTAACCCGTTTTTGTGTTTTGGTGTTTGGATAGAGGGTTAAACTGGAGGTGGGTTAGAAGTGGGTTTGGGGTGATATGATTGTATTGGAGTTTGAAAAAGTGAGTAGTTATTGTGATGTGATTGTATTGAAGTTTGGAAATGGGAGTAGAAGTGGAGTAGTTTATAATTTTTATATGATATGATGGTATAATATATTATTTTTTGATAGGATTGATGACGTAAAATTGATTTATTTAATTTTTTAAAAAAGGAATAAAGTGGGGCCCATGGGGAGAGAGGGGGATGTGGGTTAAGGGGGGTAAACTCCCCTAACCCGCAGGTAACCCGCGAACCAAACGCTACCTAAGGGTGTGTTCGGGTATAAGGTTAAACCACCCCAAGGGTGGTTTAACTCTCCTACCCCATATTTTCTCCCACCACGTGGGTCCCACTTTTTATCTTTTTTAAAAAAATTAAATAAATTAATTCCCCATCATCAATTCCATCAAAAAATAATATACTATACCATCATATCATATAAAAATTATAAACTACTCCACTTCTACTCACTTTTCCAAACTCCAATACAATCACATCACAATAACTACTCACTTTTTCAAACTCCAAACAATCATATCACCCCAAACCCACTTCTAACCCACCTCCAGTTTAACCCTCTATCAAAACACCAAAACCCAAAAATGGGTTACCTGCTACCAGGTTAACCCACCTAAACCCACTATCCAAACACCCCCTAAAAGTTCGAAAGTAGGGTAACTTGAAATTTTTATTCTAGAAAATGAGAGGTTGAGTGGTGATGTGCCTGACCTTCAAACTGGGGTTTAAAAAATCCGAGCGGTTGGTTAGACTGGTAATCGACCCGGACCCGGTTGCTTCATTCGATTTTGTGTTATTAATTTTTTTTTAAAAAAAAGAAGAAAATAGAGAATCGTGTCCAACTGGTTGTTGGTCCTAATTGATCCAGATTGATCTAGTTTTGATGATTTAGTAAATTTTTAAAAAATAAATATTTAAATAATTAAATAATAGTATTTTTATTACTTGTATCATTCTTAACTTTTACAACATCAATTATGTTGTTTCTTTTTTGGAATATCATTTGTGCTCCTAGCTTCTAAGACTAGTTTTTATGGAAGCAACTATACATAAATGATTACAATATTGTATTCATATATACTGTTAGAAAATATGGCTAACTTTTGTAGAGTTTATTTGAAATAGAAAATCACGTCATTCTTTAAAAGATTTGACATTTTAAATGATTATTTCATTGATATACACATACATATTTATTATATGTATCATGTTTTATTGGTTTAAAAAACGATTTCGACTGGTAGAACCCATAAATTATGTTCAATCTGATTTTTTCCAAGTCGATAGGAATGACGATTTCATGTTGACATCATTACCGGTCCAACTGATTCGGACCAACAGTTCGATCGGATTGGACCAAGCCGAAGACTGGCATATCTTCAATTTATAAATCCTTGCTTCAAACAACAATATCTTTAAATTTGAGGTGCCTTAAACCACAGTCAATATGAGGAGACTGCATGTGAATGCAAGTATATGTCGAAAGAAAGAACTTTTATCTTTTCATGCTTACGTATCTTTGGCGTGCATTACTTGTTAGGTAACAACCATTTTGAACCCCCCACTTTGGGTCCCAAGGAACTTCTGTCAAATTCCTTCCTCTGCCATTGTTACTTACCTTCTTCTCTTCCACTGCTTCTCCTCCGCTCCGAGCTCCGGAATCTTTGGCCATGTAACAAACTCTCGACAAAACCAATCGGCTACTACCAGAAAGATTTTCAAAACTCTACTTCTTCTGCTGAAAGCTCTTTGGTGGATGTTATCCGTGGCTACTTCAAGCCTGAGAACACCGCGAAATCCCAATCTTCTGTTGCTGATCCCACTCGCTCAAAACCTAAGATCCTGAAAGAAAGAAACCCCTTAATGGCTAAGAAGTAAGAGCATGGTGGCTAATCCTCTGCTCTTGAAAAATCAATTCGATTCAAATGAGTCCACTGCCTTAGTCAATCTCACCCGACCTTGTCCATGTTGTATTTAAAGTTGTATTTAGACTTTAATTGGAAAGTCTATGTAATTACAATTGGCATTCAATTTGGTTTCAATTGGGAAACCAAATGGTTTGGAGGGTAAGTTGGGAATTCCCAAATTTGAAATATTGGAGTTTGGGTGGAAGTTTAGTCCCACACCAGGGAGAACTAAACTTTTTGGTGGACTTAAATATGAGTCCACACCCCAAGCTCTTGTAGCAATAGTAGAGAGGAGGAATGGATGACCACACACGCGCGCGCGCGCGCGTTCCGCTCCGTCTCCGGCTCCGTCTCCGGCTCCGGCTCGGGAGAGTCAATTCGGCTCCGGCTCCGGCTCCGGCTCGGGAGAGTCAATTCGGATCTCGATACTTTTGCTGTAGATTTCATTTGGTAAGTCGATTAAATTTAAATGGGAATTCAACTCGCCATTACGGGCGCGTTTTTTGGGATCCGAAAGGATGCGTCTTCGGGACGCATCTTTTGGAAACCAAAGGACGCATCTTTTGGAAACCAAAGATCGCATTCTTTGGAAACCAAAGGTCGCATCTTTAAGACGCGAGACCCTCTATTTATATCCCTCACCCGACTTAGTTTTTCTACACTCGCTAGAAAAACCTCTCTCTCACGCCGTCTCTCTTGTTCTTCCTCTCGCGGACGAACGTCTTTCTCTTCACCCCTCTCGGCTGCAGTTCACTGAGGTACAATCGAGGACGATCCCGTTGGTGTGCGCCGACGACGATCGTGAACCGTCGTATCCTGGGAGCGGATCGCCAGTACCCTACGCACCGGTATTGTGGGGGCGATATCTTCTCTAAGGATAGTCCATTTTCATGGACGCTTCGGTGACTTCTAAACTAATCTCTATTTTATTTTGCTTGCCGCAATACGTTTATTACTTTACCCTTTCTGGATCCTGCCCGTATTTGTGTTTCTGTTCTTTTAATCGGTTCCTATTTACATTGAATAATCGGATAATGATTGGGAAACATATGATTAATATGATTTTAATCTGCATCGTTTCTCTGTTAATTCATTTGGATCCGATTTTATACTGTTTAATGTATGAATTGGTAATCTTATTTACAACAATCTTAGAGAAGATAACCCGAACCGATTCTAGAATGTCGGAAACAATGTTTAAATCGAGGGTAGATATGACGGGTATGCCTGAAAAATTCGGTGGACAGAATTTTAAGCGTTGGCAACAACGCATGAAGATCTGGTTAACCACCATAGGGTTAATCTCGATGCTTGAAACCGACTGTCCTACGGTGGAGGCGGAAAACCCCTCACCCGATAGCCATAAGGCGCAATCTGCGTGGAAGGAACGCGACCGTATATGTCATGGTTGCATCTTGTTGGCTCTGTCCAACACGTTGTTTGACGTATATTGTTCATCCACGCAGACTGCGAAGGGGCTATGGGAAGATTTGGACCGGAAGTATAACACCGAAGATCTCGGTATTGAGAAATACTCCGTAGCCAAATTCTTGAAGTTTTCCATGGCCGAGGGGAAGTCTTTTTCTGAACAAGCACACGAGTTTTTACTCTTGCTCCATGGTCTAGAGGATGCCGAAATGAAACTTCCAGAGAAGTTTCAGGTCATGTGCATCATAGAGAAATTTCCCAAGTCATGGGAAGACTTCGGTATGACCCTGAAACACAGAAAGGGGAAAATCTCTATGGATGACTTGATGGTGGCAATTGCCATAGAGGAGGAACACAGGAAACAAAAACCTGTGCTTCCTGTTGATATTCAGGCTAAGGTCAATTTCATGACCTCGAAGGGCAAAGACAAAAAGGGAAAGGGTCCCAATAACAATAAAATGAAACCAAAGGGCAAGATCCAGAAAAAGGCAAAGAATAAACCCTGCTGGCACTGTAATCAGGTTGGCCATTGGAAGAAGGACTGTCCGTCCTTGAAGGCTCAACCTAAGGCTACAGACGGGAGTCCACAAGTGAACATGATCACTATGGGACTCGGGGCTAGCGAGGGACCTGCAGCGGTGGGACTGTGAAGATGGGGAACGATTCTGCGGCCAGGGTGCTAGGGTCAGGACAAGTCAACTTGAGGTTCTCCTCTGGACGAGTCTGGACGTTGCACAGGGTGCTGCATGTTCCTGACATTAAGAAGAATGTTTTATCCGGCTCTATCTTAGTTAGAAATGGTTTTGAATTAAACTTTAAATGTAATAAAGTTGTTATTCTGAGACATGGTGTCTTTTATGGTAAAGGCTATTTGGCTGACTTTGATTTGTTATTTAGAATTAGATGTGATTCAGTAAACATTAATGAATTGAATGTTTTGAGTACTGAATGTTCTAGTTCTGTGTCTCAAGTTGTGAATAATCTTGAATCTTGTGATCTGTGGCATGGTAGATTGGGTCATGTAAATCTAAATTCGATTAAAAGGATGATGAATTTAGAATTGATCCCTAAACACACAATTGATAAAACTCAAAAATGTGAAATATGTGTGCAAGCAAAGACACCTAGGAAGTCTTTTCAGTCTGTCTCTAGAAATAGTGAGATCTTGGATCTAGTACACACGTATATCTGTGAGTTTAATGGTGTGTTGACCCGAGACAATAAGAAATACTTTATCACCTTTATAGATGATGGCAGTAGATACTGCTATGTATATCTAATGAAAACCAAGGATGAAGCCTTAGAGAAATTTCTTATCTTTAAGAATGAGGCTGAGACACAAACATGAAAAGTGCTTAAACGCCTTAGGTCAGATAGAGGAGGTGAATATACCTCTAACTTATTTGATGAACAATGCAAATCTTTTGGCATAGTTCATGAAGTTACGGCCCCATATTCACCGCAATCAAATGGGATAGCAGAACGGAAAAATAGAACCTTAACTGACATGATCAATGCTCTCCTACAGAGTTCTGGACTTCCAACCTATATGTGGAGAGAAGCCTTGAATACGGCTTGCCATATTCTGAATAGGGTGCCTCCAAGACATATGGAAAAATGTCCCTTTGAACTTTGGAGAAATAGGAAACCGAGTTTAAGATATCTCAAAGTGTGGGGCTGTCTCGCTAAGGTTTTAGTCCCAGAACACAAGAGAAAGAAACTTGGTCCTAAAACTGTTGATGCGGTCTTCTTAGGTTACTTGGAAAATAGCTATGCATATAGGTTCTTGGTAATTCGGTCCGAGATACCGGGCATAGATGTCAATACTATTGTTGAACTCCGTGATGCTACCTTCTTTGAGGATGTCTTTCCATTAAAGACTGGGATTCCTCAGAATCTGACCATTGAGGGCGCCTCCACATCAGGATCTATTCCAGACCAAGTGGAAAGGATATCGAATGTGGGGGTTGAGACTCAACCTGAACCCAATGATCTCTCTGATGAGATTGAGCCAAGGAGGAGTAAAAGACCTCGGATAGCCAAGGATCTGGGTAGCGACTTCGTTGTCTACCAGATCGAGGGTGATCCACCAAGTTATAAGGAAGCCATGGCTTCATCTGAAGCAAAACAATGGAAGGAAGCCATCAAATCCGAGATGGATTCCATTGTGGCTAATGAAACTTGGGAGTTGGTTGATTTACCCAAAGGGTGTTCTACTATTGGGTGCAAGTGGGTGTTTAAGAGAAAGATTAGACCTGACGGATCAATTGAAAAGTACAAAGACAGATTAGTTGCCAAGGGCTTTAGGCAAAAGGAAGGTATCGATTATTTTGATACCTATTCCCCTGTGACTAGGATGACCACAATCCGGATGCTCATAGCATTGGCATCTGTATATGATCTCTCTATCCACCAGATGGATGTGAAGACCGCCTTCTTGCGTGGCGATCTTGAGGAAGAGATCTATATGGATCAACCTGATGGGCTTGTGACTCCTGGGAATGAGGGAAATGTTTGCAAGCTTGTCAAATCCCTTTACAGATTAAAACAAGCACCAAAGCAGTGGCATGAAAAATTTGACAAGACTATTTTGTCATATGGCTTTAAAGTTCATGAATCCGACAAGTGTGTTTATTCTAAGGTGAAAGGTGATGAGTGTATTGTCTTGTGCCTATATGTTGATGACATATTGTTGTTTGGATCACATATGAGGATTATTAATGAGACTAAGGCATTCTTGAGTAGCAAGTTTGAGATGAAGGACATGGGTGTTGCTGATGTGATCTTGGGTCTCAAACTGATAAGGTCAGTTGATGGGATTGTAGTTTCTCAATCTCACTATGTTGAGAAGGTACTTGAGAAATTTGGATATCAAGATTGCAAAGCTGTAAGCACTCCTTTTGATTCGTCCAAAACGCTATTTAAGAATAAAAGTGGAGTACCTGTAGCCCAGCTAAGGTATTCACAAGTGATAGGAAGTCTAATGTATCTTGCAAATTGCACGAGACCTGATATTTCATTCTCGGTTGCAAAGCTAAGTAGATACACTAGCTGTCCTGACCGTACTCACTGGGAGGCTCTGGATCGAGTACTGAAGTACTTGAAGGGAACTATTTCTCTTAGTTTGCATTATGGTAGACATCCATCTGTACTAGAAGGATACAGTGATGCAAGCTGGATAGGGAAAATAGAGGAGTCCGGGAGTAATGGTGTTACAGGGTATGTATTTACCCTTGGAGGCGGTGCAGTCTCCTGGAGGTCTGTGAAGCAGACCATTTTGGCTCGATCCACTTTTGAGGCCGAGCTGTGTGCTTTGGACACCACCGGAATTGAGGCTGAATGGCTAAGGGAACTTCTGTCTGAAATTCCCATGCTAGGTCAGCCTGTTCCTGCGATCTCGGTACATTGTGATAATATGACCACAATTGCCAAGATCAAGAGTTCAAAGTTCAATCAGAAAACAAGGAGACACATACAAATCAGACTTAAGACGTTAAGGGATTTGGTGTCTCGAGGAGTGTTGGCTGTGGATTTTGTTGGATCCAAAGACAACACGACAGATCCATTGACTAAGGGACTTGATAGATCTTTAGTCCTAAAGTCTAGGCTTGGGATGGGACTGAGACCCATTGGGAGTTCCTCTACAGTAGCAACCCAACCTAACTGAGTGGAGATCCCACAAAGTAGGTTCAATGTGGTAATAACAAGCTGTTTGGAGAACTGGTTGGCACTCTAACTTTAATGCGTAAGCATGAGTGTCTTATCCTTGGAAGCCTGAGTGCCATTTAAGCTGCAAGTTTAGGAAGAGCATAGGCTCTGAATGGGTTCAAGCCTTAGGGCAGGATGTTAGCAGTGCATCCTTGGAGAACGCCACCTATGTGAGTGTTACTGTGGGCTGTAGTTAAAGGAAGAGGGTCTTTCCTGAACACACTCATGAAACAGGATAAGGGTGCATGGCCTTTAAGAGCACCAACCCTGAAGATTGTACCAAGAACAACGCTTTGTTGTTTCTACCGTATACTTTAACACCAAGGTCTGAAGTTCAAGACGTAGTTCACTTCGTTCCTGTTAAAGTGAAAGTAGTAAACTCAGGTAGAGGTTCAAACCGGAAGGTACCTTTACTGAAAGCAAAGTGTGGGCAGTCGAAAGAAGTCTCTTGAATCCTTTTGAATCTCTTTTTCAAATTGGTGAATTCGTGGGGGATTGTTGTATTTAAAGTTGTATTTAGACTTTAATTGGAAAGTCTATGTAATTACAATTGGCATTCAATTTGGTTTCAATTGGGAAACCAAATGGTTTGGAGGGTAAGTTGGGAATTCCCAAATTTGAAATATTGGAGTTTGGGTGGAAGTTTAGTCCCACACCGGGGAGAACTAAACTTTTTGTTGGACTTAAATATGAGTCCACACCCCAAGCTCTTGTAGCAATAGTAGAGAGGAGGAATGGAGGACCACACACGCGCGCGCGCGCTCCGCTCCGCTCCGTCTCCGGCTCGGGCTCGGGCTCGGGCTCGGGCTCGGGCTCGGGCTCGGGCTCGGGCTCGGGAGAGTCAATTCGGATCTCGATACTTTTGCTGTAGATTTCATTTGGTAAGTCGATTAAATTAATCATGTACGATTAATTTGGTAAGTCGACTTAAATGGGAATTCAACTCGCCATTACGGGACGCATCTTTTGGAAACCAAAGGACGCATCTTTTGGAAACCAAAGATCGCATTCTTTGGAAACCAAAGGTCGCGTCTTTAAGACGCGAGACCCTCTATTTATATCCCTCACCCGACTCAGTTTTTCTACACTCGCTAGAAAAACCTCTCTCTCACGCCGTCTCTCTTGTTCTTCCTCTCGCGGACGAACGTCTTTCTCTTCACCCCTCTCGGCTGCAGTTCACTGAGGTACAATCGAGGACGATCCCGTTGGTGTGCGCCGACGACGATCGTGAACCGTCGTATCCTGGGAGCGGATCGCCAGTACCCTACGCACCGGTATTGTGGGGGCGATATCTTCTCTAAGGATAGTCCATTTTCATGGACGCTTCGGTGACTTCTAAACTAATCTCTATTTTATTTTGCTTGCCGCGATACGTTTATTACTTTACCCTTTCTGGATCCTGCCCGTATTTGTGTTTCTGTTCTTTTAATCGGTTCCTATTTACATTGAATAATCGGATAATGATTGGGAAACATATGATTAATATGATTTTAATCTGCATCGTTTCTCTGTTAATTCATTTGGATCCGATTTTATACTGTTTAATTTATGAATTGGTAATCTTATTTACAACAGTCCAAAGCTCAAGTGGTCAATTTCTACTCTTATAAAAGCTCCTCTCCTCATCTTCCATCCATTAAAGAATAGGAAAAGTTTAACAAACATTCCAATAGTCCACTGCGGGGGGATCACATAGATGGACAGATTCTTAGTCCTGGTGATCACGGTGGGATTGAAGTCAAATCTTCTACTATCAGTTCCTTGAACTCTTGATTTTCGAAAGTTCCCTCAGAATTGGCTTTGCTTTCGGATTGCAACAAAAAAACCCATTCCAATCTCACTATTCTCAATCCAAACCAAACATGATGAATCTTGATGCTCTTCATCTTTGGATAAGAAGTGACTTGCTAATCCTTCATCAATGATCACTAATTGGTTGGCGAATGGTCTGTTGGACTTATAAGCCATTGGCGATCCATATATGCAATAAAAATTAGTGTTGTATCATGTCTGTGTGAAATATTGTGAATACGCTTAATATTGAGGTCCCTTTATACAATTAGAGTTATGTACCATGTTCATATTGAATATCATGTAGCCGTGAGGACACAACTGACGTCAAAAATGAGATATCCAATACAAGATCTCCAATATGAGAAAGAGATGGCAATCTTTCTCTAAAGATCGATTTCCAACCAAATTATTGATGCAGGTCCTCTGTATGGGAATGGAGATTCAGAAGTTTTGCAATAATCAAGTCAAAGAGTTGACTTGATGAGATTGAGTTAAACTAAGACCTGAATCATAACTGTCACAATCATGCACACATACTTTAACCTGAGACATATATGCATCTATACACCTGAATATGCACATTTGACAAACAAATAGGTTGGCGACATCACCAAGGTCTATATCTCAGCACGTCGTTTTGCATATGAAGTCATATGAGAGGTATGGCCTCTCATGGGAATCTTACATGTTCACAGTTGATGAACTAGGAGGCAGAGCTCATTCATGAGATATTTTTAGGTCAAAATGAATTCCATACATGATCATTTATTTATGAAATGAGACAAGAATTTGAGATATTAATATATAATTTGGAAAGTACATGATTGATAGTATCGTCCAATTATCGAATGAGAAATCTACTGATATATTCCAAAGAAGATAATCGAAGTAGGATTTGAACTTCGGATTTATCTAAATCTTCCAGTTTGAAGGATGAATGCGTATTAGGAATACTCAGGGTTAAATTTATTGTAATTGGTCATCTACCATAACACTTCCATTTCGAGGGAGTGATGAAATAGGATGGATTTTAGTGACCACATTTTAGTTAGGTGATTTGTGATTTAATTGGATTAAATTAAAATACATATTCAAAATGGTATGAACCCTGGAATTGGATTCATATCCAGATTATACGTGGGTAATATGATCTCCACAAAGTTATCGTCAAGTGTCTACATTTGTATCCCATGAGTCCTAATTGGATTGGGATTCATACTTGTTGATGTCAATATTGTAATAATAATTATTACATTCTATCCATAATGGCAATTTTATAAATAAGATTCATAAATATGTTTTAATAGTTAGTGTGAATAATTATTCACAATAATTAATATTTATATGTACATGACTCATATAACTATTTATGTAAATATGATAATATTTCCAAGGCGTGATATTGTGTGTGAACTTGATTCACAATTTTTAGATGTAAATTGGATTTACATTTACCTTAGTGCTCATGAATATGATTAATAAGACATAAATATTATTTTCATAATTTCTCCAATTTTTATAATATGATTATCATGTTGATTAATTAATAAATAAAAGACAACAACATTGACTATTTTTAGTCAATGTAGATGTGTGTACTAAGTATACATGGCTCCATATGCAAGAGTTCTATTGAGAATAATGCTCTCTAATTTGTTGCGTTATCAATTGATAATTCAACAAGAAAATTCATTCCATATATGGAGTTGGTTAGCCTTGTGTGATAAGACATGACACCATTACAAAGAGTTCTTGAGAAGAACCTTTTGTTGTTGATTTGTTGCTTGATTTATTACTTAAATTATTTGAAAATAAAAAGTAGATGATTATATTGTTGAACAATGACAGTCTTAAGTCCTTGATAAAAAAATTCAAGGGCTATCATTGCACACACCTACTCGAAGAGAGGGCTCTTCAATAGGAATGCACAATGTGTATAAAATGAGAGTAAGATTCTCTCTTTTTATTAATTTTTTTGGAGAGAAATCGTCCCTTAGAATTTCATGACCCTTGAGATATGGAAGAATCTTGGGTGTACACAACACATACACGTCACTTTTTATTGCTCTGATCGATGTCCGGTTCTTGGGAAACAACATGATTCATCTCCGTACCCAAGAGAGAGATACTGCAGATCGGATTTGATTCGGAAGGTTTCTTATATTAGAAACTTATGCTTTAAAGTTAAAACATGCTCTATCTCTTTTTATTCATTGTGAATATCGAAAATTATTTTAGAAATTACCTTATAAATTATAATATCCGAATGTACAAATTTATGATGAAATTACATTGATTTAGCTAAACGTTTGCTAATATTCTACATTTCCATGATGTGTAGTGAATAAATTTTTATTTACTTGCTTCAATTGGTATTAGAGCCTTAGTTTTAAGGATTTGAGTTGCATCTAAGTCCAATAGACAATTGTATGGATTGTCCCAATTATCGGATACATTGTCTTGTGATAGTTTTAACTACTTGAATAATTCGATAACTTCAAACTTGCTACTATTATCCCCTATTTTAAACCTTTTTTGGATATATATATATATATATGTTATAGAAATTCGGGACTCATCCCAAAAGTTGCACTAATTGTTGGTGACATTTGGGAGAAGATTCATATGTTAAAAATGATTCTAGATTCTAATTTCGATCGAAGACTGTAGAAAGAAAATATTGATTTTTTGGCTACTATTTTTGGGTCATATAACATGATCATTAATAAGTCATATATCAATCCCCCAATCAATACCAAAAAAATCATACAATTCTGACCGTGCAACCTCGAGAAATTGGATTTCTCCATAGACATAGTTGGAAGAGGACTCGATTGTTTTAACAGTCTTGCTTCTCATTGAGATATAATATTGATGAGAATATATTTTATATATTAACATCATGAGTTGGACCTAATATTTTAGGAATATTTGAGGTCGCAATGTATTTTAAGTCCAAGTTATATGATGTCTTCTAATTTAAAGTGTGATTGTCACATCTTGCAAATTCGAATCCGAAATAATTATTTGTTTATTTTGAAAATATACAATATTTTTGTTTCATATTTTTCTAATTATTTATGCATTTTAATTATTATAATGCAATTAGAAAATTGTGGAATTAAATTGATAGATTTCATAAATTGTCTAGGTCATTGCACTAGGCATCTTTCGCAATTGAAATTATTTTGATTCAAAGAATCATCTAGATTATTGTACAAGACCATTTGAAATAAAAATGGAGTTTTTGAATTCAAGATGTGTCTAGATTGTTTCACTAGATATTTTGAAAAATACAATTTTCTAGAGTTATTATATAGTGTCATACAAGGTTGAAAGATCAATAAAATTTCCTTAATACAATATGCACTGATTGTGTTATCTCGAATTGATTCAATGAAAGTGTCTAGGTCGTGGATATGCTAATGGATTACCTAATTGACACATTGCACTGTATTTGCAATGGAAGCGTTCCCTATTGGCATTATATGTCTGACCTGGTTGGACCCATTTAAGGAAAGGTAGCATGAGGAGCCATGACATAATTTAACAACTAAAATTGAACATTAAATTGTACCAAGTGAGGGTGTAGTACTATATGGTAACATCAAATGCATAAAACATCAAACCCTGGTTGGGACCTCTTAAGTTCATTATTTTTATTGGATTAAAACTAAGACAATTAGCATATGTCATGACTCTATCCCTTAGATTAATAATGAAAATATGATTCGTAATGATTAATCATTAATTTAAACATAATATAAACTAGTTAATATGTTGACATTCATTTTCTCCCATCATTTCAAAGAACTTCATCATCATGGTTTGTGTTTTTGGAGATGCTCATACGTAAGACTCCGGAATAGAAATAGCCATGGATTCGAGTTCTTCATTTCTTGAAAGAGATGAGCCGTATGCATAGTGAACTCAATGTTGTTCCCTATATTTTTGAGGAGGTATTAGATTACACATGGTATAAATTAATATGCGTTCATTGACAGTTGGTTTAATCGACAACATGCTAACTCCATATATGTGGAGGTGTGGGTGTTGAAGATCGAGCTGAGAATATACATTGGACCTGTAATGTGAACATAGTTCCTACTTCTTTCATCATATTTGTATTTTCTCATATTATTGGGGTGCAATGAAAATGAATAGGAAACTCAGGTCTCATAGTGATGCTATTGTTTAGCCTGCCTCATGCTTTGAAATTATATAAGGGGAGGCATTTCAAAGTACAAAAAATACGAGAATCCTTGATTAAAAAAATATTAAATTGTTTAATTTTCTTAATCAAGATAATAAAGTGTATTCTATTTTTTTCTTATTTCAAATGAAATCTCCCAACCCACTTAACAAGCTGCTTGAGTTCAATCAATTGACCTTCCCAAATTATTTGGATTGGATCCGAAATTTAAAGCTTGTACTTGCGACTGAACGCATCGGGTATATACTCTCTAGCAACAAGTACGAGAACCCTCAGACCGATGATGCTTGAGACTTCAATAATAAGTGAGAAGAGAACCACATGTTGACCCGTTGATACATTCTTAGTTCCTTATCTAAGGTGCTTCGAAGCAACATGTAGATATGGAATCAACTCAGGACTTCTTGATGAATCTGAAGGTGATGTTTGGTGATGTAAATGGCACTCAACGATATAATGTTATGAAACATATGCGTCATTGTAAGATGCAAGAATGTACTCCAGTTAGGGAACACATACTTAAAATGTTTGGGTATATCCATGAGTAGGAAACTTTAGGAGTAGAGATGGATGCAAATATGCGATCTGATATCATATTGTTGCCTCTTCCTAATACTTTCAATAATTTTATAGTATCTTATCATATGAGTAAGTTGAAACTTACTAATGTTGAGCTACTTGCTTCACTAAAATCCACTGAGGATATCATGAAGAAAGAGAATCTCTCTGGCACTACAATGGTTGTACAAATCAAAGAGAAGCGTGGTCGGAAGCTTGGATCCAAGAAGGGTCTAACTCAAAGAAAAAGAAGAAGAGCCAAGCAGTTGGCATACCTTCGAATGCTTCTACATATCTGACATCCAAGAAAAGGGATGTATGCCATAACTGCAAAAAGTCAGAACACTGGAAGCACAACTATACGGAGTACCTAAAGACCCTTGAGAAGGGAAAATGTGCTGCCCTGGCAGGTAACTTGTCTACTTCATCATTGAAACCAACTTACTCATAGAACAAGAAGATAGTTGGATAATTGATTCTGGTTCTTCTATTCATGTATGCAATTTTTTGCATATGTTTCAAGAAACTAGAAGTCTTGATGATGGGGTGATGAATCACGGATATACCCTTTTAATGTTGTCTAATTGATGTTTTCGTTGCAGTCAGATAAATACGGATCGATCAAAAATTAACTGCACAAATCGATCAATCGTCGAATTAATTAACGCGCGGTTTTAAGTTTATTTATCCTGAGCAAGCCCCAGGGTCGACTCAAGGAGGCAAAGGAACAACTCGGGATCAAGTTAGAGGGATTAGATTGTAGTTCTCCGAGTGAGATTTTTTTCTTAATTTTTTTATGCAATAAAATACCGAATACAATGATGCGAATGAGCTAGGTTATTAAGAAAATCAATAACTTAGCCAAATTTAATGTGAAATTAATCCAAATTGACCATATTATATTTTTCTATAAATCTAATTCAATGATTAATGCGAAATAGATTTTTTTGGAATTTTTGGATTTAAAATGCACACATGAAAAATGCAAACTCTTTTGGGATTTTTATGCAATTTTTCGTGCAAACGATATGCAAAAATTATGAAAAATTTACTCGAATATAAACATGATGAAATGAAGCTACACTATTTTTTTTGGAATTTTCTGACACTTTATGATTTTTCAATGAATTTTTTCACTAAAAACAGAGTGACTGTGAGTGTTTAATTCCTAATTAATCCACAAAATCAAATTATCCAAATACCTATTTATCTCAAGTAGATATTTTAATAAGAAATCCAAGAGCTTAGAAATTTATCAAAAATGTTATTCCTGGAATTAATTAAAAATCAATTACAAAAATCACTCTAGAATTTATTTTATGCACAAGACAACTCCTAATTAGATGAAATTTTGATGTGATTGAAGCACACTTAGAGGCATCATTGAAAATTTTTTCACAATTTTTGGAGCAATAAATAGGCCTGTGCAAATTTCAGAGTATAATTGGGCAAAATATCATTGATTTTTAATCTCTGAATTTTAATAAATAATATAATGCTCACAAAAAGGTAAATAAATAGTCACAAGATACAGAATTAGTTGCTCTACAAAATTCTATTTTTGATTAAAATAAACGATGCAAGAAGGTTGTCCAAATAAATGCTCAAACACAGGGATGTTCGTGCAATTACAGAATCCAAATGGAATGAACTGAAATGTGCTCAAGGTCACTTTTGGAATTAAATAAAGATGATGGGCTGACTATGCAACTTGGCTAAGAAATAAAATAAATAAAAAATGGAACTATTCTAGACTTGAACCCACCCCACGCCTAGGGAAAAATGCAGGGGCGATTAGGGCACACGAGGTGCGGCGCTACGAGTGGCGGCGCGAGGCTGGTTCAACGGCGGTGGAGCGTACGGCCGCTCACGAGGAGACGGACGACACAGAGCGTGAGGAGCACGAGGGCGGTGCGGAGGTTGGAGGATGGGTGCTGGCGGTGCGAGGCCGCCGGCAACGATCGGGGGGAGTCGGGCGTCGGGGATGCATGACACAAGGTGGGCATGATGGCCACTCACGCGAAGCCGCGCGTGGGGCCTGGAGGGGCGGCAACCTAGCAAGGTGGTGGTCCACTGCTGGCTGCGCGGAGTTGCGGCATGCCTGGCGGTAGGAGGAGAGGGACGCGTGGCTGGCGACCACGTGCGGGGTGCTACGGTGGCGCTGATGGCTGGTGGAGTGCGGTGGCAGTGGCGGATTGGAGGAGGAATGGCGGTGCTGGGTAGCAGCCGCACCGCCTGCGGAGGAGATGGAAGCGACACTGACCGTGGGGCGACGCGACCTGACGAGCGGTAGGAGGAGAGGGACGCGTTGCTGGCGGCCACGTGCAGGGCGCTATGACGGTGCTGGTGGTTGGTGGAGTGCGGTGACTGTGGCAGATTGGAGGAGGAACGGCGGTGCTGGGGAGCAGTCGCGCTGCCTGCGGAGGAGATGGCAGCAACGCTGATCGTATGGCGGCGCGACCTGATGGGCGGCGCAGGACGCGGTGAGGTGGAGGCGGCCGTCGGTGACTGCTGCTGGCGTGGAGGTAGGGGGTGGTGGCGGCAGCTGCTTCCTCCCTGTTCTCCCTTTTTTTTATTTTTTTAATTTTTTGTAAGGAACAAGAGATGAAAAGAGAAATGGATAGTGATGGTGATGAATGGTTTATAATGGTGATGGTTTTTTTATGATGTGATGATGAAATGTTGAAAATAATTTGGTGGCGATAATGGTGATTTAATGAGGATGAGATAACAGAGAAAAAAATTGTTAGATAAGATAAATGACAAGATGAAGATAGAAGATACTTACCTATGGTTCGCCCAAAGTAGAGCCGCGGTGTGCGGTTTCCGTCGTGGCCTCGAGAAGGATGGCGGAGTCCTTCGAAGCTGAGCGAGTCAGATTGGAATCTCGCGACACGACAATGGTGATGCCGCGGATCTCACCTGAAAGGTTGTCGTCGCTCAACTCGTCTCCTTCAACTGTCAATGTAGGTTGAAGGGGCTCGATCTCTCTTCTCTCGAATCGGCGGATGATAAGCAATGGAGGAGGGGATGAGACTATAAAGAGAAGGAAAGGGAAGTTGGAGAAGGGGTGGAGGGAATGGAGTGGTGGAGAAGGTGGAGGCTTGGAGTGGAAGGCAAGTAAAGAAGTGGTAAAAGGGTGATAAATAATAATAATAATAATAACATAATAATATAATATAAGTAAAATAAGTAGGCTACTAAAAATAATAATAATTAAAATAATAATAATAAAATAATAAAATCCGAAAATAAAAAAATAAATTCAAAAATAAAAAAGTTGGGGTGACATGTGGCGGCTCCAGGAGTTGCCACATGTCGCTCCTAGAAAATATAAAAATTAAATGTAAAGAAAAATTAAAAAAAAATAACAAAAGCAATTAAATCAAAAAGTGATCAGCACCAAAGTTGCTCATCTCGACGAGATCTACAACTTTCATGAAGGGCCGAAAATAAAATGAAAATGAAATCATCTGTACAAAAATGTATTTTTGGGTGGTACCTTATAGATATAAAATACCGCATTTTATCTTTTGTAATTTTTTTATCATTTTTAAAAGAGAGAAAAATCAAAATAAAGTTAGAAAAAGTATGAAAGTAATATTTACAACTTAGTCTAATTTTTTTTGGATTTTTAATAATTAAGAAAATGAAAGGATGAAATGAAGGGCAAAACGGTCAATATCTACAATATATAAAAGGGGCCCAAAACCCAAGTTTTGCATACGAGCTCCGATTTTAATGAAATTGATCTTGTTTCGAAGGTCTTTGAATGTAAATTACTTTAAAAGTGAGTAGACCTAATTCGGAGGTTGTATGAAAGAGATATGTGCATTTTAAGGTCTAAGGTATTCAACTGGGTTTGGGGTTTTATTGGGTAATTTTACAAGTTAGTATTTTTTTGATATTTTTTTAATTAGTGTTAGTCATATATACACTATGGAGTTGATTTTATTAGAGTTGGAGTTAGTATAAAATGTATACAAATAAGTGAAATATGGTGAATATACATGTGAATATTTACAAGTGAAATGGGCTTCTTAATGCAATATGAATGCTAAAATGATATTATCAATGCATGCATGAATGCTAATTATGCAATATAAGTAGAAATGCGCATCTAATTACTCGGGAATAAAGCTCTATTTTCAACTTTTAGAGTGATGAATCGTGGATTCATCAACCCCTTATACTTAAACCTTTCTCGTCCCCGAGCAACTAAAATGAAATGCATGAGTGAAAAGATTTTGGGTTCCATACCAAGGTCATGAACAAAAGGTGAAAATGGAGCTTGACTCGACCTTTGGATTAATTTTGTGGCGGAACCTTATTGGGATCTGAATTTAAGACCTACCAAACTTCAAGTTCCACAAGTCTTCCATTCAAGAGCCTCAACAGTCAGGTCAGAACAAATCCTCAAACGCAAATTTCTGATGGCTATGATTCTTACTTGTACTCTGTAAGTGTAAAATAGCTCTCCACATCAGAAATAACTAAGAAACAGCCTCCTCTAACAAGGTAACTCTAATTTCCCAGTCCAGTAACTCTTTCCTCGAGGAGCGGGGTATTCCCTTCTAAGTTCAAGTGCAACTAGTTCAAGAGGAGGGGGTAGAGAAAAGAATGGACAGTAGCCAGTGTAGATACCTATCCCGGGATGCTTGACCAGTGTAGCCAAGTCATCCAGCTGCAGATTTCTTACAAATATACATACTCCGATAGGCAAAATTTTTTTTGGCCTGTCTATTTTTTTTGGAGTTCTTGCATTTTTTCTTTTTTTTTTTTCTTTTTTTGGAACTATATACAAGGTGCAACATGTACATCAAGAGTTTTTCCTCTTGAGCCAGTAGACTATCCCTCTTTTGAAGCATTATTGCGACCCACAATGTCCTGTCCTCAGATGTCAACACCACCAGATTAGGTTGAGATGCACTACCTTCTCTAGAGGAGGATGGATGTTTCCACCCGTGTGCTACTCCAAGCTAAAGGATTGTACTTCCTCACCACCCCATCAATGAAGAACTACGTGCATTGTCCTTGTCCAAGTTAGGTCACTTTCTAAAAGAATCATGCGTGTGCATGAGATATTCTACTTAGACTAATCAAGATGACATGTGAACATAGACTTGCGGACTCAAAGAATTAAGTCACTTGACCTGAAAAATCTTAACTCCAGTTCCTATAAGGTTCCTCTGAAATTAGGTGGATTAAGGTCAAATCAAGACCATCCTCAATATCTACTCATAACTTGGTTCAGAACCCACTAGCTTTTCACCTTGCATATGTAAGATATGCAGATGAGGTGTAGATGACATGCTAAGAATGAAATGCAAGGCTTTTTTTTTGAAATGAAAGGATGATATGCAAGAGTAAATAAGAAGCCTTTATTTTCAACATTTTTTGTTTATTTTCTATTATACAACAATTTTTACAATAATTTTTAGTTTATACAACTTGTACCTAATATACATAGTATACATGAATTTTTTTATGTATACATCCTATTTTACAACAAATCTTACAAAAGTACAACTTTTTTGTTTTATACATATTATACAACTATACATGTAATTTTTTTTCAATTTTTACCCACCCCATACTTATTGCATAATATATACAAAAATATGCGAAAATACGTGAAAGTACGAGCTATGGGTAAAGTATATATGTAATATATACACACCCCCCTATACTTAGCGTGTGCTATGTCCTCAGAGCACGAAAAGCGATGAAAAAGACATATCTCGGGCTAGGTGTAGGAGAGCTAAAAGTACAAAATGTATAGAAGTCGCTCCGCCCCCCTATACTTAGGCTCTGGCAGCCTAAGTGTAGAAGAGGATCAAAAATGGGGCGGACGAGGGCAATAGGGGAAATGGATGAGTATATACATGGTGGGCATCGGTCTCCCCTATACTTAGGCTCTGGTTAGCCTAAGTATAGGAAATGAATGAGTATGAGAACTGATGTGATCTGGAGGATGTACAGTGAATAAATGCGGGTCACTCTCCCCCCTATACTTAGGATCTGGTTATCCTAAGTATAGGCATAAAATGAAACGATATGGAGCTGGGGCGAGTGAATCGAATCACTGGGGAGGGAGGGAGAGAAAATATATACAAGAAAGAGTAAGAATATACAAGGATTAAGAAGGTTTGTGACGAACCTTCTTACAGACACGAGGAGGTGGATAATATACATATGTGTTGCTGTCAGAATCGTCCTCAGATGAATAATAGTGAGGTGTAGGGATCGTCCAACAAGGGTCGACACACGGCTGCTTGCTTAGATAAGGCTTGAGAACAACCGAACTGAGCTCACTCATGTAAATCACCTTATCCGGACCAGATGAGGACTCTTCAGAAAATTCCTTCTTCGGTGTGTTGAAGGAAACTTTCTTAGTCAGTTTTCTAGAACCTGAATCATTGAGAGGGAGATGAGAGCGACGCGCCTTGAGAGGTTTGGAAGAACACCTCGAGGAATCAATTCTCGACTTCCTCTCACTAAATAGCCGGCTAGAAGAGGGAACAACCGTCTTTTTAGGTGGAGTCAATTTAGTCTTGGTTGTTTCCTTTGAAGGTCCAGGAGGTGGTGTGGTGCTGACTATGGGTTCCTCATCAGACGAATCACCATATAGATTGTAATATTTCTGAAGGGTCAGCACATGTCTCGGGAAGGTGCTAGTAGTCTCAGTCAGCTTGGCATTATTGGGCTCTTATGTCGGATCATCTAAATGGTCAAGGCAATCAACAAAGGTCGTGTCTGACTTAATGATAGCTTCTGGTCGTGAGTCCTCCTTATAAGCTGTCACGGTGATGGTGCAAGCAGTTGATAAAGTGAAGATGTGGGGAGTCTCAGAACAAACAGTCGTCCGGGCAGTCGGTCTCTCAGGTGTAGCAGAGAGGTGGGACTCATCTACCTCTCGATGGTTACGATTGTCAGCGGATGTGCGGGTCACCTTAGAGTAAAGTGCATCAAAGAATGGGTGAGGTCGGAGTGCTCCCAATGCTGAAAAATTGATCTCCCGAGTCTCGTAATCTTTAGTCGCTTTAGCTGAGGCTAAGAACGGCTTCCCGAGAATAATCAGAGACTAGGTACACTCTCCTCGGTGCTCAATGTCAATGATCGTGAAGTCCACCTGGAGTAGAGTACCTTGGAAAGTAATGATGATTGAAATATTTCCTCTAGACCGTTTGATGGATCGATCAGCCAGCTGAACGATCTCTCTCGACTTCCTGATTGGACTGAGTTTGAGCTTGTCAAACACAGAGGTCGGGAGGATATTTATCGGGGAGTCATCATCGATTCTTGCATGGGTAAAGATGGTGTCTTTGATTTCACATTCCACTCGGGGTAACCGCTTCACTCTGCGGCTCTTGGTCTTTCTCCCCATCACCAAGGAGGTGGGCATAGACACTATGTGTCTCTCAGTCCTTGTTCTCTTAGTACCCGACCTCTTGGGCATCAATTTGCTTTTTACAAATCTCTTGAGGTCGGGAAAGTGATATATGACCTTTATTAAGGGAAGACTAAAAATCAATTCTTCATCGAGTGCTTCCCTTATGTCAGGATCCAAATTTTTTAGGTCTTTTTCATTTTCAATTTTTATATAGGTTTTTGGTTTTTCAATTTTTTGGTATTTTTGGTGGATGAATGATCAGACTCTGGATTGGAGGGTAAGTGATTAGTAGAAGAGGGAGATAGAATGGACTCCAGCTGTACAGACGGTGTGGTTTTCCTAATGTTCGCCTGGTTTTCAACATCAAAGCTACTTACTTCCTTCTCCACTTTCATACCCAGGCTGGCAGAAATTGAGTGCAATATTTCCATGACATCTCTCAACTCATTACCAAATGATTCATTTTTCTTAATAAGTATAGAGATGTCATCCTCCACAAAATTCTCATGACAAATCATAGGAGAGTTCTACTCGAGTGGCAGATATTGCTGAGGAATTGAGGTCTCATACTCAACATACCTAGACTCTGGCATGTAATGATGGGTCGAGTAGGGACCATCTAGATGGCAAATATTGGTCGGAGCCTCATATGATGGAACGTGGACTGATAAGTCTAGCTCATGAGTCCAATCTTGTAAATGTATAAGCTCTCCGAATGAAGGCTGGTTAATGGAAGCTTGATCACTAAAGTCAATCAAGTCTGGAAAATCATGATGTTCAGGCCTCTCCATTCGGGTTGTTCGATCGACCAAGTTATGCCCTAAGGTTAAGTCGGGATGTGTATATGTAAATTGTTGTATGGTCCCTACTTGAGGTGAGAATGAAGTATATGGGGGCATATAATTTTGCCAATCATCTGTCTCAGCAGTGGCTTGCTCTTCATTCGATTCTTCGATTCCTGCAAGCTCTCGAGAGTAAGGATAGTCAGCCTAAGATGGAAGTGGATCCGGAGTGTTAGAATATGGAGTAGGTGAGAAATGCAAATAAGTGGAGAAGTCAGTCGAAGTTCTGGCTTCATCATTGGGTTGAGATGGAACCGACCACGGGTAAGGATCTCCCATGGATGGCGGAGGATATATGGAAGAAGGTGAAGGTGAAGATGACCGGTATATGGTCGAGGAGAAATGACCAGAGGTGTATGAGGACCAATATCCCGACATCTTGAAGAGGAAAGGATGTAAGCAGAACATGTTAGAAAATGCGCAATTACGTAGGATAACACACACGGACAGACACAAAGACAAACGCAAGAGCAAATCCTGAGTTCACACTCAACACGGTGAAGGAACCGAAATCGAGTCCGATTAGTCTGGTTGATTTTAAGTGTGAATTTTCTGACAAGTAGCAAAGGTTACGTGGCCTAGAGGGAAGTCGGCTCAAAGCCGAATGCGTCTCCTGTTTACCCTGCCGTCTAAAATACATGTGCCCTTCCTTTCTTCGCTCCTATCCCAAGTTGATGGATTCAAAGACCATGCCCCTCTCTACCTGCAAGCAGGCGGAGGCTGACAAGGCTGGAACTTCGCCCCGAAGGGTTACTAGCAGCTTGTCGCGGAGTACCGCTGGTTCACCCCTGACTACCTGTAAACAGGAGGAGGCTACTTGGTACTAGTCGATGAATCTGAAAATACTCAACTCGTGATATTTGCTAGGATCACTTGGAATGTGATATGGAAGGCGGGGATTTGGGCTCTTCTTTAAGGTGTTCACACACACTCAAGTACCCTCACTCAGCCTGAAAATAAGGTCGGGGTTACTCTCCCGCAAATGAGGGTTAATTTTAGTCAATTTTTTTGGTCCAATTCAATTAGCATTCCTGATTTTAGAGATTAGTTATCACGGATATTAATCCACACAAGTAATCGCGTCTACCGTTCAGTCCCAATTCCTTTATCCTAGGTTAGAAAACCAAGAGAGAGAGAATCAGAAAAAGCCGATGCAATCGAGAAAACGATGATGAATGCTTGAGTAAGAAGACTTACAATGCTCCAGCTCTCTAAAATGCGGAATGCAGTACTGAATTGAAATTTTTACACTAAATGGAATGCAAGCGATAAAAGTCGCTCCTAGACAGGCAATTCTATTAGCGAGTGAAGAACGGATTGATTTGACTAGATCTGCGGTCTAAGTGTGTCTTTTAAGTGATGTGTGGTTCTAGAAAATTATGAGCACAAGCAAATCCTAGAGTGGCTCGAGGAGCCTCTAGTGCAAGCCTAGTCTAGAAATTCAATCCACACAGCAGATGGGCACACGGTTCCACTATGTTAACATGTGCGAGAACCCAAATGGGAACTGGTGTAAATGCAGACATTTTTTTTAAGTTACAAAAATCTTTTTGACGTCCAACAACCGACTTGATCCAAGAATCGTCGGCCTCCGATGCAATTCGAGATGCGTCGACTTCAAGAAAGGCGCTCCAAGTCCACCGGGCAATCGCACAAATAGATAAAAATTATGTCAGAGAGAGATATATACAAAAATGGTCAGAAAAATAATTAAAGAAGAAATGGGTAATTACAATGCGACTCGGGGGTCAGACTACCTGAGTGAATGGAAAATGTAAATCTAATTTTTCTAAAGTGATCCTAAGCCGTTTACCTCTCCGGCAACGGCGCCATTTGATGAACCGCGGATCTACCCTTTTAATGTTATCTAATTGATGTTTTCGTTGCAGTCGGATAAATTCGGATCGATCAAAAATTAACCGCACAAATCGATGAATCGTCGAATTAACTAACGCGTGATTTTATGTTTATTTAGCCTGGGCAAGCTCCAGGGTCGACTCAAGGAGGCAAAGGAACAACTCGGTATCAAGTTACAGGGATTAGATTGCAGTTCTCCAAGTGGAATTTTTTTCTTAATTTTTTTATGCAATGAAATGCCGAATACAATGATGCGAGTGAACTAGGTTATTAAGAAAATCAACAACTTAACCAAATTTAATTTTAATGTGAAATTAACCCAAATTGACCAAATTATAGTTTTTCTATAAACCTAATTCAATGATTAATGTAAAATAGATTTTTTAAAAATTTTTGGATTTAAAATGCACACATGAAAAATGCAAACTTTTTTGGTGTTTTTATGCAATTTTTTGTGCAAATGATATGCAAAAATTATGAAAAATTTACAAGAATATAAACATGTTGAAATGAAGCGACACTGATGTTTTTGGAATTTTCTGACACTTTATGATTTTTTAATGAATTTGTTACTGAAAACATAGTGACTGTGAGTGTTTAATTCCTAATTAATCCACAAAATCAAATTATCCAAATACCAATTTATCTCAAATAGATATTTTAATAAGGAATCCAGGAGCTTTGAAATTTCTCAAAAATGTTATTTGTGGAATTAATTAAAAATAACTACAGAAATCACTCTAGAATTTATTTTATGCACAAGACAACTCCTAATTGGACGGAATTTGGATTGTAATTAAAGCACACTTAGAGGCATCATTCAAACTTTTTTCACAATTTTTGGATCAATAAATAGGCATGTGCGAATTTCAGAGTATAATTGGACAAAATATCATTGATTTTTAATCTTTGAATTTTAATAAATAATATAATGCTCACAAAAATGTAAATAAATAGTCACAAGATACAGAATTAGTTGCTCTACAAATGCTATTTTTGATTAAAATAAACGATGCAAGATGGTTGTACAAATAAATGCTCAAACATAGGGTTGTTCGTGCAATTACAGAATCCAAATGGAATGAACTGAAATGTGCTCAAGGTCACTTTTGGAATTAAATAAAGATGATGGGCTGACTATGCAACTTGGCCAAGAAATAAAATAAATAAAAAATGGACCTCTTATAGACGTGAACCCACCCCACGCCTAGGGAAAAATGCAAGGGCAGCTAGGGCACACGAGGTGCGACGCTACGGGTGGAGGCGCGAGGCTGGTTCAGCAGCGGTGGAGCGTGCGGCAGCTCACGAGGAGCCGGGCGGTGTAAGGGGCGGCGACGCGCCGCGGCGGTGAGGCTGATGAGTGGCACGAGGTAGACGTGGTGACTTCTGGAGGGATGCGGGGCGCGACGCAACGGCTGGTGGTGGGGGCCGGGGCCGCGCGGAGTGTGAGGAGGGCGAGGGCGATGCAGAGGTTGGAGGATGGGTGCTGGCAGTGCGAGGCCGCCGGCGGCGATCGGGGGTAGTCGAGCGTCGGGGCTGTACGACGCAAGGTGGGCACAGTGGCCACTCACGCGAAGCCGCGCATGGGTCCTGGAGGGGCGGCAGCCTGGCGAGGTGGTGGTCCACCGCTGGCTACGCGGAGTCGTGGCATGCCTGGGCGGCAGGAGGAGAGGGGCGCGTGGCTGGAGGCCACGTGCGAGGCTCTACGGTGGCGCTGGTGGCTGGTGGAGGGCGGTGGTCGTGGCGGACTGGAGGAGGAACGGTGGCACTGTGGAGCAGCTGCACCGCCAGCGGAGGAGATGGCAACGACGCTGACCGTGCGGCGGCACGGCCTGACGGGCGGTAGGAGGAGAGGGACGCGTGGCTGGCGACCACGTACGGGGCGCTACGACGACGATGGTAGCTGGTGGAGTGCGGTGGCCGTGGCATACTGGAGGAGGAACGGCGGCGCTGGGGAGCAGCCGCGCCACCTGCGGAGGAGATGGCGGCGGCGCTGACCGTGGGGCGGCGCGGGATGTGGCGAGGTGGAGGTAGGGGTGGCGGCAGCAGCTGCTTCCTCCCTGTTCTCCCTTTTTTATGTTTTTTGATTTTTTTTGTAATGAACAGGAGATGAAAAGTGAAATGGATAGTGATGGTGATGAATGGTTTGTAATGGTGATGGATTTTTTTGTGATGACGTGATGATGAAATGTTGAAAATAGTTTGGTGGTGATAATGGTGATTTGATGAGGATGAGATAACAGAGAAAAAAAATGTTAGATAAGATAAATGACAAGATGAAGATAGAAGATACTTACCTGTGGTTCGCCGAAAGTGGAGCCATGGTGTGTGATTTTCGTCGTGTTCTCGAGAAGGATGGCGGAGTCCTTCGAAGCTGAGCGAGTCCGATTGGAATCTCGCGACACGGTAATGGTGATGCCGCAGATCTCGCCTGAAAGGTTTTCATCACTCAACTTGTCTCCTTCAGCTGTCATTTGTAGGTTGAAGAGGCTCGACCTCTCTTCTCTCGAATCGGCGGATGATGAGCAATGGAGGAGGGGATGAGATAATAAAAAGGAGGAATGGGAAGATGGAGAAGGGGTGGAGGGAATGGAGTGGTGGAGAAGGTGGAGGCTAGGATTGGAAGGCAAGTAAAGAAGTGGTAAAAGGGAGATAAATAATAATATAATATAAGTAAAATAAGTAGGCTACTAAAAAATAACAATAATTAAAATAATAATAAAAATAATAAAATCCGTAAATAATAAAAAAATAAATACGAAAATAAAAAAATTGGGGTGACATGTGGCGACTCTAGGAGCGGCCACATGTCGCTCCTAGAAAATTCAAAAATTAAATGTAAAGAAAAATAAAAAGAAATAACAAAAGGAATTAAATCAAAAAGTGATTAACACAAAAGTTGCTCGTCTCGACAGGATCTACAAATTTCGTGAAGGGCAAAAAATCAAATGAAATCATCTGTATAAAAATGTATTTTTGGTTGGTACCTTATAGATATAAAATACCGCATTTTATCTTTTGTAATTTTTTTATCATTTTTAAAAGAGAAAAAAATCAAAATAAAGTTAGAAAAAATATGAAAGGAATATTTACAACTTAGTCTATTTTTTTGGATTTTTAATAATTAAGAAAATGAAAGGATGAAATGAAGGGCAAAATGGTCACTATGTGCAATATATAAAAGGGGCCCAAAACCCAAGTTTTGCATACGAGTTCCGATTTTAATGAAATTGATCTTATTTCGAAGGTCTTTGAATGTATATTACTTTAAAAGTGAGTAGACCTAATTCGGAGGTTGTATGAAAGAGATATGTGTATTTTAAGGTCTAAGGTCTTCAACTGGGTTTGGGGTTTTATTGGGTAATTTTACAAGTTAGTAATTTGTTGATATTTTTCTTTAATTAGTGTTAGTTATATATACACCATGGAGTAGATTTTATTAGATTTGGAGTTAGTATAAAATATATACAAATAAGTGAAATATGGTGAGCATACAGGTGAATATTTACAAGTGAAATGGGCTTCTTAATGCAATATGAATGCTAAAATGATGATATTATCAATGTATGCATGAATGCTAATTATGAAATATAAGTAGAAATGTGCATCTAATTACTAGGGAACAAAGCTCTATTTTCAACTTTTAGAGTGATGAATCACGGATTCATCATGGGGGATATAGTCATTCAAATGGGATTTGACGCAACCATTGACTCAATCACTATCAGGACATGTCGACTATCGTTATCTAGTGGAAGGGTCCTAATTATTATAGAATGTATCTATATTCTTGATGTTAAAAGGAACCTATTATAAGTATTAAAATTAGTTGGACATGGATATTCATTCTTTTTCTATAATAAACTTATCATAAATCATTATTTTTATTTTGTGGAAGATGGTTTATTAACAACAGGTGGAATCTATGAATTGAATATGCATGAATGTATTATGAATGTCAATACCATTGATAGCAATAATATTAATAATAATATTAGAATTCATAAATGATCAAGGGGGGATGAAGATCATTTAACTATGATCGGCCATCAAAGACTTGGATATGTATCTCTCGATAGGATAAATAGACTAGTAAAGGACGAACCTTTGGATTTTCTAGAAGTTTGTGATTTACTAACTTGCAGACATTATATTCATGAAAAAATGTCCAAGGTACCCTTCTCTAAGAAAGGTGAACGATGCGAAGGTATAT
Source organism: Ottelia alismoides (assembly GCA_037367405.1). NCBI lineage: Eukaryota > Viridiplantae > Streptophyta > Magnoliopsida > Alismatales > Hydrocharitaceae > Ottelia > Ottelia alismoides. The sequence goes on along the minus strand of JAZKJV010006597.1, from coordinate 1,278,850 downwards.
TGGACCTGATACATGCTAATGTATGCGTCCCCTTTTGTATTACAACTCGAAATGGACATCAATTATGTGTCCTTTAGCTATGACCATTCATTGTATGATTTTATCTTCTTGTTACATTACAAATATGGAACCTTTGAAAATTTCAAAGAAGTCATGGTTTCAGTTGAGAACCAATCAAGGAATAAGATAAAACATATTCGATCTGATTGAGGTGGCAAAAACCACCAGATGAGTTCAAACAATACTTAAAAAGAGAGGAATTAGTTCTAATCTTATTCCTCTAGGTACTCAACTCAATGGAGTTGCAGAGAGATGCGACAGAATCATGTTGGACATGGTAAGACTAATAATGAGTAAAGCAAACCACTACAAGAAAGGCATGATTGGCATGCACATGGTCGCTCGGCATGTACACGCCCAGCTAACGGGTGAGCACATGTGCTTGCCTAGCCTGTGCTGACTAATAGCCCACTCGCCCGATCAGGAGGGTGAGCACCTGTAACTGCTAGGTGCTCTCTCGTATGTGCACAATTGGTTGTCCCACCTGTATAGGGCGAGCGCCTTCGCGAGCACATGCACTGCCCATCTTCTGAACCTGTAAAAAAATATTCAGGTCCAATGGGTTTTTGACCCCGTCGAACTTGTAAAACGTCTTATAAACAATTACAAATGGTTATAAGAGTTGAGTTAAGTACCTATAATTCTGATGTAGCCGACATCTACCTATCAAATTAGATTCATTCGAGAATATAGATATAAACTTATAAAACTAACATTTAAGTTCATAGAAATCACTAGAGAATATGTAAAAAATCATATCTAAGAACTAATATCACATATATTCCACACACACACACATATATATATATATATATGTTCTAATAGTTCTAAAGATTAATTATACAAGTACGGTTGAAACTAATAGAAGATTTTTTACTAAATTAAAGACCTACCCAAAAATCTACAACTAAAGAAGAAAAAACACAAGTCATTTCTTCTTTGTTCTAAACAATATTGAAATCAAACTCTGTTTTGATTTCTTTTTCTCCTTATGCATCTCCTTCCAATTGGCATACATGCAGGCCTCTTCTTTGAGATCATTCTCCTCCTCGTCATCTGATTGAATCTCCACATACTGAGATGCATGCCTTTGTGATCTATGATAAGTAAAATATATAAAAGATAATTATGTGAGGATAAAAAACTTTGAAACAATTACACTCTATAAGGAGAATGCTTATATGTATGCCGTGAAATCTTCTTGGAGCTTGGTCAACTTCTCCATCATTATTGTCATCTAGAACTCCATTTGTGGTGATGGTTGTTGGGATGTTTCCGGCTTTGAATACAACTACTGGCCGTAAATAGAATAGGAATGAAAATGTTACTCCACATAATATGGAGGAAGATCACCAAGTGTCTGCTTCATGTTCACCATAACATCCCTCTCTTCTAACACCTATATAGATTTTGATTGTTGAAGATATCGAAATACTTATATGATTAAATAAAATAAATTATTGTTTTACAAAACCTATTTCTAAATTGCTTTATCAAATGGGATGTGCTCTTTCTCAGGAGTACCACCCCCATTTCTCCATCGATAGAGCCAAATAACGATACTGAAATATAAGTTGAAATTCATTTCATGATATAATTACTTTGAAATTAAATTATTAACCATCAATTCTCTCACTTTAGGAGTGGACAATTGAAACTCTCCCACCTTCCCACAAATGTGGGACATGGACTACCATTCTTGAAATGAGGGCTCTCTCTCCGAACTAGCAATTTGAAAAACAAAGAATTTATTATTACAACTTGTTCTGATAGAAAGTAAGTGATTAAAGTATATTCGATTTTAAATTACTAGCTTAACTCTAATCTGATTGTGCCTTTTGGAGCCACTAGTCGACTTGATCTTCTACTTTTGACGGTTTGTCCTTCCGTCGTCATTTTTCTTGCAAACTCAGAATCAGATAAGAACGTATCACAAAAATAGATGGAGGGTATAGGAGTCTTTGTTTTTGATGAAATTTGAATGACATGTAGGAGGATATATAGATGAATATATAGTTTTATTTTCGAAAAAAATAAAAAAAATAGATGGGAAACTGCCTTGTGTAACAACCAACTTAGTTGTAACTCAAAACAACTTCCCTCTCCTATATATATATATATATATATATATATATATGAGGAAAATGGGGCTGCCCCCTAGGGGGAGCTAACTTAGCTCCCCCCGCCCTATTTTCTTCATTTTTTTATTTTTTTTGAAAATTTTTTCCGTGAATATTCATCACTATATCCCTATATTATGTCATAAAAATTTCATGTGAAACAGAGACTCTTACGGCCTCCATCCAGACAGTCATTTTTTTAACGGTAACAGGATTTTTTAAATCGACCCCATTTGGATGGAGGTCGTAGGAGTCTCTGTTTCGCATGAAATTTGAATGACATAATATATGAATTTAATAATGAATTTACATGGTTTTAGATTTCAAAAAAAAATAAAAAAAATTTGTGAAAAAAGGGCGGGGGGGAGCTAAGTTAGCTCCCCCTAGGGGGCATACACATTTTACCCTATATATATATATATATGTGTGTTTTTTTGGGATTTCTTTACGTTTGTGTTTTTTCAAGTTTTGAGAGTTACATTTATGCCCTACATTTTCTGAAATACATGTGCTCCTAATAAGACTATCATGTAACTTTTATGCTTTTGAGTTAGTTGTCGTCCAGTCCCCTTCCAATAAAGTTAAAAGAAGTAGCACACATACGAATGGCATAAAAAAGGTGTACACGAGTAACTATCCCCCCATCTATGACCACTTCTTCGAACCCCCTTCAAGACCTCCCCCACCCACCCCGCGTGCACTCCCTCCACCCCATCCTCCTTTGCCCCTCCACGCCGCATACTCCGTAGTATTCTGCCCCCTCCTTGACCTCTTCTCTTCTCTATTGTGTCCTTCTTCTATACACGAGTCTCATATAGGGATGAAAATGGATATGGATATATTCAAGTATCTGCTTATCATATTAAAAAAGTACTAAGTATGGATATTTGTATTCGATTATTAATTAAATATGGACTTTTTAAAAAAAATTGAATATCAATATTGTTAGGATAAGAGTCATATTAGGATTGAGAATCCTAATGGGATTGGACTCCTAATCTTAATAATAGTTGAGTCGCATTCTATTTATAGTCCTATTGGGAATATGACTATGGGGTTGTATTTGTGCCATATAAAGAAGGGGATGGAGGCATTGCCTCAAATACCACGACAAAAACAATGTAACCCCGAGTGAGAAAGGGGGAGAGGGAGAGAAGAGAGAAAGAGAGCGAGGGAACGGAGAGAGTTGTACTTGTTCTTTTTTAGTGATCTTTCTTCTCCGGTGGTTGCGAGAGGTGACCGACCACCGTTATACTTTTCATGTGCTTCCGCGATGGTGATCGATTGCACATCTGCATCCATATCTGTATCCACTTCCGTATCTAGGGGTCCCATCAACTAGTACCAGAGTGGACTTGGTATCGCTTCCATGACTAACAAGTGGTATTAGAGCCGAGTTCATTATTGTTGAAGGGACACGATGCAACGGATCAGTGTGAAGGCCGCCATCGATGAGATGACGTAACGCAGAAAGTGCACGATCAACAAAAGTCATGATATGGTGGTCTCTTAGAATCGATCAGAGGCAACAAAGAATTCTACTAGTGACGACTGGCAGGAGATCGTGCAAGGTAGGATGCCGAGGGCACCCAGTGACGGGTGTATCACTCGGAAGTGGTGAGTCCCTGCGAACGAAACTTGCATATGGCGAGGATGGTCAGTGTACACTCAAGACGATGAAGAGATCATGATGGAATTCAACTCAATGGGGAGATTGTTAGGATTAGAGTCATATTAGGATTCATAATTTTAATGGGTTTGGACTCCTAATCTTAATAATAGTTGAGTTGTATTCTATTTATAGTCCTATTGGGAATAGAACTATGGAGTTGTATTTAGGCTATATAAAAAGGGAGGAGGTATTGCTTCAAACACCACGACAAGAACAATGTAACCCCTAGAGAGAAAGGGGGAGAGGGGGAGATGAGAGGAAGACAACGAGGAAATGGAGAGAGTTGTACTCATTCTTTTTTAGTGATCTTTCTTCTCCAGTGGTCGCGAGAGGTGACCGACCACCGTTATACCTAGTTGTTCTTTTCTTCATGTGCTTCCGCGATGGTGATCGATTGCGCATCAACATCCATATCTGCATCCACTTTCGTATCCAGGGGTTCGGTATCCGAGAGGAGACGATATTGGTGGGTCATGTTCCTGTTAACTGGTATCAGATTAGAGTTGGTGTCGCTCCCGCTCCCAACAAATATGAATACTATAATAATTGAAGAATCTGAACTCATAATCGAGTATCTGAATGCAATATATTATCGTATCATATATTATCTTTAGTAAAAAATTAATATTATTTCCCCTACTAAAAGTTCAAGTATCTCCTAAACCTTCTATAACCACTATGCTTTTTTGCATCGATATTTTCATAAGATTCGTGATAGGACAAACCTCATATAGGTTTCATCCCCTCGAGGACTATATGTAGACAAATCCTTTGTGATTATAAGTTTAGTTGATTGGCCAAGTATATTTATTATTGTGTTTCTATATATTTTAGTGCGATCTTCTCTGAAATCACTTCATGCTTAATAATAATTTGACTCAAATTCATAATTTGTCTTTATTCAATCGTATTCCTGTTGAATCTTAAGTCGATCGATATTCATATTCGTTCTTTACTCAAATCAGATTCATATTCGATGGATATTTGATTTGCATTCGTATCTGATTATGTTAGGATATGGCTCTGAGATCCAGTCGGATCAAATCCGTATTTTTATTTATATTGCTATGGAATGGTGAGAAAGAAAATGAGATCCTAGATATAATATTTACCCTATAGATTGCCATGGAATGGTGAGAAAAATCCTCCATTGTGTAAAACATTTTACTCTCGTCGTGCAATTGGACATGTTGGCTTTAACGAGTGTATTCTAACCGGAATTATGATGCGAGCTACTTGACAAATTTAAATCCCTTAGAGTGCATTCACTTGGAGGGTTACCCTTCCAAAAAAAGGATTACCTACCAAATTTCTACCAGGTTACCACCATGCTACTCTCTCTCAAATCCTATATCCCTCGTGGGTTCCGCCAACTCTTTTCTCTTCTTTGAATCATATCTCTACTAATATCTCTTTTTCTTTCTTGATGAAATCCCCATTAGTACCCTCTCTCTCTCTCTCAATCAAATCCCCACTAATAGTCCCCCTCTCTTAATCAATGGGGATAAAAATATGCATAATGTCAGATGGGAAATCATTTTCGATCAAAGTCAAGTGATGAATGGGGTATTTAAAATTTAGAACTTTTAAATTGCACTATGCGTTCTAAATCTTGGGTTAGGGTTTAAGAAAACCATATTTCCCACTTCACAAAATTTGCTATAGAGAGATATCAAAACTCTAGACACATCCCACTTTTGGAGCTCCCAAACTCTAAGGGCATGTTTGGTTTACAGGGTACATCGAGGTATCCTGAGATACCCCTAGCTCTAATCCTGCATTTCCGGATTGGGATTACTTGTATTGACCCTACAATTTCTTTGGTATAATATTTTTTAACCTTGCTTAAATAAAATTATTAGCGTAAAAAACATACCGTAATCATTAAAAAAGTTAATATTCAATGTCACATTACATCATAATTATCATTCCAACCCTACCAACCTTCTAAACTGTTACAATTCACAGAAAGATACCCAAACGCAACCCAACCCAATAACCAAACAAGCTACTGACAATCCAGTAAAGTTGGGTCCTTGGAAATTAGAACTATGGCCTCGAGATCCGTGGACTATGGGAATCAAACACTCCTTCGGCTAGACAGTATAATTAGAGATCCCCGACTCTGCAAACTCCTTCCAACCTTATGGGGTCCATATAAAACAAATACAATACCTTGGACAAAGCACATTCTACTCTTGGGGCAAAACAAAATTGGCTCGATGTAATCTACCCCATCCGAAAGCTAAAACAACTCGTATCCAACCACCTTCCTTGTCCAACCTCCGTAGATACCTTGATCATCCTAGGTAGAACTCTCTCAGACTCACAAAATGACCTTTATCGACTCCTCTCTAACAGAGGTTTAGGGTCAAGACATTAAATTCTGGTTGAAAACCTTTCATCCTAGAGTCTCCTTATTCTTATGATGGCTAAGTCATGATAAACATTACCAGCATGACAAACCGTTACTCCAAAACATCTCAACTGTGAATATGTGTTCTCTCTACTTTGGTTATGTGAAAACAATCCCTCATCTATTCCTTTATTGTCCATTTACTATCAGAATTTTTAACATTCTAAATATATCTGTTTTCAGGGGCAGTCTGGGGGATTTTTTTGTGCAACATAATTTATAAAGATATTCCTCACCCAATTCGCAAATATCCATTAAACAAACACAATATGGTGGTTGACTAGAAGGAGCATTGTTCAAGGATGTTCCATGATATTTGTCAACCACCCTTGCAAAATGCTAACGATGCCATCTTCCTATTCCATAATTCGTTATGGCATTAATGTTCGCATAGTTTATATATCCAAAATTATATATTATTCGAACTCGTTGAATATTAGCTTGTATTTACTAACTTTACCGTTGCAACCAAGATACCATCAGCTCCTTGAGCCCTCGTATCCGCACCCTCTGTCAACTTGCAACAAAGAAGTGAAGCCCCTTCATGCCGTCCGCTCAACCAAGATACATCATCTCTAGCACTTCACCTATGTTTCCCCTAGCTACGTTATAGAGTTGAAGCTATTTATTTCTTTTGCCTTACGAACATTATCATCTTTTTTGACATGTGGGGTATTCATTGATTGTACTAAATGCCGATGATCCCAAGTATGGTAGTCTTTTGTATTTACTTCTCATTGTTCGGTTGTTTGGCAAGTCGGTGGCACCAACTCTTTTTGATGAATAAATATGATCTTTTATCGAAAAAAATCAAATCCTCATTAATATCATCTTTCCAACTCTTCTGTTTAAATAAAATATATAATACTATAACGTCTTATCATATAAAAATTACAAAAACTCCAATAAAAGTTACATAACATCTACTCCTCACAATAACTACTCTGCCATCTAAATAATAAAACAAATAAACAACTTACCCGCCAACTTACCACTTCAAAAAATATTGCCATTATTCCGGTTTATTATGTATCCAAACACAGTCATAATTAACCTTGATAGGGCATGCCTTTCTTTTTAAGGCAATGACCCGATTAAAACATGCATCCAACGCGGTCACCCATCTTTGAAGATCCACTACTTGGTTTGTAAGCAAACCTAGAAAGTTATATGCTGGATACCATGACACAAAACTCCATGATAGTGAAATTATCATCCTAGCAAGATGACTAAAACTTTCACTTTATGCATATTCTCCTTTAAATAAGATAAACTTCAGATAAAGGAGACAAAAAGGTTTCCAACACATGAAAAAAATATCAAAGGAAGTCCCGACAAAAGAAGTGTGACACTTGGTAAGGGGGTTTCATGAAGATAAGATATTATATTTTATCCCGATGTCAAAATTATCCTTAAAAGATAGGATGGACTTAAAGGACTTCAATTGTGCCTGAATGTAGTATTGCCATACCAATAAAGTACATGTGTAATTAATCAAAAGTACAAGTGAAAAAAATTAGGCCAGAGGAAATTAATGACCGTCAAAAAAATCCTCAAGTTTGATATTCACTCAAATTCGACTCGGTATTCAGATTCAGTTCGAAAATAAATGAACTAAATTGAACACAAGTTTAGACTCGATTAAGTAAACAAGCCGAACTTAAAATCGTAGGTTCGCTCAAGCTCATTTCGTTAAAAGTTCGATATACACATATTTACAAACCCCTATCCAAAAAAGAGGACCTCATTTCTAGATAAGTGGATTTTATCTTGACATAAGTGAACATTGTCCAGAGAAAAGTAAATACTTACGGGACAAGAAAACTTTATAGTAATGTAAACTATCCCAAGATAAATGGTTATAATCGCAGTTAGAGCATCAATTATCTATATGTATATTTTTTCCCTTCCTTATCTCTCAAATTAATCGAGCAAGTATAAATATTATTTAGAAAATTCTTTCATTTCTTTTCTTTCTAAAAGTTGAAGAAGAGTTACTAATCTATTATTTTTCTAAAAGTTGAAGAAGAGTTCGATAAAGAAAAAATAAACGAATATTTATTCTAACTATATATATTTCTATTTCTTTTCTTTTTTACTTTTAGTTATGTATATTTCTATATCTTTTCTTTTCACCTCACTCGTCTAGAAAATTCTTTCATTTAGATTCAATTAGAGGTTCGATTTGGGTTCGCTTTTGAAATAAAGGAACAAAATATTAACACAAGTTTAAGTTCGATTAAACAAACGAACCGAATCTAAAAGTTATATATTCGCTCAGACTCGATCTGTTTACACCTTTAGAAGAAAGGTCCGACCAAGAGATATTTCTTACAAAGAAATTGTGACCAGTAACTGCTTAGTCATATTTTTGTCATCTGTTTTTTCATGGACAGCACAGATCGAGAACTCCCATCTTTTAAAATTAAAGGATTAGAGGTCAACCATCAACCAGAGGAAGAAAACTTCTATGCAACGCGAGATGGATTTTCGTTAGACTCAATCAGAGGATTGATCACCCAGTTGAATATTATATATACTAGTTCATCAGACGAGTCCCATGTTCCGAATGCAGGTAAAAGAAAAAGTATCTGTATATGAATTAAGAATAAAAATTAAAAAGAACAAAACATGTTCCATACACTCTTTGGATTGTTGAGATCTCGTGTTCACATGTCTTAGTCATAGGGTTCCCCTTGCCAGTTCGACCAAAGGCAAGATGGGAAATAAAGAAAACCAAGTCTCATCGTGTCATCATTTTCACCTCTCCAATAGTTTCTTAGTCATGGCGGATTATTCAGGGAACCCAAACTTTCGATGTCTACATCCAGGCAACAAGACAGCCATATCATTCTGTATATTATATAATATTTCGAACTGGACATCCACATTCTTTTTTTCTTTACATACCTGGTCATAACTAAACAGCAGAAGGAACTGAATCTGGATTCCACCTGTTTCTTTTGACATGATCTTTCCATCAAATCGAAGAACAACAATCGTCACAAAAAGAAATCAGATGACATTCATGTTTGCAGGATTGACAGGGGGAAATGATGACAGATTCCTGTGAATTGAAGGTCAACCGTTACCATTCGCTGAGAGAGAAAGATGTAAACAACAAGAGGAGATTGCTCAGAATCAATGGGGTCTAATGGAAACCCCAGACATGTTCTTGAGATGAATCATCCAACTCTTCGAGGGCGCAAAGCACACGCCTCTTCCAAAATGTACAGAAACCACTCCACCCTCAAGTTAGATCACCACCAACTCATGCAACTGAAAAATTAAAAAATTATAACACGAACACCACGGCCCTCACTGCAGCATGGAGGTGAGGGACCTGAACACCACCTCCTCGCAGGGGATGGTGATGCCCATCCCGTGGTTGAACCCAAACTCCTCCTCCGCTATCTGGAGCAGCCTCTGGAACTCCGGATGGGAGAGGTACGAGATGGGTACGATGAACCTGCTCCGGTTCTCCCCGACGTACACCGCGAAGTGCCCCTTGGGGACATCGGCGGGGTGGTCGCCCTCGTCGTCGCCGCTCTGCCTCCTCCCGAGGCTTGAGCACCTCTTGAGGATGTGCTTGAGCATCGCTGCCTGGGAGAGCTTGCTGCTCTTCTTGATCGCCATCTACGAGTGAAGGTTGGAGGTGGGAGCTGATGGAAGGAGGAGAGGGGACGGTGAGGGGGGAGGGGAAAGGGGGGTGCCTATTTAAGGAGGTGGGGGAGGGGCAGAGGCATGTGGGTGCGGTGGGGCAGGGAGGGATAGGAGGACAGACCATGGGAGGGGTTGGGACTTAGGGTTGAAGGACATGTTGGCTGCTTGCCTCTGATCCTTTTGTTGTCCTCTCCAAGGACAAGCACCACATCCCTTTCTCTCTCCATCACCACCCGAGTTACCCATCTCTCTCCTCTCCTCTTAACCTACATCTGTTCGGATGGCTTGTCAGGTAGAAAGGTAATGTGTGGGATATCTCTATTCAGGTCAGAAATGGGAAGAATTGATTGACATGACATGTGAATGCAGAGCAAAGCTCATGGGTACGTACGTGTCCTCAAACTATAAAACGTTCAAGATTGACAGGTAACCTCTCCTAAACCGTTTAGTCTCCTTCTGAACATTGTGTTGACCTGAATCTGAATGTGTGTATACGCAGCTACGATGTTAGTCGTCCTTTTGATTTTTTGACGGTGACACTCAAATGGGTTGTCGTGCTTGTATCAATTCACGCACAAAAAATGGATAGGTTATGTAAAGGGTCTTAAAATTCGGGATAAATAGCGAACATGGTTCAAAATACGTGATATCTCCAAAATTAATAGTAGGTCTGGTAATTTTGGAGGTATGGAACATCTCCAATAAGGTCTGAACCCGAGTTTTTTTAAAGTGGGGACACACTGCTTTATCTCCAAATCACTCCTTAGATTCTTTTATGTACGGGAAAAATGGGGTTTTTCGTAGGGGGAGCTAACTTGGCTTCTCTCACATCATTTCATCCATTTTATTTATTTTTTAAATTCCTTCCGTGGATTTTCATCACTATATCCCTTTATTATGTCATTCAAATTTCACGCGAAACAAAGATTCCTATGATCTCAAATCAGAGGGTCATTTTTAGCAACTCTGTTACTATTAAAAATTGACTGTTTGGATGGAGATCATATGAGTCTCTATTTCACACGAAATTTGAATAACATAATATAGGGGGTATAATGATGAATATTCACGTAAAAAATTAAAAAAATGGACGAAATAGCACGAGAGAGCTAAGGGGACAGCCCCATTTAACCCTATATATGGAGAAAATGGGGCTGCCCCATGGGGGAGCCAACATGGCTGCCCCACCCCATTTTTTGTAATTTTTTTTATTTTTTTGAAAAATATTACCATGTATATTCATCCTATATCCCTCCTATATATGTCATTCGAATTTCGTCAGAAACATAGACTCATATGCCCTCCATCTAGAACAGATAATTTTAACGGTCTCAGAATTGTTGTACTTGTACATATTCTAGATGCAGGACATAGAGGTTCTCTGTTTCTGACGAAATTCGAATGACATGTAAGAGAGGGATTTTTTTAAAAATAATTACTAAAAAAATCTTAATTAATTAAATAATCATCAAGTCATAATATTTAAAAATATAGCCATCAATCGGCACCTGAGGTGCCGATTTGGGAAATAATGTCCAAATCGGCACCTGAGGTGCCGATTTGGAAACACGAGGGATGGACTTGCAAATTGCCCAATGAGTTTGCCCAAATCGGCACCTCAAGTGTCGATTTGGGCATCCTCATGGGAAATTTGCATTTCCATCATTTGGGCCAATTTGTATTCACATCCCCTCGTTTGTTATCAATAGTTTTTTTCAACTAACCTCTTTTGTTATCAAAAGTAGAGCATTATCCCACAAGGATATAATTACATTCGAATGGTAAATGCATATCTTTCCTGTTATTTAAATAATTCTTTTCAAAATTTTAATTTTTTTTGTTATAATTCTTTTTCATTGTTATATTATATATTAAATCCTTTATTATAATTAAATATATGTATACTTATAATATAATATATAATTAAATTCCTTATAATATAATATTGATCACATAATATTTAGAGAATAATGATACAATATATGTACCATTACAAAGTCTTCAGCTCGGGAAACCAATGTAGGTGAAGTTTTCAACATACATCTATATGAATTCGTATCCAATTATATGTTTCCCTAAATCTTCATCCTGACTCATATCCGTACGCAGATTGTTATTCCTATTCGATATAGATGGTGTGAATATGGATACGAAAATTGACGTATCTGATATGTATCTAATCCTTTTTCATAGTTAGTTAGCGTTGATCTGACCACTCTAGAATTAAATTGAAAAAGTGACAATTATTACGTATAAGTATAATTAATTAGAATAAAGGATTTAATATATAATATAACAAAGAAAAAGAATTATAACAAAAAAAATTAAAATTTTGAAAAGAATTATTTAAATAACAGAAAAGATATGCATTTACCATTCGAATGTAATTATATCCTTGTGGGGTAATGCTCTACTTTTGATAATAAAAGAGGTTAGTTGAAAAAAACTATTGATAACAAACGAGGGGATGTGAATACAAATTGGCCCAAATGATGGAAATGCAAATTTCCCATGAGGATGCCCAAATCGGCACTTGAGGTGCCGATTTGGGCAAACTCATTGGGCAATTTGCAAGGCCATCCCTCGTGTTTCCAAATCGGCACCTCAGGTGCCGATTTGGTTATTACTTCCCAAATCGGCACCTCGGGTGCCGATTGATGGCTATATTTTTAAATATTATGACTTGATGATTATTTGATTAATTAAGAATTTTTTAATAATTATTTTAAAAAAAGTCCCTGTAAGAGAGATATAAGGATTAATATAAATGACGATATTTTTCAAAAAAATAAAAAATTGACAAAATGGGGCGGGAGCAGCCCCCATTGACCCCGATATATATATATATATATATATATATATATATATATATATATGGATAAAATGTGTATGCCCCCTAGGGGGAGCTAACTTAGCTCCCCCCGCCCCTTTTTCACATATTTTTTTTTATTTTTTTTGAAATCCAAAACCGTGTAAATTCATTATTAAATCCATATATTATGTCATTCAAATTTCATGCGAAGCAGAGACTCCTACGACCTCCATCCAAACGGGATCGATTTAAAAAATCCTGTTACCGTTAAAAAATGAATGTCTGGATGGATGCCGTAGGAGTCTCTGTTTCACACGAAATTTTTATGACATAATATAGGGATATAGTGATGAATATTCACGGAAAAAAAAATTCAAAAAAATAAAAAAATTGGAGAAAATAGGGCGGGGGGAGCTAAGTTAGCTCCACCTAGGGGGCAGCCCCATTTTCCTCTATATATATATATATGTATATGTATATATGTGTATATATATGTATATACATATACATATATATATATATATATATATGGGAAAAATGGGGCTGCCCCCTAGGGGTAGCCAATATGGCTTCCCCCACCCCATTTTTCGCAAATTTTTTATTTTTTTGGAAAAATATCACCATGTATATTCATCCCTATATCCCTTCTATATGTCATTTGAATTTCGTCAGAAACAGAGACTCCTACGGCCTCCATCCAGACATCATTTTTTTAACGGTCGCAGGATTTTTAAAATCGACTCTATCTGGATGGAGGCCGTAGGAGTCTCTGTTTTTGACGAAATTCGAATGACATATAGGAGGGATATAGGGATGAATATACATGACGATATTTTTCAAAAAAAATAACAAAATTATACCAAAATGGGGCGGGCAGCTATGTTGGCTGCCCCCACGGGGCAGCCCCATCAACCCCTATATATATATATATTACCTATATATATATATTACCTATATATATAGGGTAAAATGGGGTCCCACTCCTATTTTTCCCTCATTTTTTTATTTTTTTTGGAAAATAAAAATTTGTATATTCATCATTATATCCCTCTCACATTCTATTCAAATTTCGTCAGAAATAGAGACTCCTAAGCCCTCCATCCAGACGTCATTTTTTTAACGGTCGCAGGATTTTTTAAATCGACCATGTTTGGATGGAGGCCGTAGGAGTCTCTGTTTCTGACGAAATTTTATTAGAATGTGAGAAGGACATAATGATGAATATACAAATTTTTATTTTCCAAGAAAATAAAAAAATGAGGGAACAATATGGGTGGGAGTAGCCAAGTTGGCTACTCCCTGGGGACAGCCCCATTTACCTCATATATATATATATATATATAGGGTAAAATGTGTATGCCCCCTAGGGGGAGCTAACTTAGCTCCCCCCGCCCCTTTTTCACAAAAATTTTTTACTTTTTTTAAAATCTAAAACCGTGTAAATTCATTATTAAATCCCTATATTATGTCATTCAAATTTCATGCGAAACAGAGACTCCTACGACCTCCATCCAAACGGGGTCGATTTAAAAAATCCTGTTACCGTTAAAAAAATGACTGTCTGGATGGAGGCCGTAGGAGTCTCTGTTTCACACGAAATTTTAATGACACAATATAGGGATATAGTGATGAATATTCATGGAAGAAATTTTCAAAAAAAAATTAAAAACATGGAGAAAATGGGGCGGGGGTAGCTAAGTTAGCTACCCCCTGGGGGCAGCCCCATTTTACCCATATATATATATATATATATAGGGTAAAATGTGTATGCCCCCTAGGGGGAGCTAACTTAGCTCCCCCCGCCCTTTTTTTCACAAAATTTTTTCATTTTTTTTGAAATCTAAAACCGTGTAAATTCATTATTAAATCCCCATATTATGTCATTCAAATTTCATGCGAAATAGAGACTCGTACGACCTCCATCCAAACGGGGTCGATTTAAAAAATCTTGTTACCGTTAAAAAAAATGACTGTCTGGATGGAGGTCGTAGGAGTCTCTGTTTCACACGAAATTTTTATGACATAATATAGGGATATAGTGATGAATATTCACGGAAAAAATTCAAAAAAAATAAAAATTTTTGAAGAAAATAGGGCGGGGGGAGCTAAGTTAGCTCCCCCTAGGGGGCAGCCCCATTTTCCTCTATATATATATAGGGGGAGCTAACTTAGCTCCCCCGCCATATTTTCATCAAAAATTTTTATTTTTTTGAAACTTTTTTCAGTGAATATTCATCATTATACCCCTATATTATGTCATAAAAATTTCGTGTGAAACAGAGACTCCTACGGCCTCCATCCAGACAGTCATTTTTTAACGGTAACAAGATTTTTTAAATCGACCCCGTTTGGATGGAGGTCGTACGAGTCTCTGTTTCGCATGAAATTTGTATGACATAATATAGGGATTTAATAATGAATTTACACGGTTTTAGATTTCAAAAAAAATAAAAAAAATTTGTGAAAAAAAGGCGGGGGAGCTAAGTTAGCTCCCCCTAGGGGGCATACACATTTTACCCATATATATATATATATATATATAGAGAGAGAGAGAGAGAGAGAGAGAGAGGAAAATGGGGCTGCCCCCCAGGGGGAGCTAACTTAGCTCCCCTCGCCCTATTTTCTTCAAAAAATTTTATTTTTTTTGAAAATTTTTTCCGTAAATATTCATCACTATATCCCTATATTATGTCATAAAAATTTCGTGTGAAACAGAGACTCCTACGACCTCCATCCAGACAGTCATTTTTTTAACGGTAACAAGATTTTTTAAATCGACCCCGTTTGGATGGAGGTCGTACGAGTCTCTATTTCGCATGAAATTTGAATGACATAATATAGGGATTTAATAATGAATTTACACGGTTTTAGATTTCAAAAAAAATAAAAAAATTTTGTGAAAAAAGGGCGGGGAGCTAAGTTAGCTCCCCCTAGGGGGCATACACATTTTACCCATATATATATATATATATATATATATATATATATATATATATATATATATATAGGGAAAAATGTGTATGCCCCCTAGGGGGAGCTAACTTAGCTCCCCCCGCCCCTTTTTGACATAATTTTTTTATTTTTTTTGAAATCTAAAACCGTGTAAATTCATTATTAAATCCCTATATTATACTATTAAAATTTCGTGCGAAACAGAGACTCCTACGACCTTCATCCAAACGGGGTCGTTTTAAAAAATCCTGTTACCGTTAAAAAATGACTGTCTGGATGGAGACCGTAGGAGTCTCTGTTTCGCACGAAATTTTAATAGTATAATATAGGGATATAGTGATGAATATTCATGGAAGAAATTTTCAAAAAAAAAATAAAAAAATGGCGAAAATAGGGCGGGGGGAGCCAAGTTAGCTCCCCCTAGGGGGCAGCCCCATTTATCCCATATATATATATATATATATATATATATATATATATATATATATATATATATATATAAAGTTTTAGTGTAGCTATTGTGAAAAAAATCATGTCGTTAGGGTTTTGGCGATGATAACAAGAAGTGATAAATGATATGGTTTTAATTAATCAAGTGCGAACTTAATCATGATAACAACTATTGAAAGCTTTAATAACACCGTGCTTTCTAAAAGCATGATCGGAAGGAGAAAATCTAGCTGCTCAAAACATAATCAAGGAATCATAGATTCATAGTATATGGGAAAACCCGATCCCCTTAAATGTGGTCGTCAATAGAAGAGAGTCAAATTTGTGAAAGGCACTGAAAAGGGGTCTCAATAGAGTTGCAGTGGGATTCCTCGAAACGCCGGGCATTAGGGGAAAGCACATTAATTTGGACGGACACAATCAATGAAAATTAAAGCTTGAGAGAGAAATTTTCCAACCTTTGGCCATTTTATGTGTAACACAATTTGTACAATAAAACAAAGCGTTAGCTAGACTAGAAATTCAAGCCTCCGAAGTAGACGCAAGGCATTTGGACAATGCAAGGACTTGATTGGCATGAACTCGTTACTACCTTTCGTAACTTGGACAATCCAAGGGCTTGATCGGCATCGACTTCTTACTCCCTTCCGTAATTTGGACAATGCAAGGGCTTGATCAGCATGAACTTCTTACTCCCTTCCAGGTACGGAGTGCAATAATCGGGGACGTGCTAGGAGAATTTTCCTTCGGAATTGCGAGTCTTACTAAAAAGAGGGAAAATCGAAAGAGAAAGAAGGATAAGTTAGTTAGGTGTCGTGGAGCCTAAGTTGAGATTAAAGTAGGCACGAGTCATATTTATATCTTGCAAATAAGGTCTTGCGGTCTAGCGGAATTGAATTCATGAACTATTATTTCCATAGGAATAAAGTTACTCTTAAAAGCTTTGGTGAAACATGCTTTCCATATCAATCACTAGGGATATGCCTTTCGGCTCAAAAGCTGTTTGTATTGTTCATCACTGAAGCTCGTTAGAGCATGATCTATATGAATCTCCATTTCATCACCTTTATTCTTTCACTTTGATTGTAAATCCCTATTTAAATAGATGTAAATAATATTAATTTATACAAAATAACATTCATTATTTATCTTATAAATACTGTATAAATACACGTATTTAATTCCAAAATAACAGAATAAGGGAAAAGAAAAGAAAAAGAAATGAAGTATTGAAAATACTAAATGATCCTAAACCAAGTCAATATTGACGTGGTCAACTGTGAATAAAGTAGGAGTATATTGGGCCCAAAACTGTACTAAAATACCCACAAACACCCTAATTTAATTAACTATAAATAACTATTTTTATCTTATTTTATTTTGCATTCAACACACATTAAAAAATAAAATATTCTAATAAAAATTTACAAAAATAGATAGAAAAATACAAAAAAAATTGCACAGGAAAATAACACAGTATGCGTACGACATAAAGAAAAAAGCTGCAAACCGAACTTCAATGATCAATATCTGCTACATATGAACTCAAAATTCATCATTCTTTTTTCTATTGTTTTTAAAATTAAATTATCTATTAATGAAGGTGATTTCATTAAAAACGTAGTTGAGGTTCAAAAGTCAGCTTTCTAGTGTCTCATTGTATTGTATACATGCATATTTTATCCATTTTATTTGTTCGTTACACTTTTACCCTCCTTATATTTTTAAATACTTGCATATATTATTTAAAATATATTAAATATATAAACATATAATAAAAGCATTAAGAACATTAAAATAAATAATACATTAAACTGAATAGGTAAATTGTATATATAATATATATACCTCTATTTATTTAAGTATACAAATAAAATCAGAAAAATAAAATAAAAATGTATAAATATGTAAGTAAATGTGGTATACATATATAAAATATGTTCATATAACAATAAATTAAAAATAGTAAATAAAAAATTAATAGGTCAAAGACATGTATGTATACCTATATGTATTCTTGTAAAAATTAGCCCTTAATAAATAAATTCATAAACATAAATAAAAATATCCATAAAATAGTACATAAAATAAGAATTTTTTATTTTTTGAATTTTAATTGAGAAAATCATTTACTGTTTTAAAACTATTTAATAAGAGATTTAATCCTTGTTATTTCCTTATTGGTCCACATGGACAAATCAGGGCATGTTCTTCACTGACCTCCTGGTCAACTGTACATCTTCCTTGCAACCCATGTTAGAGCGTGTTGTTTCTTCAACCTCTGACTTTCACCCAATTTCCACGCCTGATCCGTTGCTCGAGGAAGCATGCCTCCTTTATCGAAACTCTTTTCCCTTTAATCGGCGATCTCACCATACCCCTATATCCCATGTAGATACATCCTACTCATGTATTCATGTGATATTCACCTCTCCATGTCTGCTTGTACAAAATTCCACCTCCACTTATTTTTTGAGTTTTGATCCGCTCCATGTATTGGAACCCTTAGATCCATACTATGACGAGTGGATCGTGGTGACAACAAGCACCTCATCCGGTGTATAGTGCACATGATGTTGTAGCTGAGGTGATCCTTGATGAATTCATAATTCACCGCCTTTATTCTTTCATTTTGACTAAATTTCTTCGTTAAATACTTGTAAATATTGACTAATTCTCACTAACAGACAATCTAACCTCATTTGTTAATATTATATTTTTAACACTTATATTATCTAAAATAAAATAATAAAGATAAAAATAAAAGAAGAAGTATGCATATTTGTAAATATATACAGATTTATCCTAACCCCGAGGTCACGTCAACATTGGCGTTTTCGACAAAAAAAATAAGTAGGAAGATAAGAATCATAACCTATAAAGGTATTAGAAAATAAAGAACATCAATGTACACTTACACATTTTTCATCTTGTACATATGTTTATCTATTTTATTAATCATTCACATCACTTTAAATAAAAATATTTCCTTCACAAAAGTTGTTTATAATAATAGATATTAATTCACAATTTCCTGTGAATATTATTCACGAAATATTTCCTTCACGAAAGTTGTAAATATTCATTCACATCACACCGCGCATCCTCCTTCAACCTTCTTCCATTGCTCACCACCTTTTCCTCTTTTCTTCTCTCCGTCCAATAGCCTCGCTATCGGGCCGTTTGTCGAATGACCTTCTCGTCGGCCGAATCACGTTCAGGTTTGATGAACATGGATCTCCATGTTTCTCTCTCTCTCTCTCTCTCTCTCTCTCTATATATATATATATATATATATGTCCACCCCCTCTTTGAGCTCCAGATCTTCCATTTTTCATCTCATCCCTTCATGTGAGCTCCGAGGAGATTGAGGGCATTTGTGATAGGAGCTACTCTAATTAGCCATCGCAACGAGAAAGATAGGGAGGTTTGGCATAATCACACACTAGTGTGAGCACATCTTTGATTCGTCGAATCTCCTCGTCAGCCGCGTGTTGAGTTGACGATCAACTGGAGCTCCTCTGAGCTCCAGCTCCACAGGAGACATCCACCATCATCCACTCTCCAGGTTAGATTTCTGTTATCTTCTCTTCCTCCTCTCCTACATCTAATCTCCTCCTCCCTTCATTTCCCGATAAATCTCTATATCTTCTCTATTTTGATGCATAAGTCCGGTCATCGCATAACCCTCCAAGACATTAATATTTTATTCTACCTTCTTCTCTAACCATCAATGATCATAATCAGTGATCAGAACTCTTCCCCTTTTCCATTGCCTCTGCTAGAAGTGTCCCATTCATCCCTCTTGTTATTGTTATGGTCAGAGTCTTTGAGTCGACACAAGTATGTGTTCTTGTAGGAACATCTATTAAGCTTCATTAGCACCTTAAGGCCTTCATCCAGATAAGGCCACATTGGAGATCGAGTGTAGCTACATCTTCATCATAAAGGTATCATCTGCATTTTATGCATGAATAACATCTGAGGCCTCGAGCCATAGTCGATCGGAGAGTAAAGCATACCATAGAGCAACACATTGAAGATCAGATGCCTGACAACATTACAGTCGAACAATTCCTCTAGAGATTCAATAATCAAGCCCGAGCATATGCTTCCGATCATGTTCCGCACGAGGAACACTTTGAGATCAAACTGCCTGAGATGGAGAACTACATGTAGGTAACTATCACATGAAGTGTGTCATCTGAACACTGAGTCTATTATTTTAATTTAAAGATATGATCTATCATCAGAGGTTTGCAGAGTTTCACATAATCACAATACAATCTAGAGTTAAAATTCGTCGTGACGAGAGCTTTACTACACAAGAAAAGTTCTCCGAGATCGAGAGCTCTGCCCTCGATTCGAAGCATTGTTGCATCGCCTAGAGCAGCTCGAAGTTTATGGTAGATCAGAAGATTCCCTCCAGATTGAAAAGGAGCCCTCGGATATCCAATCCAATGCCAACCTCTTCTCCATGCATCTACAACAACACCGCATGATCATATGTGATCGAACGATCCAGATGTCGTGCCGTCCCACCGCTGAAGAGCTCGCGTGCAATGCACATGAGCTACCAAGATTTTTTTGGGAAAACTTCATCACGACCCATGTTCCTTCAGTATATTATGAACATATCCTCTGTAGGTGCATGTGAGAGTCACATGACTCCTTGGTATTTTTACGTGAGAGGCCTGCAATTTCCATTATTTCCATGCACGCCTCTTATTTCAAGAACATACAAAATACCCTTGTATACAATACTAAATATAATACTTATATATACATATTAAATAAAAAAATATAAAATAATAAAAATATCAAAAAATATTGTATACTATATTGTATATATATTATATTAATTTTTAAAATAAAATATTTTTTATTTTTAGTAAATCAAAACAAAATACCAAAAAATATAAATATTAAAAATACATAAAAATATAAAAAACTTCTAAAAATCCCATGAAAAATCTATCCAACATGTTTTACTATATTTTACACATAAAACCAAAAACAAAATAAATATTAAATACTAAAATCATAAAAAAGTCAAAAATACCTCAAAACTTCAAAAATACCTCAAAACTTCAAAAATACATAGATAATTCAAAAAAACACAAAAATTCACATAATAACTCATTGAAAAAACATTATTACCTACCTATCAATAAAAATAAAGTAAAAACAATTTCTTCCTATTTACTATTTTAAAATAAAAATAAATCCATGTTTCAATAAAAAGCTAATTTTCAACGTCAAAAATATTTTAAAAACCCCAAAAAAATATAAAAGTCACTATAAAATTTACAAAAATAGTAAATAAACTTAAAAGTATAAAATAACAAAATAAAAAATATAAAATACAATACCTATATCTCTTTACTTACAAGGTATATAAAACAATACAAAGAATATAAAATTCATAAAATAAAAAAAATCAAAAAAATCTTAAAAATAAATAAAAATAAAAAAACCCATGTACCTTAGTCACTCTTCCTTTTTCCTAGTTTCCACAGTTTGCTTCCCTGAGTTCGACACTCATGTACTTATCGTTATACCTTTTAGTTTAGAGATATAAGTAAAATAAAAATAAAATATTTTTATGTAAATTTCAACTAGTCATCATAACAACATTTGTCTGTCTTTTTAAAATATATAATCACGTGATTTTTCAGATGGAGCCTTTGCCGGGAAGGAGCTCTTGGGTAGATAGATATAGCCTTAGGATAAGAGTTTCATTTTTTTCTTTCTACTTGTCACATGTATCATTTTTTCTATTACATTTCACTTATACTTTTTTATTTTATTTCTTTCTCTCTTATTTTTTTTCTTTTTATGTTTTATGTTTGTATTGTGTTGTAGGGCCTAGATATTGAGGTCGGATTCTTTAGGAGCCGAGCAACCGAGGTACTTAGAGATTGGTGTTCTTTGTGAACCAGTTGTAGAGGGACACATGAGGTGGATACGAGGAGTCGTGTATTTGTTTCTGTTTACCTTTTTATGTTTTCTCGTGAGAGAGGAAGGGATAATATTCCATTTTTACTTTTGTAGAAGGGGCTCCTTAAGGGCATCCCGGCTTGTACTCGACCTTTACTCTTTTTCGGGGTCTGTTTCACCAAGTGTCAGTAAATATGGGGGACCTCACTACGGTTTTGGTTTTCATCTCCTTTTATTTATTTTTCGTGATTTTCTATGAGTGGCTAGGTGCTTGATTAGGATTTTTATTCCCTTGTTTGTGCATCGTAGGTTAATTAGACTTAAGGCCGAATAACGTTGTCAAATAAAAATTGGTTCCTCTCCGATAGACCTATTCACTATTTCTAGGTTACATATTTTACTTTCCTTTTTCATGCATTTAGGATAGATTTATATCTCTGCATATATCACCTAGCATGTAGAGTGCTGGACTCAGGTACACATCTCTATCTCTTCATGCATAATTGATTTCTGTGCATTGCATTTTCGTCTTCTCCCATGTTTTTCTTTACTAAGGATAAAAAGGAAAAATACCAAAAATATGTTAGAAGTTTGTTTTCTCAAATCAAAAAGATCAAAAAAGTGATAAACAATAATTAAAATTAGGACTGCTATTACCACTTGACCAATAAAATCAAATGCAGTCGACCTCATTCCTTGATTGTAGAGAGAAATCCCTCCTTATTTGTTTGTACTCTCTAGCCATAGTGAGGCATGTACACATAAGGAGTAGAGTCCAAATCCCTGGATTTGTGCCCTAAGCGCTTGTACTTTGACTCTCAGTTTCTGTTATTACTGCAAGCACTTTCCTCAGACATTAGCAGAAGTAGTTGCATGAATAGGGAGGGGATTTCCTTAGAACTAGTCCTGAAGTCTTACATGGATAGTTCTCTACTTGGGGGATTCATCAGCTTATTCATGATCTACTCTAGGAGAGTAAACCTGTGAGCTTGCTAAATAACTTATTGATAACCTAACTCTAAAATTGAAAATAATAATGACCAAGCTATCA
The DNA here is from genome assembly GCA_037367405.1 of Ottelia alismoides. Lineage (NCBI taxonomy): Eukaryota > Viridiplantae > Streptophyta > Magnoliopsida > Alismatales > Hydrocharitaceae > Ottelia > Ottelia alismoides. The sequence continues at coordinate 1,255,714 of JAZKJV010006597.1, read as the reverse complement.
CATTCATTATCGAGTTGAGTATATGAATTTGGAGTTTGCATTGCATTTTCTTGTGCTTAGTGTGAGTCTGTTCATCGTTCTGTACTGAGTTTCTAGCAGTCACCTGTCATCCAAGTCTTGTCAGTCTTCTTTGCTTCACATTTCTTTTTTTATTTTCTTGAGTCACGATGATGGATAGACGGCCTCTTAGGATTACTCTTACGACAACACTTCCATATGCTCCTACTCATCCATTTAAGTCGGTTCGAGACAACCTGTGTGTCAGACTTGCGTTGATTCCTCCGTTCTTCTCCAGGTATGACTTCTATCCTGGAGAGTCATCTTTCTCACCTTTGTTTGTTTCTCCTGAGTCATTTCAAGAGAATTCTCTTTTTGAACCCAACCCCGACCCTCCGTCCTTCCTCGAGTTCGATTATGATCTTGGAGAAATGTCACCATTTATTCCTCATGTTTCTTTGCCTCCTCCCAGTCATTCTATACCTCCTTCTTTGTTCTCTTCGAGCCAACCTTCTGCTACACATGTCGCAGCTGAGCAGAGGTTTGGGGTTTATGAGCAGAGTTCGGATCATTCATTACACACGAGTCCACGAAATGCTAAGATGAGGGCCCAGATTGAGCAACCCACACATGATTCTAGAGAAAAGTCATATTCTACATTGATTTAACCAACTTTTCTTTTTGATTTAGACTTCATCTCATTGCTACCAAGATTCCATGGCAAGCTGCACAAGAAGCCATATGAGCATGTGTTGAACAAGGAATTTTTTGAGGATTTAATTAATGATAATTATTTGCATTTTCGTTGCAATCCTACAAATCCCTCAATAAAAATTATTGTTTTTATTCATAGCTCAAGTCAACAAACAATAAAAAATAATGTGATCACCAAATTTGTGAGTGCTATTTATTTACATGTATAACGTACATGATCAAACTCAGGGAGGCTATAAAAATCCCAAAGGTTATTAAATCGATGAAAGAATCAATGAAATAAAGAAGGGGATTCTATGAACACTATTCTTGGTTTTTGTATTTTTAATTTTTTTATATTTTTTTTATGGAATTTTAATTTTGTACTTTTTTTGGTTTTCTGATTTTATATTTATTTAATGATTTTTAATTTTGTAACATTTTTGAAATTATATAAACAAAAGAAAGTAAAAAATAATAAAAGAATTCAATAAAAAAGAGAGACAATTTTTGGATATTTACAAAGTGGTAAAACACACAGAAAATTTAAACAAAGTTACTTTTGAGTTTTTGACAAATTTTTAAATTTTAGGATTTACCAAAAATTTTAAGGCTTTTAAATAAATTGAAAAATATAACATAAAGCAAACGTAACCTTAAGTGAATATTCTTGAATTTTTTAAATAACAAATAAGATTAAAAATAGATGAAATATATACATATAAAAAGAATTTTTTATTTTCCAGAAAGGTATTTTATGATTTTTGGATTTTCATATCATTTATATAAATTTAAAATGTTTTTGAGTGTTTTATGATTTTTTAGGTTTTATGAGGAATACAAATGCCAAAAACGGTCAGAAATTAAATGAAAATAAGTAAATATGATTTTTTTAGAATTTTTAGCAAAGGTTTATATTTTTATTGATTTTTAAAAGCAAACAAGGAATTTTTATGGAGTTTTGAATTAATAAAAATGATTAAAATAATAAAAATACAAAATAAAAAATATGGATGAATGATATGCTTAATAGAAGCCTAACATGATTTTTGTAATAGTTTTAAGTGTTTTACGATTATTTTTATTTGATTTGTAACATGCAAATTATTATGCAAACTCATAGGGGTATGGATGCAATCATTTGATATTTGTGGACTTAATGATAATAAATACATAAACATGAGGGTTACTTATATAAATATTACAAAAAATATGTGCGAGCACACGTGAGCCTCGCCGGACAAGACCAATTGGCAAATAAAATATTTCTAGGGTCTAAATAATAACTGTAAACATGAGGACTTTTATTGCAATTTTCACAAACCTCACGTGTTAAGCATGCACTAATGTTCAAATAGGACAATTATGAAAAAAAACAAGGTAAATAATGCAATTGTTCAATAAAGGACAAACAAACATGTGTCCAATGTGGACGTATTTGCAAAGGAAATAAACAAAGGGGGTTCGGTGTAAATATACCCTTTAATGTACGTGAGAACTTGGACGGTCGGATGGCATTGAAGTGTAGATTCGACATTTGAGGATGAAAATTGTATGTACGAATAAGATCTGAAGTGGAAACTTCAATCCACGAATGTCTTTTGGGGCTTTTTCAATGATTAAGATCTAATCTGACACTTGTATTCTTGATCCAACAGATGAGGAGGCCTCTGGAAGAACTGAATTAAAGGTGTCCTTCAACAAGCTTCGATTGAGTAGATCTCACTTGTCTCTAACATGAATTCACCTCTGAGGAGTGCTACGTCTTTCTGCAATGATTCTCTGACGATCTAATCACTTCATGATGGCCGAAGATGGCGAGATGAAGATCAGAGGGTCTGGACAGGTTTAGCTTCAGGTGGACCTATCAATGTTGTTTTTTTCTCCCAAATGCGCTCCATGGGCCTGCAATGGTTTCAGAATTCGGAGTGGATTTCTCCGACGAGTTTATTGATGCATGAAATAGGTAAAATGGTGAGAGAGCAGGGGATCCGGTGATGATGATCGAAGAGGGAGCCAATCCTCAAATATGGAGGGGTCTGAGGATGTCCAGATAATGGAAGAGCTGAAGAAGGTCAGGAAATGTGAAGAAGTTGTCAGAATAGGTTGAAGGTGATCAAAACTCCTCCGATCATGCGGATCAGAGGTTGAAGGTGGTGGATCTTACTAGGATTAAAGCGAAATTTAATGAAACAAAACTAAAGTTCATCTAAATAACTCTATGTTACCCTATGCTGGAAGGTGGAGGAAGACCAGTCTCGATCCGCTACGGCTGGTGGAGAGTCAAGAAACGTGGTGGAGGACTTAGACCCTTGATAGATCACGAATTTCAACCTTCAAATCACTCTCCCGATCGGAGGTCAACTCCTCTATCACCAAAGAAGATGCTCTCCTAGATTTTAGGGCTGAAAATTGGATCAAACATGAAAAGGGGGCAATTGGTATGTATTTATAGAAAGAGTAGGGTGAGTTTTGAATTTGAAATTGTGAGTAAATCGAGGCGTGATCTTAGGATCAGGTAGCCTGGCGATGGCGATGAGTGAATGGGTGAAATTTTTGGAGAAGAAAGCGAGTCGAGTTAGTAATTGTGGCACATGAGAAATAGGGAATAAGAACAGATGGCACGCGAGAAACGCAGGTGAAGATCGTAGAATGAGCAGTTGATATGGGTCAAGAAACCCAGACCAACCCATGGGGGCGCACAGAGGAAACGACAAAGTAGGGAAAATGACAAAAAAACACCAAAGGTTAAATAAATGAATTAAAAATCAAAATTTGACTTTAAATAATTAAATGACGTAAATAAAAATATTAAGAATAAAATAAAGTTAATTTAGGGGATTTTTAATTAATAAAATATGGTATATACAAGGGTGGAAATAATTAAAAGTTGTTATTTATAGATTCATATACTTATATATATACAAGGTTTTTGTTTTGAATTAATTAATTAAACAAAATTATACATGATTTAATATTTTATTTATTTAAAATATTTTACAAGGGTTTTAATGAAATTTTTATTTAATTTTGAGGAATTAGTGTATTAGGTTAAATAAATAGGTGTATGTACAATATATAAATAGTAATACTATACAACATATACATGATTTTATTTTTTTTATTTTTGATTTTGTGATTTTTATTTGTATTTTAAATAAGTCAAATATAATATTTACAATTAATAAAAAATAAAAATGTTCAAATATGTATAAGAAAATAAACAAATAATATACATAGTATATATAGGTATAATATACAATAGTACCACTATTAGCCACAGTTCACACTTTATCTCTAATTTTAGTGAAATCACCTAAATTTTATAGATAATTTAATTTGAAGTACAATGAAAGTGAGTTTGTTGAAATTTGAGTTCTGGTGGAGAAAATATTGATCTTGCAAGTTGAACTTTGTGGCTTTTTGAGAGTGTTGTAATTTACACAATATACACATATGTTTATTGTAATAATTTTTGTTATTTACAAAATTGTAAATATTTTTATTATTTATAAAAGATTTTTATTCACAATTTGTAAGAAGAAATATTTTATTTAAAGAGAATTTGATGATGAATAAATTAAAGAAAAGAATTATGTATTATGGACAGTATTTGTACATACGATAAATATACACAAGTGACAAATGATTTTCTGGAATTTTTCTGGTATTTTTGGGCCTTATCTTCCTCTACTTTATTCCTTGTCGATCATGTCAAGTCTTATCCTTCTCTTGGGGATAGAGTAAACACGTATCTATTACATATATACTGTCTTTGATTTTCTTTATTTTTCCTTTATTTTATTATATATATTTATTTTAAATAAAAATAGTGATAAATATACAATATTCACACAAGAATTAGGGTTAGTAAAAGAATGTATTTTTTGATATTTACTTGTATTTAGTAATGGATTTTAAGTTAACAGGAATGAATAAAGATGATGAAATGCAGATTCATCATCTCCATATGCTTTACCTTTGCTAGTCCGTTAGCAAACACTTATTTGAAGAATACATGATCAAAAGAAAAAGAACAAAATAAAAAATATAGAATATAGAACAATATTGAGCATTAATCTTATCTTGATAAAATCAAAGTATGGAGCTCGGTCAGACCTTTGGAATATTAGTTTGGACAGAATCTTAGTGGGAAACAGACTTGGCACTCAACAATCTACAGAAACCACACAACTCTTGCTCAAGTCTCCTCAATAGATAGGTCATAATAAATCAACTCATATGCATATCCTTATGACTGTGATTCTCTCTTGTACAATGTAAGTGGTATGTAGCTCTTCTTGGTTGAAGCGGTAAAAGTTAGTCTTCTTCAACATGGTGGCCCTAATTCCCTAATCCAATAACTCTTTCCTCGAGAAGCGGGGTATTCCCTTATAAGTTCAAGTGCAGCCAACTCAAAAAGAGGAGGTGGAGAGAAGAATGGATGGTAGGCAGTATAACTACCTATCATTGGATGCATAACCAGTGTAGTCATGTCATCCAGCTGCAGGCTCACAATTATCTGACTTGGAAACTCAAGCTTTCTTATTTGACTATACAAATGTACATGCTCCAACAGACATTTTATTTTAAATCAGGCATGCCCATTTTGTTAGAGTTTTTAATTTTGCATATTTTTTTGAATATATAAGGTGCAGCATGCACATAAGGAATTTTTCCTCTTGAGCTAGTACACTATCCCTCTTTTGAAGACTTATTGCAACCCACAACTTTTTGTCTTTAGATCGCGTTGCTACTAGACCAAGTTGGGGTACAATGGCCACAAATGTGTGAGTTTTGATGTTTTCATTGGCTGGTGTCTCATGCTGTCAAATCTATACCTATGCCACTTCAAATGAGGTGAGCAAAGTGTAAGTGCAGGTGATGAATCCACGATTCATCGCCTTTATTCTTTTATTTTAGCTTCATTTTCTTAGTCAAACACATGTAAATACCCATTAATTTCATAAATTTACCATTTTGCATGCATTTGTTAAAATTACATTTTTAACACTTTTTGTACATAAATAAAAGAATAAAGAAGAAAAGAAAAAGAAAAGAAAAATAAAGGATGTAGTTATGCAATGAATACAGACTGACCCAAACCCCGAGAGAAGGTCAAGACTTGACCTGATCGACCAGGAATAAAGTAGGGGGAGATAGGGTCATTTGTCAGAAAAATCAAAAATATCTTGTAAATATTTTTCATGTATATTTATACAAAACTTATATTATTTTATCTGTACATAATGTGACCTCAAACTAATTATTTTCGTAAATAAAAGTTGTAAATAAAATTGTGTTGTAAATAATAAAAATATTTACAAAATAAAATATTGTATATATTGTAAATAATTACACCCAGAAAAAGCCACAAAGTGATAATTGAAACATCAATTCCGACTCCACACAAGCTCAAATTGAACCAAACTCACTTCCATCGTACTATAAATTAAATTATCTTTCAAATGGTTGTGGTTTCATTATTTTTGGAGTTACAGTTAAAAAGTCAGTTTTCTGGGGTGTTTTGTGCAGTTTTCCTCTATATTTGATGAACATATTTATATATATTTATTTTTATAAATAATGTATATATTTGTAAATATTAGTTTCATTAAAAATAAAAAAAATAAAAATAAAAAAAGTTTAAAAAATCTTTTATCAAAATATTTCATTATTTGTATCTATGTATATTGTATTATATGTGTATAATATATGTATACAATTAATTTCCCTAAATAAAAATCACCAAAAAAATTAATTATCTCACATTAATTAATTTAATTTATTTAATTACGAAATTCATATGTAATTATTTAATTTAGTGGATTTATTTGAATTTATTTGGTTTAATAACTTGCCTTGTATATATGATTTTATTCCACACCATATATGGCCACCATTAAGGTGGCTAATTGATTTTGAATTAATTTATTAATTTATTTAATTTATTTATTCCGAATTTCGTAATTAATTATTTAATTAATTTATTAATTTAATTATTTCATTAATTCACCCAATAAACACTTTCCTTATATGTGAATATTTTCCAATTTTGATTTTTGTCTCTTTTTAATGGGCTCCTCCTCCCTCATTCACACTTGATCGATCTTTGGCGGAGAGGAGCCCGGTTTCCGAGAGGTTTCTTGTTGAAGAGGGTCCTAGCCTCCGATCCAGTCGGTGACAGAGATTTGTGCTTCGTCGAGGCCATCATGGCTTGTCCGATCCCCGAGGTGAGATCCACTTTTACTTGTTGTTTTTCCTAGGTAATCGTAGAGTTAGATCTTAGCGTAGGAGTAGGAAGTAATTTTTAGATTAAAAAAAATTCCATCACACTTTAATCCACATCCGTCACCGATTTTTCGCCTCATCTTCGTGTCCCACCATTTCTTTTTCTACCTCACGCAACCACACACCTCCGACCACGCACGGTGGTCAGAGTCCACGGATCTCTCTTCCATTTCGCGGATCCGAATCCATTCACTTATCCTATTTCTGTGTATAAATAAACAACATAAAAATTATTTTTCCTGTTTGTCTCACATCTGTTTTTGCAGGAAAATACAAAAAAATTTCTTTTTGTTATCTCTAACATTTGTTTTGCAAGAATAATAAAAAGAAAATAAAAAAAATTTTGCTTTTGTATCTAACGGTTATTTTGTAGGTACAATAAAGATAAAAAATTTTACTTCTATCTCTAACTCTTGTTTTGCAGGAAAATCAAAATAAAAAAAACATATATAAAAAAATAATAAAAAATCCCTTTCCCTTTTTTTTATTTTTCTTTACATTTCCTAAAAAAAATACATTTTTTTTACTAACGTTTTCTGCAGGTCACGAAACATAACAATAAAAACAAAAAAAACAAAAAAAAACAAAAAAAAAATAAACCAGGTAAACGGTGGGTCATCACCCCCACCGCATCCTCGGACATCAACCTGGGCGCCCCCCCCTCCTCGCCGACCTCGGCCGCCCACGCACGGCAGCGGCCCAGCGGCTCCAGCCACGCCACCCCGTGGGCCCCCATCGCCGCGCCGACCGCCATCGAGTGCCGCCCCTCCTGCTCCTCTTGAGGTGTGCGGCGGTACTCCCTCCTTGGGTATTGAGATCAAAGAACAACAGGAACCCTAGTGGGGCTTTTGAAATAAAAAAAAATCTTGGAGAAATTATAAAGAAACCTCCGAAGGTTTTCATTATTGCAGAATCACTCCTACTTCCAGAGCAGCATGTGCGTGGCATACGCATCATTGGGTAATTTGCAAATTCTGCCCGCATCTTTATTTCTGTTATAATTTTATGTATAAACTTTGAATAATTGCAAGTAAGCCCCTGGACTGCAGACTCTTTGTTGCTTGCTCTTTTCATTAAAATAAATGTTTTTATTCATCCAAAAATTTTGCAAAAATTAGTATAAGCTCCTGCTATGTGCTTTGACATTGCATAAAACTTTCATAGTATTCTGACTTTATTTGATATATTTAAAAAAATCCAAAACAGTGTTTTTGTATCTTTTTCTCTGCCTACATTTTGATAATTCATAAAAATTCAAAAAAAAAGTCTAAAAATTCCATAAAAAATTTCTGTAGGTGTATTTTAATCTCTTTAATTTTCTGAGCATTTTTACCTTTTAAAAAAATACAAAAATAGTGTAGTGTGTGCGTGTGTTTCTATTCATTTGTGCTTATTCGAAATATACAAAAAAATATAAAAGTCAAAAACCACTAAAAAATTCATCTCTGAACTTTGACTACTTAGTTTTTAAATCGTGCTCCTTGTGTTCGACCCTGGTCGCTATACCAGGTAAAAAGAATAGCGAAGACCGCTTACATTGTTTTCATCGATTTTTATCTTTTCCAAGTGGTTTTATAATTTTTCCGTTGACCGAATCGTGCGGTTGAGAACGACGACACTTTGGCATATTATTTATCCTCTCTTAATCGCGTGGTTTTCGTGTCATCAGCAGGTGTGCAAGATAGGTCATTATCGACAAGAATCATGCGCGTGCTCCGAAGTAATCTACTTAGGCAGTCAAGATGACACTAAACTATGTCTTTTGGTTCCCAAAGAATTATGTCTATAGACCTGAAGAATCATTTACATTCCTATAAGGTTCCCTGAAAATAATTGGATTAAGGTCCAACCAAGCTCTATTCTTCGCCTTTATTCTAGACTAGTTTGAGTGTCAATACCATCTTGAAAAATGCACATGCTAATGCATGAAATATATACAAAACATTTTTTGAAAGAAAATAAAAGAACAATCATTTTGAAAAAAGTTTTCCAAATAATTTTTGCAGAATTTTATGGATTTTAAACATTTTTTAAAGAAAGAAAAAGTTTAGTGAATTGAATATATACAAGTATACATACAAGGATTGTACAAATTTTATATAAGATTTTACAAGAAAAGTTTATGCACAAGTTTTAGATACAAGTTTTATAAAAGAATTTTATATACAACAAAGAATTTTATTTATAGGAGGATAAGTGATTAAATATTTTATACACATGTGGATTCAACAAATATATACACATCCCATAATTTATATCCCATGTGAAAAATAATTTACAAACATTTTACAAACCTTTTCAAAATATTTTACGAATGTTTTTTCAAACAATTTTCAAAATAATTTTCAAAGATTTTTCAAATGGTTTTACAAATATTTTTGCTAACTACTTTATAAATAATTTTACAAATAATTTTAAAAATAGGTTTTTGCATATATTTTGCTTTCAAAAATTTTACAAACATTTTGTACACTATACCTTGTTTTGATACATGAAATAATTTTACAAACATTTTTATAAACAAAAAATTTTTACAAATAATTTTGCAAAGATTTATAGAAAAATATTTTTACAAAAAAATTTACAAACATTTTTACAAATAGTTTTACAAACATTTTTACAAAAGATTTTTGCAAATCATTTTCCAAGAATATACAACACCCCCTATACTTGGCTCAAACTATGTCCTCATAGTGACCAAGGAGCTACAAAGGAAGACATAACTCATGCTAAATATAGAAAAGTGAAAAATTCTATACAACAATGACTCGAAGAATATACAAGAACAATAGAAGTTTGTGATCCTCCCAATACTTAGGATCAAACAATCCTAAGTATAGAAGACTGTACAAATGGGGAAAACTTAGGAAAAGAATGAACAAATCAATGACTTGATTCGTCCTCCCCTATACTTAGGGTAAAAGATCTCTAAGTATAGAAAAGAGCATCAACAGGTTGAAGAATGAGTGAGAGAACATAATAAATAAAAGAAAAATAAAAAAACAAAGAGATGGAATGAACAACATCACTCCCCATGTACTTAGAGTAAAGGATCCGTAATTAAACAACAAAAGTAGTAATGAAATATAATGAAATAGAAGAACTCAAATCATTCACCTCCCTTATGCTTAGGATAGAATACATACTAAGTACAACATACACACAGAAAAAAGTTGAACGATAAAAAAGGGAGAAGAAAAAAATAAAACAAAATTATATATACAAGATAAAATCAACTCATGTATCAGACGCAAAAGATGTCAAAAAATCATCGTCTGATACCACGGATATGGAGCCAACTACGGGCAAGAATGTATCATAATCTAGATATGGCTTCAGCAACTGTCCATTCACAATAAATGGATGTGTGTCAGATGACAACCCAAATATGAAAATACTACCATTGTCACACATAGCTCTCACAATGAGTGGTCCTGACCATTTGCTTTTCAATTTGCCTGAAAACCACTTCAGTTTAGCATTAAACAACTAAACTTTTTGATCAAGGATAAAGTCTTCCTTCTAATGTGTCTATCATGCCAACACTTGACTTTCTCCTTATACATGAGCGGGTTTTCGTATGCAAAATCTCAGATTTCCAGCAATTTGTTCAGATCCAACTTCCTACTCTGTCCTGCCTTCTCATAATCCAAAATGCATACATGGATTGCCCATAATAGTTTGTGAATTAATTCAACAGGCAGGTAGGGAGGCTTTCCATACACCAATCTGTAGGGAGACATACCCAATGGAGACTTGTACGCCATCCGATAAGCCCATAGATTTGATTCAAGCATCTGGGACCAGTTCTTCCTATCTGGTCGTACAAGTTTTTGCAATATCTTATTTATCTCGCTATTTTAAGTCTAAGCCAAGCCATTAGTCTATGGGTGGTAAGGAGATGCTATTTTATGTTCAATGGCGTACTCCTTCACAAGCTTCATGGCTTCTCTATTTATGAAATGGCTTCCCCCATCTGAAATGAGTATCTTGGGAATTTCAAACCACAAAATAATGTAGTCCTTAAGAAAGGAACATACTGTATGACTATCAGTGGCTCGGGTGAGAATAACCTCCACCTATTGACTAACATAATCCACGTCAAGTAGGATGTACTGAAATCCCTGACAGATAGGAAATCATCCCATGAAGTCTATACCCTAAGCATAAAAAATTTCAGAAATCGACATGCAACTCTATAAGAGCTTTGCTGTTGTGCGCTTCCCTGAATGATGCCCTCCAGACTCTAATTTATGACAATGCTTAAGCCTGCTGGTGGATTCCTCATAAGGAATGCACCTTCTCTAGATATATTCCGCACCCTCACGAAATAGGTATGTTTCCTCCCACTTGTAAAAATGTGTCTCTAACAGGAATCTGTCTATCTTATGCTTCATCCAATCTTGTGGAACTTTCTTAGAGACAAGATAGTTCACGGTATCAGCATACCATGGGAGTGAGTACACAAACAAAATGGTCTCATATGGAAATCTCAGAAACATGAAGTATACTCTACTTAGAAGTCTCTGCATCTGTGATCCCGGAAAGGAGATCTGCCACAACATTCTTTACTCCAAGTTTATCTCGAATTTATCAATCAAACTCTTAGAGAAGAAGGATCCATCTGATAAGGCATGGTTTGACGTACTTTCGTTCCTTGTATGTATCATATGGTAGTGTAATCAGTGTATACAACTCATGAAACCCCAATTAATCAACAACTAACCCATAAACAAATCAAGCAATGAGATAAAGTGTGGATTAAAAATTTATTATAACTCAACGATAAGGATGTGTATAGGTGCAAGTATTGTGTAGAGGTCGAACACATGGAGCAAAAAGGATTGTGCAATAAGGTGCAAGAAATGAGATGTGTGATCTTCTTGTCTATTTTTTGTGAGGGGTTTTTATTTTTAATTTTCTAGTTCTTTGTTTTTATATTTTTTAATTGATTTTAATTTTTTGATTTTTAATTTCCTATTATATATGTTTAAAAAAATTTTTTAATATCTTTTTTCTTTTAAATATAAAATATAGGATATATAAGATTGTATACACAATATAGGCCAATGTAATTATAAATACAACTTAAATTAGTATAAATAAATAAAATAAATTTTTTTTGTGTTTAAATATTTTTTACTAGTTTTATAATTTTTTAGGACTTTTTAATTTTTTAAGGATTTTTAAAGTTAAAAATATCCCAAATCAAGGATTAAATAATTGGTCGAAATTGAAATAAAGAGGAAAAATAGCGATGTTTCATGGAAGACATATGTGTCTACAACGATCCTCACGTCGAGCTCTTGTCTGATTAGTGGTTGAACTGCTTCGACGGTGGACCTTTAGAGCAAGGAGAGGAGCTCAGGTGAAGTGACTAAGTGGTCTGACCATTTGGCTCAACCCCCCTCTTATTTAGGGGTTCGGTCTTAAACGAACTTTAATCCAAATAACCACAACCCGCTTATATTTTGCATGTAATTCACTCATATGGATTATGATTTTGATGTTCTTATACTCGCTGGAAAGGTCTCGATGAGCGCTACAAGCAAGTTTGGTAATATTTTTTTGATTTGGTTTCTATATCAAAGCAGATTTTGGAGAAGATCATGTCCTAATAAGAGGGATCTCACATGTCCTACCTATTACCAAAATAATAATGTTTTACACAATTTTAAAAGAATGTAAACAAAACACTTATTTATTAGATGACTACTTGGTGACCAAAATATATAACTATGATGAAGAATGTTGTGAATTTGTTCTCACCTCTTCATTTAGAACATCATCCTTGATGGTCTTCAAGGAAAAAAACTGTAGTATGTAAAGAGTTAGTGAGAGAAACTTGAAATTTCTCCTAACTGTTTGGAAGAGTAGTGAATATCATCAAGCATAGAATTACGTTTTTAAATTTTATTCTCGTATAGCAAAAAAGGAGAGAGGGAACCACATCTTTTTCCTTTAGAGGTGATGAACTCAACTCCATTCTTCTCTTCTTGCTTCTCGCACCAGATATATAGTACGAGTTGGCGTCAACTTCGGTGTCTGAGGTGACTGATGAATACCCATTCATCACTCTTTATTCTTATATTTTAGCTACAAAAACCTTTGCAAATGCATGTATATGTCTGTAAATACAAATAATTACCAAAAGCATGCATTGTGTAAAAAGTAATAATTAGCATGTTTTTGTGCTAAAATAAAAGAAAAAAAAGAAAAAGAGGGAAATATTTAGAATAAATATTGAGCGACTAACCCCAAGGGAGGGCTCAGCATGGGCCTGACCGCATAAAAGCCAAAGTAGAGGGAGATAGGGGCTCATGTGTGTAAATGTCCCTATAAATAGAATACAAATATTTTCCTCCAAAAATAGAATAAAATAAGCTTGTACATATTTGTATATATTTATAAAGATAAAATCCAAATAAAAATTGAAAAATTAAAAAGAAAACAAAAATGACCTACCTTGTATATATTCATCATGTATATATCCCCCCATCTATATTTATTTCACTTTATAAATAAATAAAATTCATTTCCATAAAATTTGTATATATTCTATCTTTTATGTTGTAAATAAATAAAATAAAAACAAAAACAAAATAAAAATAACAAAATCAAAAACCAAAAATATGCTGTAAATATACCATGTATATAGATGTATATATCTATTTATTTCCCCCTTGTATATAAATAATAAAAATAAAATAAAAATATCTTTTCATTCTTAATTTTATGTTATAAATAAATAAAATATAAAATGGGGATAAAAATGTACAAAAATAAATAATTAAAAATCAAAAATCAAAAATCAATATTGTATATATACCTATATATAGCTCTATAGTGTAAATACCTTATTTTTATTTTAAAAAATTAATTAAAAATCACAAAAAATAGAAAAAATTAAGACAAACATTTTTTATGTTTTGAGTTTTTAATAATTCGGCCATTTCCTATTTTAAATCGATTTTTCAAATCTTTTTGACGTGGCCGCATCCCATTGGTCCACGGGGGATCGTTGACCCCCGGTCAACTCCCCCTGTGGACCACTTCCCTTGCGGATCTGGTGCCCGACCCGACTTCTCCATTTATTTCCCACTCGATCCGACAAGCAAACACCCTAACCCCAGGCCCCGATTGATCCTTGTTCATCCCAGATCCTCGCCCGGGGTGGGTCTTAGGGATCCGAGACGCGAGCAACTCGCCCGATCCATTTCTTCTCGGACCCCTGATCATATAAAGCATCTCCTCCAGCGACCTTTTCCTGCATCTTTGGTCCTCCCCCTCGAAGCCTGTGACCTCCTCCACCTCGCCTGAGTGACAACGGAGCAAGAGGGAGTAGCAGCGAGGCTCGGGCAGCCGGGAGCCTCTGATCCGCCAGCTTTCGCCGCCGTGTGCCGCCGCGAGCGTGCCAAGCCTCGGGACTCGACGATCCCTTGAGGCAATGACCCCCGGAGCTCCAGCAGCTCTAGCCTAGTTGACTGCAGCTGCCCATTAGGTCAGTTCGTCCTTTATTTAGAGTAATTTCAAGTTTCCCCCAAATCGCACCGCTGGTTCGCCGGCTAATTCACTCTGATCCGACCACCCTTCTGCCATTCCGACCACGCCACCACCTTCGCCAGACCTCTCTCCACCTTCTCCATCCAGCCATCCCCCCTTTCTCGCCTCGGATCAGGACCTCCACCCTCCTCCGCCGTCGCCTCGTCTGAGGGTGTCGCCCCGACGCACCCACTTATCCATTTCACCCCTAACTTGGTCGAGGCAATTTGCCCTCGACCAAGGAGCTGTTCTCTGCGCTTTGCAGGTCGAGAGGGGCCCATCTGAGGGTCCGAGCATTTAGGCGTAGAAGCTCAACTCCTCCGCCTTCGCTGGGCCACTCCGGTGGTCGCCGGCCTCATCGAAGGCATCCACAAGCTGCGGATCACGGAGACGAAGCCTTTGCACACCTCAGCAGCAGTAGAGGAGGATCCCAGCGCACGCACGAGGCCGGCGAAACTAGCCGGCGACCTGTTCTTGAAGAGCCTTCCTCTGCCTTCCGATCGTGCCCACTCGCCCAGATTCGATCAGAGCCATCCTCTTGCGAGGAGCCTTCACCATTTGATCTTCAGGGGATTTGATCTGGACCGCCCATCCAGCGAAGAGGAGCCCTTGTTCCACAGTCGGTGATAACCCATGTGGCGTCCTCCTCGCCGTTGATCCAGACAAAGGGTTGAGCCACTACCTTCCACCGTCAGATCTGATACGTGGCAGATCCTCAGCCGTCCGATCCAAGTGGGAGTACTTAGAAGAGGCGCCACCGCTCCATCACCGTCCGATCAGCCACGTGGCGACACTCCAGCCCTCGGATAATAAATAGGGGTAAAGTTCTCTTGAGCCCCTTTAGTTCTCGCATTTATTATCTAGTCCTGTAAATTTTTTAGATATTTTATTTACGTCGGGTAATTTGCATTGTGGACCTTGTCTTTTATCGTATTTGCACTTATACCCCTGTGTGTAGTGGATCACGTGCATCGACACGTGTTTGTATGGGTTATTTGCATGTATGGACTCATAGTTTCAGGGTGTTCTTAAATGCATTTATACTTTTATTAATTGCAGATATGCCCCTGTGAAGGGTTTTATTTTGCATGTGCGTTATATAGTGGGTAATTTACACTGAAGCCCCTGGACTTTTAGTACGAGTTACTAAACAGCCGAGGGACTTAATTTTTCTTGCAATTAGGTCCCTGAGTGCCCCAGATCACGCGCTTTGCACGTGACTTCTTGGGATTTTTGCACCGGACCCTCTGGAGCTTTTGGTATTTACGTATAGGTCCCTGTGCACTGTACCTTGGTTTTGATTTTGAATAAAATATCAAACTCACTCCAAATTCAATGAAAATTGGGTACATGTCTCCTGCCATGTTGAAAAATTTTCTAGAATTTTTGGGGACATTTTGATTTCATTTACTATTTTTAAAAATTCAAAAATACGCATTTTCTTTACTGTCTGACTTGAAAAATCATAAAAAAAATATTAGAACTCATCTAAAAATTATAAAAAAAATTATCTACTGTGTCTTTTGCCTTGTTTGATTTTCTGACCAAGTTTGGTCATTTTTCATCATATAAAACTCATAAAAATCACAAAACACTAAAAACACTATAAAAATTCTAATTATCAATTTAAAAATCCAAAAACAATAATTTCAGTGCCTAAATTTTCCTTGTCCCTTCTTCTATACAGGAAAATTACCTCCAAGCTTTTTAGAGATTTTAGATATTTAATCTAAGTCCCTCAAGCTTGGCTGGACAGTACCTCCATTTCCCTGCCTTGTTTTATTTTTAGAAAATTAAATAAAAATCAGAAAAATACCAAAAATTAACCAAAAACAGTAAAAATCATAAAATACAAAAAACATTTTTATTTGAATTTTAGAGTGATTTTTGATGCATTAAATAAATTGTTGTGTTGGCTTGTTTCATTGTTTTCTTCATTTTCTTAATTAACCAAAAATCCAAAAAAATATATATAAATTAAAAATCCACCAAAAAGACCTTTGTTTTATTTTATTGATTCTTTAGACTACTTCATAGGCCGCAAGGCCATCACGTGCTCCCTGAGTCCGACCCTGGTCGCTATACCAGGCTAATCTAATAGCCACGACCGCTATCATATTTGATTGATTTTTCTCTGATTTTGATGGTCTGTTTTACTTTTTCTTGATTGACCGTTTGATCTCTTGAGCGACTGAGGTCGCAACGACCTTTGTTTATATTTTTCCACCTTAGTTGCTTGGGTTTTTTTGGCTCATCAGAATGGCGCCGTTGCCGGGGAGCACGGCTTAGTAGTCAGTTTCGATTTTTCCCGCGGTTTTCTGTATAGATTTTTGTATATATTATTTTTCTGACATTGTTTATATAAATAATCTGGTCTGACGTTATTTTTGTTTTCTTGCGAGGGCCCGAGGACCGAGGCGGCGACTTTCGAGGAGCCGACGCAACCGCGGCAATCGGAGGCGGCTCCCTTCTGCACGGAGCCGCGGGAGAGCGCAAGGAGGCAGTAGAGCGCGGGAGGAGTAGTCTAGACTTAGAATAGATTAGCTTTTATTTCCTGCTTATTAGAACTGTTGTAATAATACCAGTACACTCAGACGCTTGAACTTTTCTCGGGTCTGTTTCGCCGAGCACCGGTGTGCTCGGGGGACCTTTAGATTTTTCGCGGCTTTCTTGCGGCTTTTAGATTTTTCGCTGCCTTTTACGGTTTTACGCGGTTTTTCTCGAGCCCCTAGCCTTAGGAATTTCTGGTTGATTGTGTCGTACTAAGTAGGATCCACACACTTAATTATCTGCCTGCACCTATAGTTCGTTAATTGGACCTACTAATAAAACATTAATAAAAATAGCTTATTATTTTCCTTCGAGTCTACGCGCCGCGAGCCTGCCCCGTTAAGCGCTACTCCTGAACTCGACCTGTCGAGAAGAGGAGGGGTGGGTCTAGACCGGACTCTCTGGATCGAAGGTGGGTGATCAGCTAGACGGTTCTTTCGAGTAGAAGTGCTTGCTTTGGACTCGGTTTTTCTCGTTGCACCATATAGGTAGTTTACTTTTCTGTCTTTACATTATGCGCGGATCATCTTGCATGTAGAGTGCTGGAGCCAGGTACGCATTTCTGACTTTGCATGCATCATTGATTTTATCGCGTATCAGCTTTTTCGTCTTCTCCCCCTGTTTTGGACTTAATAACCAGGGGAACCGAAAAATTCGTTAGGCGTTTCTTCTTATTTAAAAAATATCTAAAAACAAAAACAATAAAATCGGGACTGCTAATCACACTTGACTTAAAAGACACTTCACTAAAAATCTGTCTTGGGGAGAGTAACCCCCTCCTTGTTTGGTTTGGATGAGCGAGAGAGTGATCCGCACCTTAGGATAGAGCCATCCGATCTTTCTCGACTGATTACCGGCTCTTTGGTACAGGACAGTCGGTTGAGAGATATCGGATTCCTATTACCTCACGTAATCTCTCTGATAGACAGGATGATCACCTAAAATAAAATCGATAAGATAATTGACCGATCCCTTTCGGTCTTCAGCTCGTGTGCGTAGGTGAATTGGGGGTTTGCTTGTTCATCTCGTGTGATTTCCAGATCCCTTCGATCCTTCCCCATCCTCTTCTCTATTCATCTGTTTACCACCCTCCCTCCCTTCATTCCTCTTCTCTTTTTCTCCTTTACCCCTGGATGATGGATCCCCCTCACCTCGAGCCGACTCTTGCGGCTCCTTCTCCATTCACTGACCATCAGTCCAGTCCACCTTCTAGGGAGGTCAGATCTCCGACCAACCTCCCGTTCCCTCCCTCCCATCCCTTTCTCTACTCTGGGCATGCTGCGTTTGACGTCCGAAGATACCAGATAGAGCAGATGCGAGACCCGGACGATGCTGTTGCTGAGTTGAGAGCGCACTCCGTTGATGATCAGAGAGAGCAGTGGAGATCAACAGACACATCCTATTCCAGATTGATGGATTAGCAGATAGCACATGGAGCTGAGTCAGCTTCTACACTAGGTCCATTCGTCTTGGATTCAGATTACATTCAGCGACTGCCAATATTTTCAGGAGAGGCGCACGAGGAGCCGTATCTTCACCTGTCCGCATTCGAGGAGTTTTGCAGAGAACAGAGATATTCCGATATCACTGCAGAAGAGCTGATGAGGAGGACCTTCCCATTCACACTTCACGAGAGGGCCATGCGATGGCACCGACGATTGGGGAGGACATTTGATACGTGGGGAGAGCTACACCGAGAGTTCTTACAGAGATACTTCCCTCCACGTAGGGCAGATTTCATGCGGTCTTTGATCACCGACTTCTCAGTAGACCCCCAGGAGCCATTGCACGAGGCATGGCTGAGGTTTCTTGACCTCTTGAGGAGATTTCCTGAGCACGGACTTCCACTGACAGACCTGATAGAGATCTCCATGCGGGGGATGACCGCAGATCAGCTTGCACTAGTGATTACCACATGTGGCGGTTCACACCGCAGTTCCGACATTCATCTACCGGATACCATCTCGAGGCTACTTTCACAGAGTTCTTCTTCACAAGATGTTGTAGTCGGAACAACACATGTGGACGATGTTGTACTAGTGCGGTGTGTCACTTTACATGATGATACAGTTTCTACACACCAGCCCGAGGATTTGGATGATACATCACCACTGACAGAGGAGATGACTGCCATAGCAGAGGTTCAGACCCAGAGTCTACTTGAGTTCCCCTTGGTTTTCCAGCTGGAGTTCGAGTCAGCCCCAGAGTTCCTAGTTGACGAGTCTTGGATATCAGACCTTCTGATACTCCAAGAGCCGGAGGAGCCCCCGCTTTTGCAGCCATTGATTCAAACACTTCAGATTCCAGTCCCGGAGGAGTCAGCTTCCTTTCTACAGAGTTACTTCTTGGATGCAGACAGCTACCAGGACTCAGCCCAGCAGCCACAGCTCGATGAGGGACACCACTTTGAGAATACAGACACAGAGAGTCCCATCTTCGAGCCTTTTGTCCTCCACTCTTACGAGACAGATACACTCGCTGAGGACCAGTTGGCAGCCAGCATAGCCACAGAGCGAGGATCAACCGCAGACACTTTGCCAGCTTCCGCAGTGTTGACTAGTACCTTCTCCTGCTTCCAGATTGCCGAGACTTACACTTACGATGATGATGCAGCCTGGTGCACTGAGTGGATACTTGATAGCAGCGCAGATGCCCATCTAGATCCTGATCCTCTTCTTGTCACTTCTGATCTTGCATCTCTCCCCGAGGGTTATCTGCGGGAGGATGCCGTACTCGACGAGTACTCGGTTTCACCTGCTGAGAGTGTTTCCGATCTGGCGGAACACGAAACTGAGTCTTTAGATCATTCTGATTCTGAGACTTCTCACCTCGACGACCCTCGCGAGGATGAGCCCATTATGGAGATATTCGATGATTTGCCTGATCTGATTCTATTTCACGCATCGGATATCAGTATGTTTAGAGAGTCTCCTGATCTTGACTATACATACCTTTTTGAGTCATTGATTGACGTGGAGGATTCTATTACTGATCCATCCTTCTCCACGTTTGAATTCTTTGGCTCCACACTCACACTCCAGTCTGATCCAGAGCCGATGGTTTCTGTTGTGCTACCGGATCCCGATCACTTACCTCCACATCCTTGGCCGGTAGCAGACACCCGCTTGATTGCATACCTGGGTGTCTTACTTTACACTGTTGAGTTCGTCGCTGTTCTCATACCGAGACTGCGATGACAGTACGACATTCGCCTCACCAATGTCGTCCGAACCTGGATACAGCCTTGTCCTAGCCTTTGCACCCAGCTAGGGGCGTAAAATCTAGCGCTTGTTGAGAGGCACCTCAACATTGTACTCTTTTGTATATACGTGTTTCGTCTTACTTTGATCTTTCTCTCTTCCGTTCTTGTTTTCACCCCAGGTCTCGCTTAGGATTATCTTTGCTATACTTAGGATATTGCTCATCCTAAGTATAGGGGGGGTGAAAACACCGGGTTGTTCTTCGTTCTGTTTCATCACTTCTGTTGTGTTGCCTATACTTAAGGTTCTTCACCTTAAGTATAGGGGGAGTGATGTCCTCCTTCTTGTATATATTCGTTGATTTTCTTCGTGTTTTGCTACCCCTGTTTTGCTTCCTATACTTAGGGATATTTTACCCTAAGTATAGGGGGGTAGACCCTGTACATTATCCACTCGGTTTTCCCTTTATACATAGCCTGCTATACGTAGGATTACTTGATCCTAAGTATAGGGGCCGAGATCCTTTTCACTTCCTATCAAAATTATGTATATAGTACAAAATTTTTCCAAAATGTTTTGAAAATCAAAAGTTTGCAAAAATCTTGTGTAAATGTGTGTAAATACTTTTGCAAAACTGGCATTTCATGCATTCATCCATTCATGATTTCAAAACATTTTTCAAAAATTTTGCACGATTGTAAATATGTGTAAATAGCATCTTTGTATATATGTATATAGTTTTCCTGGATGATAGTTGACATTTAAACTAAGCCTGAAATTAAATTGGGAAATGGAGCTTGATTAAGATCTTAATCCACCTAATTCTAAGAGGAACCTTATAGGGCTTAGGGTTAAGGCTTTTCAGGTCCATAAGGACTTAATTCTTTGAGTCCACTAGGCTATGAGCATATGTCATCTTGATGAGCCTAAGTAGAGCACTTAACAACACACGCATGACTCTTAGAGACAATGGCTTGACTTGCACCAAGCACTTTACACATAGCTCTCCACGGATGAGGTGGTGAGGAGGCAGTTTCCTTTGGCTTGGGGTAGCATATGAGGGTAGTACTTCTAGGCGGAACCTCTCTTCTTCTTCTAGTGAAGGAAGTGCGTCTCAACTTGGTCTAGTGGTGATGAAGTCTAAAGACAGAAGCCGTGGGTTGCAATAAAGCTTCAAAAGAGGGATAGTCTACTGGCTCAAGAGGAAAATTTCTTGTATATATGCTGCACCATGTAGATATGCTGTACAGATGCACTTGAAAAAATGCAAAAAGAACTCCAAAAAAAGTGGTGGGTCGGATTGAAAATTTAATAACCCCACCGGAGTGTATATAGTCAAAGAAAGCAAAAGCTTATGGTATCCATGTTACATCTCATGAAGCTTGCAGCAGGAGACTTAGCTAAACTGGTTGAGCTCCCAAAATTCTATACCTCTTACTCCCCCTCTTCTTGAGCCGGTTGCACTTGAACTTAGAAGGGAATACCCCGCTTCTCGAGGAAAGAGTTGCTAGACCGAGGCATTAGAGTTACCGGGTTGGGGGAGGTTGTTTCTTTGTTACTTCTGAGGTGGGGAGCTACATATTACTTACACTGCATGGAAAGATTCATGGTCATTAGAGTTTGTGTATGTAGACTTGTTCTGATCTGGTTTATTGAGGAGTCTTGACCATAGATTGGTGGAACTTAGAGGCTGTTGAGTTTTAAGCTTAAGTCCAAATAAGGTTCCGACACATTAATAATCCGAAGATCTGATCGAGCTCCATAATTCAATTTAATGAGGGCAAGTTTAATAATCAGCCTTGATCCATGTGCATTCTCCTCTTTTTCTTTCTTTCTTTTTCACTTCTTTTTCAAATAAGTGTTTGCTAAGGGACTAGCAAAGTTAAGTATAGGGGGGTGATGAATACCCATTCATCACTCTTTATTCTTATATTTTAGCTACAAAAACCTTTGCAAATGCATGTATATGTCTGTAAATACAAATAATTACCAAAAGCATGCATTGTGTAAAAAGTAATAATTAGCATGTTTTTGTGCTAAAATAAAAGAATAAAGAATAAAAAGAAAAAGAGGGAAATATTTAGAATAAATATTGAGCGACCTAACCCCAAGGGAGGGATCAACATGGGCCTGACCGCATAAAAGCCAAAGTAGAGGGAGATAGGGGCTCATGTGTGTAAATGTCCCTTTAAATAGAATACAAATATTTTCCTCCAAAAATAGAATAAAATAATCTTGTACATATTTGTATATATTTATAAAGATAAAATCCAAATAAAAATTGAAAAATTAAAAAGAAAACAAAAATGACCTACCTTGTATATATTCATCATGTATATATCCCCCATCTATATTTATTTCACTTTATAAATAAATAAAATTCATTTCCATAAAATTTGTATATATTCTATCTTTTATGTTGTAAATAAATAAAATAAAAACAAAAACAAAATAAAAAGAACAAAATCAAAAACCAAAAATACGTTGTAAATATACCATGTATATAGAAGTATATATCTATTTATTTCCCCCTTGTATATAAATAATAAAAATAAAATAAAAATATCTTTTCATTCCTAATTTTATGTTATAAATAAATAAAATATAAAATGGGGATAAAAATGTATAGAAATAACTAATTAAAAATCAAAAATCAAAAATCAATATTGTATATATACCTATATATAGCTCTATAGTGTAAATACCTTATTTTTATTTTGAAAAATTAATTAAAAATATCAAAAAATAGGAAAAATTAAAACAAACATTTTTTATGTTTTGAGTTTTTAATAATTCAGCCATTTCCTATTTTAAATCGATTTTTCAAATCTTTTTGACGTGGCCGCATCCCATTGGTCCACGGGGGATCGTTGACCCCCAGTCAACTCCCCCCTGTGGACCACTTCCCTTGCGGATCTGGTGCCCGACCCGACTTCTCCATTTATTTCCCACTCGATCTGACAAGCAAACACCCTAACCCCGGGCCCCGATTGATCCTTGTTCATCCCAGATCCTCGCCCGGGGTGGGTCTTAGGGATCCGAGTCGCGAGCGACTCGCCCGATCCATTTCTTCTCGGACCCCTGATCATATAAAGCATCTCCTCCGGTGACCTTTTCCTGCATCTTTGGTCCTCCCCCTCGAAGCCTGTGACCTCCTCCACCTCGCCTGAGTGACAGCGGAGCAAGAGGGAGTAGCAGCGAGGCTCGGGCAGCCGGGAGCCTCTGATCCGGCAGCTTTCACCGCCGTGCGCCGCCGCGAGCGCGCCAAGCCTCGGGACTCGACGATCCCTTGAGGCAATGACCCCCGGAGCTCCAGCAGCTTCATCCTAGTCGACTGCAGCCACCCATTAGGTCAGTTCGTCCTTTATTTAGAGTAATTTCAAGTTTCCCCCAAATCGCACCGCCGGCTTCGTCGGCTAATTCACTCCGATCCAACCACCCTTCTGCCTTTCCGACCACGCCACCACCTTCGCCCGACCTCTCTCCACCTTCTCCATCCAGCCATCCCCCCTGTCTCGCCTCGGAGCAGGACCTCCACCCTCCTCCGCCGCCGCCTCGCCGGAGGGTGTCTCCCCGACGCACCCACTTAGCCATTTCACCCCTAACTTGGTCGAGGCAATTTGCCCTCGTCCAAGGAGCTGTTCTGTGCGTTTTGCAGGTCGAGAGGGGCCCATCTGAGGGTCCGAGCATTTAGGCACAGAAGCTCAACTCCTCCGCCTTCGCCGGGCCACTCCGATGGTCGCCGGCCTCATCGGAGGCATCCACGAGCTGCGGATCACGGAGACGAAGCCTTTGCACACCTCAGCAGCAGCAGAGGAGGATCCCAGTGCACGCACGAGGCCGGCGAAACTCGTCGGCGACCTGTTCTTGAAGAGCCTTCCTCTGCCTTTCGATCGTGCCCACTCGCCCAGATTCGATCAGAGCCATCCTCTTGCGAGGAGCCTTCACCGTTTGATCTTCAGGGGATTTGATCTGGGCCGACCATCCAGCGAAGAGGAGCCCTTGTTCCACAGCCGTTGATAATCCACGTGGCGTCCTCCTCGCCGTTGATCCAGACGAAGGGTTGAGCCACTACCTTCCATCGTCAGATCCGATACGTGGCAGATCCTCAGCCGTCCGATCCGAGCGGGAGTACATAGAAGAGGCGCCACCGCTCCAGCACCGTCCGATCAGCCACGTGGCGACACTCCAGCCCTCGGATAATAAATAGGGGTAAAGTTCTCTTGAGCCCCTTTAGTTCTCGCATTTATTATCTAGTCCTGTAATTTTTTTAGATATTTTATTTACGTCGGGTAATTTGCATTGTGGACCTTATCTTTTATCGTATTTGCACTTATACCCCTGTATGTAGTGGATCACGTCATCGACACGCGTTTGTTTGGGTTATTTGCATGTATGGACTCATAGTTTCAGGGTGTTCTTAAATGCATTTATACTTTTATTAATTGCAGATATGCCCCTGTGAAGGGTTTTATTTTGCATGTGCGTTATATAGTGGGTAATTTACACTGAAGCCCCTGGACTCTTAGTACGAGTTACTAAACAGCCCATGGACTTAATTTTTCTTGCAATTAGGTCCCTTAGTGCCCCAGATCACGCGCTTTGCACGTGACTTCTTGGGATTTTTACACCGGACCCCCTGGAGCTTTTGGTATTTATGTATAGGTCCCTGTGCACTGTACCTTGGTTTTGATTTTGAATAAAATATCAAACTCACTCCAAATTCAATGAAAATTGGACACATGGCTCCTGCCATGTTGAAAATTTTTCTAGAATTTTTGGGGACATTTTTGATTTCATTTACTTTTTTAAAAATTCAAAAATACGCATTTTCTTTACTGTCTGACTTGAAAAATCACAAAAAAATATTAAAACTCATCTAAAAATTATAAAAAATTAGCTACTGCGTCTTTTGCGTTGTTTGATTTTCTGACCAAGTTTGGTCTTTTTCATCATATAAAACTCATAAAAATCACAAAACACTAAAAACACTATAAAAATTCTTATTATCAATTTAAAAATCCAAAAACAATAATTTCAGTGCCTAAATTTTCCTTGTCCCTTCTTCTATACAGGAAAATCACCTCCAAGTTTTTAGGGATTTTTAGATATTTTATCTAAGTCCCTCAGCTTGGCTGGACAGTACCTCCAGTTCCCTGCCTTGTTTTATTTTTAGAAAATTAAATAAAAACCAGAAAAATACCAAAAATTAACCAAAAACAGTAAAAATAATAAAATACACAAAAACATTTTTATTTAAATTTTTGAGTGATTTTTGATGCATTAAATAAATTGTTTTGTTGGCTTGTTTCATTGTTTTCTTCATTTTCTTAATTAACCAAAAATCCAAAAAAATATATAAAAATTAAAAATCCATCAAAAAGACCTTTGTTTTTTTATTAATTCTTTAGACTACTTCGTAGGCTGCAAGGCCATCACGTGCTCCCTGAGTCCGACCCTGGTCGCTATACCAGGCTAATCTAATAGCCACGACCGCTATCGTGTTTGATTGATTTTTCTCTGATTTTGGTGGTCTGTTTTACTTTTTCTTGATTGACCGTTTGATCTCTTGAGCGACTGAGGTCGCAACGACCTTTGTTTATATTTTTCCACCTTAGTTGCTCGGGATTTTTCGGCTCATCAGTGACAGACTTATAAGTAGCTTAAGAGGCTTTTAATTAACTTGAGATCCTCAACTCTCGACAGGGGGAAGGGTCTATTTCAGGGTATCCTGGTCACACTAAAAGATTCCAGAAGATGGCTCTCAGAAAGAGGCTTCTCGGACCTAGAAAGATGGTCGATAATTCCTTTAAATTCATTTATTTAGGGTGGAACATAAGTAACATGTTTGAAGTTAAATTGTACCAATCTCCTTAGTAGAAATGACATATTGTTCAATGTCATGCATGGTGTCATCTTGAATGTGATTGTGCATTCTTATCTATAAATTGCCCGACTAATATGTATACTAGCTTATGTTTGAACCCCAAGTTCTAACCATTGGCTTCTGGAATTCACAAATAATAAGCCATTTATCTTATTTTTCCAAAAAATGCAGTTGGTCATGTTCAATCTAATCATTCTACTTATATTTTACTTTATCTTATCAACCATGTTGGCTTTGATACCACATGATTGGCATGAATTTCTGTATAGATTGGATTGTGGAATAACATAAATTTGATAAGCGGATCCTACACAGTATTTCAAATTCTAATACACATAGCCATTGATAATATCCAACTATAGATGCAGTAGAATTTTTAACATGGAAGCTCAAAAACTCAATATAAGAGGAAAAATCACTGGATTGATAGCAACCTAAAAGCAAGCAGCATTATCGAAGGTTGTAACTTGTAAGTAGTTTAAACAAAGAATACAGTCATTATAATAACATAAATATGCAAGTATTGGGATCGCGACACCACTAAAGGAGGGTGGATAGTGGTTCGAAGTACGTTTTAGAAACCTTCGTAGAAACAACCGGCAAGCGCAGAAACAATAGACTAGGTAAACCAATCAACACACTTGTAAATTAGTTTAGTGTGGAAACCCACCTAGATAAAAAAACAGGACTTGAGTCTTACTCGAGATTTTCTAATTATCTAATTTAATAAACTACTTCACTAAAGCCTTGTATATTTACGTAAATATCTTAACTGTTTACAAATTTGATGCTTCACAGTCTTAGTTTATATACTAAGATCAACACTATGTACATTATAGCACAAGAAGAAGAACATGTGAGATTTTGACTTTCTATACCTGTCTGTGGAGATCTCATGTCTAAGAGCTTCCCTGCACACTTAGGATTAGACACCTAAATTCGCGTAGAAAGATGTTGACTAGAAATAAGAGATAAGATGGTAATATATTCTAGGTAGTATTATCTACACAGATACCAAGAAAGAAATTCTACGATAAAGAATAGATGATATCTTGAGATAAAATAGTATATTATAATTGCACTAAGAATTCACAGATAATAGTATATCAATTATATGACAACCATGTAATTAATATCAAACCAGTAGTAAATATCACTGCGTTGAAAAGACTACCGAAACAACTCTGACTGTTTTTAGAAGAACGTGAAGAATGAACAATGATCGAACTGTGATGAACTGAACAACTTGCTTCACAAATTTTCAATCAAGAATATCCTTCTTAATGAACCAATGAACTCAGAAAAGAATATAGAGAAAATCTCTTAGAGAGAGCCTCTTTCTTTTCTAGAGAAAATAAGAGTGATTTTTTGAAATGGTGTGTATTCTAATAATGGGTTTGTGGTCTCTTATAAAAGGGCTCAATAAAAATGATCGTTGGAACCAAAATAGTCATGAAATCAAGGATGATTTCCTTATATGATTGATCAAGTCAAATGGTATGATCGATCAATAGTCAATAATCAACCAACTGAAGAGATATGATTGATCATTTGATGACCATTTGAATAGAATTAAAAATATGATTGATAACTTCAAAGTATATAATCGACAAGGTACGATCGATTAGTGGAGTACACATGATTGGTAAGTGAAGATCGGTCAGTGTCAAGATATGATCGATAAGTTCATAAATTCTTGATCTCTTGAAAAGGGAACTTTTTGATGAAGCTTGTTTTGGTTACAATTATGAAAAATAAATAAATATATATATATATATATATATATAAACAACTACATCTCTTTTAAAGAAGGACAATCGACAACGACGAGCTTCTACTTCGCTTGAGAGTGATGACTCTATGCAGTCGTATTGACCTGAGATCCACACTTGTAGTCCTACAATCACAAAGAATATGTGAGTGGATATGATATAGTATTGTGTATATGGCATTAGTAAAAAATATTACATTAGCCACACAGTCAAGCCAC
The DNA here is from genome assembly GCA_037367405.1 of Ottelia alismoides. NCBI lineage: Eukaryota > Viridiplantae > Streptophyta > Magnoliopsida > Alismatales > Hydrocharitaceae > Ottelia > Ottelia alismoides. Next base: position 1,227,564 of record JAZKJV010006597.1, on the reverse strand, counting down.
AATAAATACTATTGTATCTAAGACCTATTGACCACGGTAAAGTACTATAATATGAAGTTAATTGCAACATTAATTACTGTGGCAAAAAATGTTAGACTACAGTACTATTAACGTGACCAATATATTTTGAGCACGGTATTATTGCCATAACTAATAATTTGAGACCACAGAATTTTTATCGTGGCCAAACATAGTATGCATATGGATAATTTAATCCCACCTTTATATTTGCAGGTAATAAATTATCGGACTTCGATTCCATCATTCTTAGAAATGGAATGACCATTATATATGATTCTGATTTTTTAAAAAAAAAGAAAAATAAGATTTTAAATAATGTAACTAAGTGGGAATTGATCATACAATTTTATCTTTGCTTCCATACTCCAAGACAATGATCCTAAAGATAGATTCTATTGCTCCTATTGTTACGTTAAAAAAGCGTGGATTTTAATTGGAAACTAAACTATATGCACTATCAGTATTCTTTAAATTTACCTTGCATTTTTTTCAACCAAAGTGAATATATATATATATATATATATTATAATTTTCTCTTTATGAATGGTCATGGAATTCATAGAATAATGGCCGAAAAAACTAATCCATGATTCCCCTACCCTAACTCGAACCCTCTCTCCTGAAACCTAAAGTCCTCCTTGACCCTCACCACCAAGCACTCTGCCAGTCATAGCCCCTCGTCCTCACAGACCCGCCTCGCCGCCTGCACCTCTACGACCCCCCTCGCGGTCTTGCCCCACAGCCAGGCGGCGATGCTTTGCCCTTGCGGCCTCGCCGCCCGCAGCCCCGTGCCCCCAACTTGCGACCCTGCGACCACATCTCGCCCTTGTAGCCTTGGCCCTCGCCTCACCGCCTGCACCCCCATGGCTCCGCCTCGCACACGCCTCCTGCATCCCCACCTTGCCTCACGACCCTCATCGCACCCCTCCCTTGCCCCCTTGTGCCTCATTGCCATCACCAACTTCCCCGACGCCGCCTCCCCATCGTTGTTGCCCTCCTGTGGAGCCGTTGTGTACAAGACATCACATATCAGGTATATTTTTCGACTTTGATGTTTATTTTGAGCTTGTGATTTTGAACTGGGTATTTTTTTATGCTTTTTATCAATGAACTGAGTATGACCTTTTTCATTTCAGTTAAAAAGGAATATTATAAGAGAAGCTATTAAACTAACAAGGTTGGGGTGATCATCATAAAGTAAATTTCGTATAAATATTTTAAAATTACTCTGAGATATAACCTAGAGTCTAATTTTTCATGATAATAGTCTAGTTTTTTACCCAATAAAAAAATGGATCAATTTGTTTCCTTTTATGTAAAAACTTAAATTTTTAGTATAAAACTATCATTTAGTCATATCCGTGGTGATTGAATATTTTAGATGATTACTTGGATGAATATTAGGAAATGCATAAAGTTTGAAGTACTAATAATCAAGACAATGATCTCAGGATAATATAGAATAATCAATAGTAGTATCTGACTCGACACAATGGGACAAGTTGTATTTGGTGTGCTTGAGGTTTTTATATCTTCCGGAGCTCACATGCAGTGACTTTGATGTCACCTTGTTAGTTACAAATTGTCACGCAACTAGGGTGGGCTAGATCATGGTTCCCCTATTGCCTTAGATTTTGTGAGTGACATGTCTTTGCAGATTTTGGATTTGTCGAACTCATGTTTGAATGCCAACAAGAGCAAGATGCACACGTACAATATCTTGTAACCACATAGTGTTTTGGATCTTCTACAAGATAGAGGTTTTGTAAAAAAATAAAGATGGTTATATTAGTTTAAATCGAAGTCATGTATTGGAGACAGAAGAACCATTTGGACTTGCAAGTTGGGTTGAATAAGTTTTTTTGTTGACGATATTGAAAGTCAAGGATGGATAATTCTGACCAGAATAATGCCACGAGCCTATTACAATATGCATGAAAAAGATATAAATGATTTAGATGAGGAAAGTGAAGCATACCAAAGAAGCAAATTCGAGCTAGTAAAAGTAATAATATATGCAATTATTATATCTATGTCTAATTATTATTGCTTTGGGTGCTACAACATATGAGATATGCTTTCCAAACCCTTTTCAATATAATGTTAGAGTTGTTGTAATGCAGATGCCTCCCCGCGTGGGTTGAAAAAACACCAGACAGTTAGAGCACAAGTTGGGATGTAATTACTTTTTTTAAAAAATTTAAGTAATCTTTGTGCTTTAACTCATATATTTATTTATAGAAATAAATTCAGGTCAAAAAGAGTATTGATGATGATCGATGTAATCTTTTTATCTACTCAAAAAGTAGAGAAGGAAAAGATGGCTCAAGAATGTGGCATGATCAGAAATTACAAAAGCAACATGTAAGTTAATTTAATTATGTTTCAAAATCATTTTAATATATATATATACAATTTAAATTCTTTTCATTTCATTGCCTCAGAAGCACATGATTGCACTGCAACACCCTAATGATGGGTCTCCTTCTATCTCTCCAAACCCAACATATCTACAAGCTACTGGACGTGAACATCCACGTCGCATGAGAGGAGTAGGTCGGGGGGGAGAGGGGATTAATCCATCCAAGTACTATGGAGGTAGATGCCAACCAAATCGTAGCTTACATGATCGAGTTACAAAATTAGAGGTCCTGCTATGAGAGATTATCGGATTTCAAAGTTCAGATACTTTCTAATATTTTATTAGCTAAATGAACCTTAGACCTCTTATTTTGTTAAAAATCTTCTGTTGACATGAGGATTATGTACTTTTTCAATATGTATGTTTATGTTTATCATAAGTTTGTTAGCTTGAATGTGGATTTATCATGTGTAGGTATGTTCACCATGTGATTGTGATAGTACAGGGAATGGATACCGACTACCATATCTATATCATACGAGATTTTGTTAAAAGATTAATTGACACCTGCATTAGATTTTTTTTAAAAGTCTACTATTTTTGCCACGGTACAACTCCCATGGCAAAATATTCATAGCCACAACTATTAAATCGTGGTCAAAGCTTATGCACTTTGGTAAAGTGGTGTTTGCTTCATTTTAGTTACTATGGCATAAATGGATTAGTCATGCTATTTAACCGTGGTTTAAAAATTTTTTTAGCGGTAAAATTATTGTGGCCAAAACAATATAGCCACAGTAAGTCCACCGTGACTAAAAAGTACACTCTTTTGGCCACGGTAAAATATAAGACACGGTGGTATAAAGCACTGTAATATTATCGTGGAAAATTCTATTAGGCCACGGTAATATGACACTAAGCCACGGTACACAACTGTGGCATGTTCTTTGTCTTCTACTAGTGTGTCCTCTTCAAAATCACGGGAAAAAAGTACTATCAAAATCATCAAAATTGAGATAAATTTAGGCAAATTTATAACATCAATCTCCAATGGATTGACGCCTTGAAATCTAAGAAGTTCACGAATCTAAAGGCATAGATGCATGCACTTCCTTCTCTAATCACGTGCCAATGTAGGTTAATGAGAAACTTCTCCTATTCTTCCTCCCTTTTACTTTTATTTCTCTCTTGAATGATTTATGTGTTAACTTAATCGTTGAAATTTATAACAATCATGGATAAATTTAAAAAAATGATTTGAAGAAAAAGTTAACAAATCAGTATTGATATATGAGTCATTTTTAGAAATGTAGCAACGAATATGATATTCACAACAAATTTAAAGATTCAAGTGAATAATATTCGCTTACTTTTCAAGCAATAGAAAATATGGCAATGTATTTGCCTTAAGCAGTTTTAATTTAGTGGATGCATATTTCAAGAATATTTTCTAAATTTACCCAAGTGAAATTGTTAGTAGCATTGAGGCATATATAACCTGTGGAATGGTTCATTTTAAATTCATCACTTCCTCTTATTACTAGCTACTAGTTTGAAAGATGTGATGGAGACTGAAGGAGTTTTTTTAAAGGTAAAAGTATATATATTGTATCTGCACAAAAAGAGAGGCCACAGAGTGTTACAAGAGTCTCCATACATGGCCACAAGGCTAGCAGTTCAGCCTTGTGATTGGAAAGAAATTAGCAAAAACAAACATATAACAAGTCCAAAAACATCGCAGGCTTAGGTAGTTAGTGCTGCCCTCAGTCTCATTCCAGATGAAGTGTTGATCCCGTGTAGGGTCTGTGCCCACTAAAGGGAATCCGAAAAATGTAGATCAATTGGCATGCGAGGTAGCTGAATCGAATCACAAACCTCAGTCCAGACACTGGATGCATAAGGGCACTCCCAAAAGATATGGTCAACGAACTCCAATGAGGCCTCGCAGGGAAGACATTCCCTGGTATGGATAACTCCCCATCTTATCAAACTATGCCTAGTAGGGAGCTTGCCACGTACAGCTCTGTATAAGTATAAGCAGCAGGCATGCTTAGGAGCTGCTTTGCTACACCAGACATCTTTCCACCAATCCACCACCAGAGCTTTGTGTCGGACCAAATCGAAGGTCGATCGGAAAGAAAAACCCAAAGGTTTAGGGATCTAAGAGAACGGTGGGTTTGACCCACTAATACATGCATACAATCTACAAATAGGGGAAGCATCTACCTTCATATGGGCATCCCAGAAGTTAGATAGCTGGAGATACTTGCTCCTCATGTAGGAAGCCCAGAGAGATTGCTCATAATTGTGCAGTCTCCAAGCCCAAGCGATGGTCGCCGCCCTAGTAAGATCACAGAGGGGACACAACCCCATTCCTCTTTCCTCTTTGGGAAGGCATACTTTTTCCGATGCAATTTCATCTCTCTTGTAGTCCCATAAAAAATTCATGCACGTAGACGAAATGCTTATAATGGCAGTGTTGGGTATAAAAGTGTGCAGAAAAGACTGCAGGAGTTTTCATTTTATGTGACCCTTTCATATCTTCCATGACTAGGAACCTTATTTCAGGTGCATATTCTGTTGGTGAGGGGTGTTATTATAATAGAGTTCCATCTTATCAAACCATGCCTAGACAACTAATAAAAAAAGCTTCCAATCTGACAAGCATCTTCTTCCTTCATGGTCATCTCGAAAGGAAATGTATGGCAAACATCTCACATTCTCACCTGAAGGCATGGGTCCCAACATCTGCAAGTATGTGGTGCTACAGACACAAAATATGAGATGGGACTTAGTGTATAATATGACCAGAGCATTTAACTCCACGGCCCCATGGCTCATGGAACATCCCATGTGTCCATAGATCCTACATTATCTTTCATGTGGGGACATGCGTGAAATGAACCACATCACGAAAATCTTAAGGTTGCCCCCACATTATCACGTTTTGGGTTGTCTTTCTTTTATAAGCCAATCAGGCTTTGTAACCCTAATCTGAACGCAGCTTAGATTGTCGTCGACTTGTACTGAAATGGAAATAAGAAATAGCTTTGTAGATTTATTATGCGTAACCAAGACGGTCTTTCGTGCAGAATAAGGAAACTTAGGGCTGCCATCGAACATATTTAACAGTGGCCTGAATAAATTATGCAGACGAGAAAACCCTATTTGATCAGTAGTTTTTTCTTGCCAGTTACTCATCAGCTCATGTAAAAACCTAGACATGCCATGTGATATTAGCCACGTGGTCGTGGATTCTTGTTGCGCATCACCCTCTCCAGATGTTATTTTTGACATGGTATAATCTCTCTTGGAAATGTAATTTATATTCAGAAAGAAGGACCAGAACCTGGATGAAGCTGTAAACTTGTCGCTAGCTGGACATGCAGGTCAAGCAACATACAAGAGTGAGAGCAAGTTGCATTGAGATCCATTCTTGATGTGGTCATCCAAACGAGAGTTATTCACGGCATATACATCCATTCTAGATGTAGTATCATTATGATTATGACTCAATTTATAGCTGCAGAGAGTGAGTTACAAATGCGAGATGAAACAACTATCATCACAACAAGTTTGACATAACACAATAGATATTTTTTATTTATTTCCATATCATTCATAATTAAATATATAACAACGAATATTATCCACTACTTATATCATCCAAGTTAGTTTAGAGGAAAGGATTAAACACGTTTTTTGGGAGGATGTGGATAAGATTATGCAATGAATCCTACAAAGAGAGATGATTTGCCTAGTTGGAGATCTAAATAGACATGTAGAAAGGTAAGCTTCAAAGTATGTTCGTGCTAGTGGAGGCCATGTCTTCGGAGATAGAAATGGAGTGGGAAAATTCATTATAGATTTTGTAATGGATTATGACCCTTTCATAGCAAACACTCTTTTCAAGAACAGGGAGGAGCATTTAGTTACTTATGACAGTGGCCTGACTAAAACACATATATATATATTACTTTGCGATGAGGATAAAAGATGGGTTGTATCGCAGAGACTGCAAAGTAATCCCAGGAGAGAGCTTGATATCTCAACATCTCTCTCTAGTCATGGATGTGCAAATAAAAGGGTTGGCAAGAAGAGGATGGTTCCCAAGATCATTAGAACTAAATGGTGGAATCTTCAATTGATGGAATTAAGATTCAAGGAGAAGGTTTTAGAAGACTTATCTTGGGATTGTAACGGAAGTGCAAATGAGATGTGGGAGGCGGTAGCATCTTGTATCCAAACAATAGCCAAAGAGATTCTAGACAAGTCTAATGGGGGAGTTTCATACAAAAAAGAGACTTTATGGTGGAGTAAAGGGGAGCAAGAGATGTTGGAAATGTGAGCCCATGACAATCCATTATGCAATAAATATTATTGCGAATATCATTCCCTGATCTGAAATGAAGAATAACTAATTTGCATAATAGGTCTCTTAGTTCAATAAGGGTTATGTATTATGGTCATCTTAATGATCATACAGTTGTTAATTCAATTGTTAAATCATAGAGGTTGGTGCTTGGATGAATATCTAAGAGTTAGATTGATGACTCGTCAAGCACCGTTAAATCACTATTAAGAGATGATCTCCAGCCTAAGAAGTAGATGTAAATCTTTTTTCTAAAGGCTGATAACTAACCAACCACTTAATGCAGGTCCTCTACATATCGAAGATGTTATAAAAGTTAGGTCAAATAGTTGATTTAATAAGATTGAGATAATCAAAGACATGTGTCGTATGTTGTCACGATATAGACACGCATCCTCTGACTGGAGGCAGATGTGTACTATATGTTTGAGTATGTACATTTGACAGACCAATATGTTGATGAGCTAATCAAGATCTATACACTGATGCGTTGGTGTGCATACAAAGGAATATGAATAATACAATCTCTTGAAGGGATCATACAGGTTGATTACTGAACTGGAAGACATGAGCTCACTCATGAGATATTGAGAAGAATCAAATTTCATGCATGGACATCTCGCTTTGGAAGTTTAGTTGAATTTGTAGATTTGATATATGCTTTTGGAAAGTATATGATCAATACCTGGGAATGATATATGCTTTTGGAATGTATATGATCGATACAAACTCCCAATGCTCGAATGAGAACCTTAATGATACAATCTTGAAGGACACAATCTAAATAGATCTAAAACTTCAGGTTTGTTCTTGGTCTTCTAGTATGTTGGATGTATAGGTATTAGGAAAACCTGAGGATAATGAGATCATAAACGATTGTATAACCAGACGCTTCCATTCCTATGGAGTGATAAAATGGGTATGATTTTAGTGATTCGTCTCAGTAGAGAAGTGATCTGATCTTGGTCCAAATGTTGAACATTGATCTGAATGTGATTCAGATGCAATGAGAATATTAGATTTCTGATCTTGATTTTATCAAGCATCTATGAGAGGTTCGTAAGATCTAGATTTGAGATGTGATCTCAATATCCAAGTCACTATATGTGGAACAATACAATCTCCATATCCTTATCTCCAAGTATCCACAGAGAAAGCGCATTATCCTTGAAAGAGTTCTTGGAAATTTTCATTATTGATATCATGTATCTAAGTATTGAGATATTAATAATTAAATGTGATTTAATCATCATTAATATTATGAATTCGATTCATATTGCAAAGAGAGTTATCTGAGATACTTAAATGTGATTTAATTAGCAAAGACGCGAATAATGTGAATGTGATTCATGTTATTTCGGCACATGAGAATAGAGATCCAATATGATCAAATATGATTTAATAATCAAGGATATGATTAATATAGATATCACTATCCACAATACTCATGAATATTATAAATATGATTTCTAATATGATGGAGAGATTTGATTGTAAATAGAATTACAAATTATATGTTGTTGCGAATTGGATTCACAAGAAACAATTAATTGTAAATATAATTTACTTATTATACTGGATATATGAATATGATTCATATTTATCAATGGTATGATTGATGTTTTTACAAATTTAATTTGAAATTATTTTTGTGAAGATAAATGCAATAATAGTTGTTGTATTTTATCATATATAATAAATATATATTAAAGAAGGCAAAAACCACCAATAAGGTGGTTGTCCACCTTGATCAAGTCAACGGGGGACGACCACCTCTTTTAGGGTGGTGGTTGCTCCCTTATTATCTATTTATTATAATTGAAATTAAAATAAAGTAATTAGTATTTTAGTAAAGGGGTATAATTAATTTATAGCTAAACTTATTATTGCACATTTGTATCAGCAAATCGTGGACATTGATTAATAACCTCTTAATTTAAATCGTTGGATTAAGAGGGCACATGGATTGATATCCATATACATCCAACTAATATAAAAGGAAGGGTAGCCCTTACCTTTTAGAACACAAATAATTAATTCTAATAGGAATTAAACTCTCTCCATATCTCTCTATACGTCAATTCTCTCTCTCATTGTGGCCATCCACCATGGAGTCCTAGAGAGGGTCGCCATCGTCGCAGCATCGCCGTTATGATGCTGAATTGTTTGCTTGTAGATCTTTGTCTCCTACAATGCATCTCGTTCATGAAGAATATGTCAAATCTCATGAGACAAGATCAGGATATTCACCGCTTGAATTATCAATATGGATTGCGAGGAGCACACATCTCATGAACGTGCTCACATGCGTCTCCTCCGATGGATCAGACTTAAGATAGGAGGTCTCTTCCTTTAGAGACTCGATCACAACCACGCTTCAAGAGGTAAACCTAATACTTGTCTATTTTTTAGATGAAACGATCCGAGCAGTGCTCTTGGATCATGTGGTTTCATCGTTTAAAATTTTTAAATTCCACCGCCTCAAGCAACTAGTACGACTAGTCCCTCCTGATTGCATACTACGTGATCCTTGATGCGCTTAAGAATTTTCACATATCTTTCAAGTGGTATCAGTGCCATAGGTCGGAGGTTTCTGATATAATCCATAAACATAAGATGATTTGGGAATTTTTTGGTTGTGTGATTTTTCATCACATTTCATTCACGCAACCATGTTTCGTGTTTTTTTGTCATTTTTGAAGTTTAAAAACATGATGATCATTAAATAATGATCCCTGTTAAATAAGAAAATCGTGAGATTTGAGTTTGTGTGATTTGGAATCTGATAGCTCAAGTTATGATCATTTTAATGTATATGTATCCATTGTTTCGGGGATGGTGAATCTTGATGTGATTAAAGAGTTAATTACGATTTTAAAATTCCTAGAAATACATGAATATCACTTGGGTTTTGTTATAAATAAAATTGGCAAATAAAAAAATTAGTTTGCTTGATTTGAATTTAAATTGATTGGGATATGATAATTTTAGTAAGTAGGGATCATTGCTGAACACTACTTTCCCAATCAAGAACCTTGTGATTGTCATTCAATTAGTGGAAACTAATGTATAATTTTATGATATAATTATTGATGAATATTTCTGAAAATATATAAAGATGATGATTATTTCCTTGAATGACATAAATCATAACCAAAACTTGATTAGATATGATCTAGATCACAATGGGTTACATGAACCTTACAACAAACATGGATGCTTAAATAGGATTGGAGATTTATTTAGCAAAAATTCTTATAATGTTAATCAAAAATATTTTGATTATTATTATATGACATAACTTTGGATGAAAGATTGATTATCATCTCAAGTACAAAGTGATCAATTGGCATTATCCTGACCTGAGGTAGATATGATGTCTAGTCGGAGAGTGTTGGGGCTGCAGGTTGCTCTGTGAGCGGTCTGTCCCACTCCCGTTGGTATTGGCCATGATAGCAAGTAAGGAAGTGATATTGTTTGAAGGGATCATAATGTATTTTTCTAATTATTAAAATATGAATATACATATTTTTGAGATAATATCATCATTCAAGTAACAATCAAATTTGTCGGTTAATTGATTAGATTGATAATTGATTTAATATGATTAAATTAATTAGATCCAATTAAAATTAAAATACTCTATTATGAATAGAGTTACAATTTCCCTTGGAATAATTAATTATATGAATATGATTCATAATAATTAATTAGAATTTGAACATGATATGAAAGATCACATAAGTGACATCCATGGTCTCTCTTCAAGGAGAAGGATTCCGTCGTTAGGGATTGTATGTAGGAGATGTCAATCCCAAGTGATAGTTCCTAGATACAAGCGCATATGGATTCAGTTCTTTGCTTCTCGAAAGAGCAAGGCTGTATGCGTAGTGACCACAATATCAAGTCCTCGTATTATTGGGGCAATATTGGATTGTGCATAGCGAGTTCTAATCATATTGATGATTGGTTCAATTAACTACAGGTCAACATCACCTTAGGGATGGTGGACCCAAGTGTTAAACACCAAATCGGGAATGCAAGGTTGACTTACAAGATGGAATGTATCCCGACTTCGTTTATCTGAGTTACATGTTCTCATATTATTGGGATATGACAAATATAAGAAAGGAGATCCCAGATCTTGCTTGAGATATAATAGTAAGTATATCTCTTACATTGAAAGTGATTAAGGGAATGAACTTTCAGTTTTGACAAGGCAAGACAACTTTGATATAAAAATTCCTAAATTAAAGTAATATATATATGCAAATTATCTTAATTCAAATAATCCTCATTAACCCACTCAAAACTATACTCAATAATAACCAGTAAAATATCATGGATTGGATCCGTGATCAAGATATTGTATTTACGGTTGAACACATAATGTATGTCTTTGCAATGTGCAAGTTTCCTCATAATAATGAGGAATGACAATTAAATAGATAATAGGACAATAACCTAAGGTTTGTATATCTCTATATTCTTGATCTCTCATTGAATGTACTTTGAAAGTGACATGTTGATGATGATCGCATTTGTCAAATAATCCTTACAAAAATCTAAAATGATGTTTTGGCATACATATGTGCTCTCGATATTTAATCATGAATGACATGGTTCACTCCATCATGCAGAATGTTGGCTCTATAAGAGATGATGTATTCAAAATGTCTGAGTACCCACTTGAACCAAAGTCCTTTAGAGTTTAGATGGATATAGATACGATGAGCGTCATCATTCTACTATCTATACTCTAGTCATTCATGAAAATTTATAATATTCATATTGTATTAATTGAATGAAGCATTTATAAATGTTGAAAACTCTTATATTGAAATCTTTTGAATTCAATATAAGATATCTTTTGTCTTAAGCAATGGTTGTTTATAGATGAAGAAAGACAGTAGAAACATGGGTCTGACCCAAATAAGAAGGAAAGTCAAAGAGTTTATTGTACTTATGTGACTTCTATGTGACATCCAAAGAGTTGGATGAATGCCAATACTGCAATGAGACGATGTGTTGATAGTATGACTATCAAATCTATCTAGAATCCTTAGAGAAGGATTCAGATAGTGCATCGGAATAATCTTCATCTACATATAATCATTGGAATTGACTTTCTTATTTGCTAAGATCAAAGTCTGAAAAGTATATCTCATTCTTCTAATAACACTTGTGATTGGTTGCATATGTTTTAGAAGACTAGAAATTTTTTGATCTTAAGGTTTAATAGTCATCAACATGGATGTTGATGCAATTGTTGCAACAAACTCTATTGGATAAATAGACTTCATATTTTCTGTGGGAGAGTTCTTATTTTTAGAGAATATCTCTATGACCTAGATTTTAGAATACACTCATTGTTTATTTCTAATTATTGGAAATTAGAGACCTATCATAAAGAGTTGTGATGGATATATTTCAGATAATAATCTGACATCTAGAGGAATCTAGTAAATTAGAAAATTAATTAATGGCTCATTAACATTTCTATATATTGAAAATTAAATATTAAAAAGATCAATAGGAGGATGAAGATCATTTGACAATGATCTGGCATCAAGCCTTCGATATTTGTCTATTGATGAGAATAATAGAGTAGTCAAAGATGAAACTTTAGAACGTCTGAAATTTCAAATCTTACATACTTATTAATGTTGTATTCAAGGTAGAAAATATCCAATGCACCCTTCTCTGTGAATGTATTAGATACTAAGGTATTCAAGATCTCGTACATATTGATATATGTAGATCATCTGTATGATAATAAACATTGATGATATGTGATATAATTTGATGATTATTTGTGATATGTTTCCCTTCACTTTAGAAAGCTTTGAAATGTTCGAAGATTTCACAATTTTGGTTTAGAACCAAAGTTTGAAGGAAGAGGAAATGAATTTGATCTAACCTCAGTAGCATGTACCTATTAGATGACTTTAAAGAATACCTTATGGATATAAATATATCATTCCTATCTCACTCATCCTAATAAACCTAAGATCAATAGAGTTGTAGGGAGATACAATTGGATCATCTGTAACGTGATTTGATCAATTATGAATCTTAGCATAATTTTCTCTTAGTTTTCAGGTATATATGTAGTAGAGACTACAATATATATCCTTAATAAGATTACATGCAAATGTAAACCCAAACATCCTCATAAGCTATGATTTAGAACCTACCCTTGTGTTGGACACTTGAGGATTAAGGATCTCTTGGTTCATAACTTTGTCATGGATGCAAGTAAGTTGGAATATAGCACCAGAGAGTGCTACTTCATTAGGAAAATAAAGGATGGTATTGAATACCTATTTTATGACCTTGAGATTCTTAAAAGGTTTCACATCTGAGAATGTGACTCTTAGAGGATGACTCTCTTGAGAATCAAGATGATATTGAAGTGAAGGAAATCATTTAATCTTGAGAAGATAATGAGGCTCCTGGAATCTGAAATTAAAAGGTCAATTAAAGATTAAACACTCATACCTCTTCCAAATTAGTTTGAGGATGGATTCCATGTGTCAGTTAAGTCTGATAATAATCTTACTTCATGTGATGAAACTTTGGAAGTTCATGACATGGAAAGATGGATGTTAGTAGTAAAGTCTAAAGTATACTTCATATACAAGTTTTGTATATGGGCCCTTGATTGAGGATCCATTTATATGGGTAAGACATGTTAAGGTGTAAATGGATCTTCAAGAGAAAGAGAAAATCTGACGAGATGGTAGAGATCTTCAAAACACTGCTCGTATCCTCAAGATACACATAGAAAGAAGACATTGCTTGTTGTGAGACTTGCTTTCTAGTGATCATGCTTAAACTCATCAGATTATTGCTAACTATGGCTACATTAATTGACTATGACATCTTAAAGATGAAATTCAAGATTGTATTCCTCTATGAATACCTCTTCGAGAATATTCATATGAAGTAGCCCCAGGACTTCATGGTTGAGAAAAGCAAGGTGTACAAGTTAAAGAACTCCATCTATGGACCCAAATAAGCTTCTTCTAGTTAGAACATCAGATTTGATGAAACTATAAAGGTTTTGATTTCAAATAGAATCTTGATGAACCGAGTGAAGCCGAGTAGGAGTGCCAATGTGTTTATCGTGCTAAATGTAGATGATATTCTAATCATTTGGAATTATATAAGGATAATAAAAAGTGTTTTATAATCTGGTTGTTCCATAAATTGAGATGAAAGATGTCAAGGATACTTCTTAGATCTTAGTTCTGAAGGTGTTCAAAAGTGAAGAAAATAGGGTATTGGGACCATCATATTAAGTGATACACCTTGGAAATGTTCCATTCTTGGAAAATCCCAACGAATATTTCATTCCCTTAAGATATGGTATTGACCTGTCTAAAGGGATATCACCTCAAAGTATTGAGGATGTGAATACCAAAGCTGCATGATCTAGTCATTAGCTATGGGAAGCTATGTGTATGTTAGATGTGTATGACAGCCAGATGTCTGCTATGCAATGGGAGTAGTAAACTGTTACTAATCCTACTATGGATATAAAATACTTAGTTGCAGTAATCAATGTCTATACACCGACGCGATGGTGTGCATACAACGCATATGAGTAATACAATCCCTCAAAGGGATCATACAGGTTGATTACTGAACCGGAAGACATGATCTCACTCATGAGATATTAAGAATAATCAAATTCCATGCATGATCATCTTGCTTTGGAAGCTTGGCCGAATTTGTAGGTTTGATATATGCTTTTGGAAAGTATATGATCAATACCTGGGTATGATATATGCTTTTGAAATGTATATGATTGATACAAACTCCCAATGATCAAATGAGAACATTAATGATACAATCTTGAAGGAGACAATCTAAATATATCTAAAACTTCAGGTTTGCTCTTGGTCTTCTAGTATATTGTATGTGCAGGTATTAGGGAAACCTGAGGGTGATGTGATCTTAAACGATTGTATAACCATGACGCTTCGATTCCGAGGGAGTGATGAAACAAGTATGGATTTTAGTGACTCCTCTTAGTAGAGAAGTAATATGAACTTGGTCCAAATGTTGGACATTGATCTGAATGAGATTCAGATGCAATGAGAACAATAGATTACGACCTTGATTAAATCAACCATCTATGAGAGGTCCATGGGATCTTGATTTGATATGTAATATCAATATCCAAGTCACCATACATGGTACAATACAATCATCCTTTCCTTATCTCCAAGTATCTGCGGAGAAAGCATATTATTCTTGAAATAGTTCAAGAATAATTCCAAAGTTGAATTATGTTTAAGCATTAAGAAATGGATAATTAAATGTGATTTAATTATCATGAATAATCTGAATTTGATTCACATTATCTGAATACATGAGAATGATTATCCAATGTAATTAAATAGGATATAATTATTGTGGATATGGATAATGTGGATAGCACTATACAATTATCCATGTATATTATAAATGTGATTTATAATATATCAGAGAGAGACTTTTGTGATTCATATTTGTTGATTAATTGTTAATGTGGATTGGATTCACATTAAATGATCAATTGAAAATATAATTATGTCTTTTATTTTGGGTTGTGAATGAGATTCACATAATTTCAATAGCTTGATTGAATTTTTTTCACAATAATTTTGAATTTTTTTTGTGAAAAATATTTACGACAAGACATCAGGACATATCATGAGATAATGAGATCTCATGATAAATAGATGAGATAAACTCATTCCTCTCAAGAGGAGTAGACGGCCACTACTCTCCATGTGGAGAAAAGTAGTCGCCCCCCCTCTTTTAGGGAAAGAGGTTAGTCTCCTCATTATCTCTTCTCTAGTCAAAAGTGATTTGAATTCAAATTAATTTTATTGATTTATCGATGAAAATAATTTAAATTAAATCATTTGATGTTGTGTTTTTTACAACAATATCTTAGCCTTTGAAAGAAACACAAATCAATCTCATCTGTTGATTGTGTGTTGTCCATGGACTGGGATCCATGGACTTCCAAAACTCTATATAAGAAGAGGCAACCCTTGCTCTTCAAGTGACGCAATCTTGACTCTCTCTCTCTCTCTCTCATTCTCCCGTCAATCCTATCTCTTCTCTCCTTGGGTGGTCGTCCATTTACATAGAGATAAATACACCTTCGTTGAAGTGCCTGCTTCGACGACTCTTGGATCTCCGTCTTCTTTGGTGTATGATGCCCGTGAAGAAGACGATCGATCTCATGAGACGAGATCAGGAGATTCATTGCTTGGATCATAAACTTGGATTGCGAGAAGCACACGACTCATCCCCGCGTTCGCAAGCGTCTCCTCCGACGGATCGGACTTGAGACAGGAGATCTCTTTCTTTAGAGGCTCGATCGCAACCACGCTTCGAGAGGGATTTCTATATCTTTGTTATGGCTAGATGAAACAATCCAAGAAATGTTCTTGGATCACACATGGTTTCATCATTTTAAAAGTTTTAAAATTCCATTACACCGAGCAACTAGTGCGACTAGTCGCTCTTGATCGTATATGATACAATCATCACGCTTCTGTGATGTGCTTGAGGATTTCTCCATATCCTTGAGGCCAACTGTCAGGAATCGTAAACTAGTGACATTTGATTTTCCAATAGTGAAAGTAGTTAGATGTCCATTAATGGTTTTTTTGTCGGCATTTGTACACAAACATCTTAATTGTTGGTGATATTAAATATTCGATATTGTTACCTCACGAACCTTAGAATCATTGTAATTACCTTCTCAACTTTGTAAATATCATTTTTATCCCCTTGACCTCGTAAACTTGCTCAGTTTTACGTCACAAACCTTTGGTTAACTCAATCTATTTGGCTATTAAAATTAATAGGATTATGTTTATTTCTTTTACATAATACATATTTTGTTTATCAAAATTGCAATGAGTGCCCCCCCCCCACCCTCCTCCTCACCTCCCTTTCTCATCCCGACACCATCTCTACCCACCTCTGTGACCTCCACTACTCCACCACGCCGGCTGACCCTCCGCCTAAGCCTCCTCTTTGACCTCCTCCTAGACCTTAGCTTCCCCTTCGACCTCTACCCAGACCCCCCCCCCCTCCTCCCCTCTATCTCTATTAAGAACCACACACACCCTCCTCCCACCCCCATCCTCTCATTCCCATGCCACCCCACCTTCCCCACATTGTCCGTGCTACCCCACATCCCTTACGTCACCCCTTCGCTGTCCCACCTCCCCTACATCACCCCCTCACCGCCCACCTCCCCTGCAGCTCACTCGTGCCACCCCATCTCACATGCACCTCCCGTGTGGCGACCCAAGCTCCAAACACCATCCTCCAAGCCTCCCAACCTCCTCCCCCACCTCCCCTACACCGCCTTGAGCTCCAAGTACCATCCCACGCAGGGACGGAGACAAGGGGGGGCGGGAGGGGGCTTGGCCCCCCCAAGTCTCCCAAGTAAATCTTTGTATATAATAGATTATTATAATAGAATATAATTTATATGTGAAATAATTAACTATAGAAAATAATGAGTTCTATATAATGGCCCCCCCATGTCCCATTTACAAGTAGTATAGATATAAATACATATGTATCTTATACGACATCGTATCAATATCATACAAATTCTAACATCCGTATCCGCATCAGTTTTCAAATGGATACACTATCGATATTACATTCATATCAACAAAAATTTATATCTAAATCGATATATCCATATAAGGGTTTAATGGGGCTGCTCCCTCAGGGTAGCCAACTAGTTGCCACTGCATCATTTTTTGACATTTGATTTTTTTGAAAAATGCCATCACGTATTTTCATCACTATATCCCTCTAATATGTCATCAAGTTTCGTCAGAAACAAAAACT
This sequence comes from Ottelia alismoides, assembly GCA_037367405.1. NCBI lineage: Eukaryota > Viridiplantae > Streptophyta > Magnoliopsida > Alismatales > Hydrocharitaceae > Ottelia > Ottelia alismoides. The sequence goes on along the minus strand of JAZKJV010006597.1, from coordinate 1,209,928 downwards.
CCTATGTCCTCCATCTAAAGCAGTTCGATTACAACAATTATAATACCGTTAAAATTACATGTTCTAGATGAAGGCATAAGAGTCTCTATTTTTGACAAAATTTGAATGATATATTCGAAGGATATAATGACGAAAATACATGACGGTATTTTCCAAAAAAAAACAAATTTCATCGAAAAATGGGGTGGAAGTAGCCAGTTAGCTATCCAACATGACGATATCATTAAGATAATCATATAGAGATACCAACATGACGATACAAAATGGTCAGTTATGGAAAAACGTATAAGTATTCCCATATATATATATATCTACATAATTATGGATGTCGATGTTGATATCAACAAATATGAATAATGTATTACCATATCTTGAAATTTATATATAAGATATAAAATCCACCTCAACATTTACAATATCACAAGAAAAAATAAAACTTTGACAAAAGAGAAATATTCAGTGAAAACAAAACTGCCCATGCCGTCTCCGCCTCTTTTCCCTCCGCCAGCACAACTCCCTCGTTGTCATCATCGTCCTCTCCGCCAGCGGCATGGTCGCCCTTGAGGACCGCTCCTTCTTTCTCTTCTCCCTCGCCTACGCCCTCTTCCTCTCCCGCGTCGTCTTCCCCCCACCGCCCTCAGGGTCCGACTCCGGCCTCACTGATTCCCGCGCCCTCACCGCGTATGCCTCCTCAGGCGACGTCGTCGGCCCGCTCCTCCCGATCGTGTGCATCTTCCACGGGATCCTGGAGGGGGATAAGGGGGGATCAAAGCGGCGACCCCGCACGCATTCCTGCTGGCAGGACAGATGCTCGCGGAGGGGGCGGCGGAGGCCGAGGCTCCTCAGCGCCCGTGAGGGCCTTCATGCCGATGTTCTACAATGCGAAGAGGCTGATCGCGATCTCGGAGTGGGTGCGGAGAGAGGTGGTGTTGGCGGAGGAGGAGGAGTACGACAGCGTGAGGAGGCTGCACATTGGGTGGGGGCTGGCGCTGCTGAATCTGGCCTTCTAGTCGGTGAACCTGTTCGGGATCTTGGTGTCGGTCGCCCCCGCCCCCTACGCCTCCCCCTCCCCCGTGCCTCCCCCTTCCGCCCTCCTCCTCCGCCTGTCTGGCTGAAAATGGAGAGCTTTCAATTTTTATTAAATTAAGATAAATTTTTAACTAATTGATTCATAAAAATTCATCAAAAAGTTCAATAAAATTCACCGTTTGATTCGTAATGAGTGATACATCCGTGAAATACAAAAATTTTAGAGATTCGATGGATGCATGAAGGTGTCACTAAGAGAGAGAAATTATGAAGAACAAATGGAGGAGGAAGAAGATGAAGAAGTCTGGACAATAATACCCCTCTTAATTGCACCAAGGTTTGAAAAAACCACGGTTAAGTCAACTCATTGACGGTCAATCTGACGGAAGGGCACAAGTGATAATGGAGAAAGAAGTGAGGGGCACAACTGATATCTAAAAAAGATGGGGGCATAACTGAAATTACGATATCTCAGAGGGGCACAAGTGATAAAAACCATTTTATTAATTACAATGAGAAATAGTAACAAAGATAACTTATATATAGTTTCAATAATTTTGGCCCCCCCAAGTATAAATTTCTGGCTTCGTCCCTGATCCCACGTACCTCTCAGTCTCCGCTCTACCTCCCCTGCACCACCCGAAATTCCAGCCCCCTTCACCCGTAGCATGTCTGGTTAGACTAACTCAAATTATTAACTTAAGTAAAAGTGAAATTGACAGCATGCTTTATCGGATAAGACGGAGCAAGTTTACGAGAGCTGAGAGGATAATGATGGGATTTTGTGGGGGTAAAAATTCCTAAATATTTTGATTGTCTTCGGCGATTACCAAGTTGCAAGAGTAAAATCTATGCCGGCAATTGTTGAAAACTGTTGTATTCATACTTCTCCGTCGGTTGATATTCATCGACGATTGTCTGTACACCGCCGCTGGAAACAATGGTGCCAATTCAAAAAATATAAATTGGCCAGAAATACATAAGAATAGGGTAGATGTTTTATAAACGCCATTACAGTTGGCCAACCATATCGAAAAAATGTTTAAGATGATGGTCAACTAAACCGTCAAGGATATCTTAGCAGTTCCACAATGCTCTTAATCCTTCGATGGCGGTGAACGAACTGCAAATGATACGTAACATCGTAAGGATATCGGTTATATGGTAATTGTCACACCTCCAAATTCCGTGGTCGAGAATGATCGTGCAGACATTGGTTTAAGCATTTTGGGTTCGTGCTCGTGCTTGTTCCTACTCGAGAAGCCATGCTCGTGCTTGTGTAAGAGCATTGGTACGTGAGCAAGCAGGAGTTCGAAAAGAGTTGGAGCGGGTCCGTGACCGTTCCACTCGGGAAGGTTGGTTAGCTACGAGTTAGCTAACGTCACACAGGTCGAAATCGATAGAGGGATTTTGACCCTGTGACAGTAACCATGGAGTATCTTTCGTCATTGGTAAATTTATATTCTAGAAACGAATAGAGAACTTATATATGTCACCCTAACATGTTTGTTTTGTAATGTTAACGAGAAGGTGTAGAAACTATTTTCAGTTGTTTCTTGACATCTATTTGGTATACAGTACAAACGAATGAAGAAGTTGATTTACAACTTAGTCTCACATCGGAGACTCGATCGTAAAGTGTGAAGTAGATTATAAGTATGGACGAATAATGCTTGACAATTTAGCTGAAGTATTTTGGGTAGTTGTCACCGGGGCTAATTAGGTCCGATTCCAACAATTTGTCACGGCAAGTTTTCCTCGACAACGGACCAAGGACCTAAGCCATGAACATTACAAATGATATCAGAGTGATTTCCCTCTGATAGTTACAGAGAGGTGGAGCCACCCATACAAAGAGGTAAGATGAAAATACTACTGGATCGTGCATCCACTACGGTCACTAGGAATAAATGATGTGACATGCATTAATGAAGACGTTGTAAATATAAGTGTGTGAGATTGTAAAGATCCCAAAAAATTGTTTCACATCGGAAACTTACAAAAAGCTTAAGCATTTTGGGTGATGGCCAACGGGTGCAATTGGGTTCAGCCTCAATAAGTTGTATGGGCCAGATTTCTTCAATAACGGTATATGGATCTAAGCTCAGAACACTACAAATATAATTATGTTTTATCACACTATTAGAGAGACTTGCCTCTAATAACATTTGTAATATCTCGGGCTTAGGTCTCCAAACCGTTCTCGAGGAAAACTTACCAATTTAGCTTGTTGGGTTTGAGCCTAATGGCCTCGTTGGCAATCAACCAAATTTTTTAAGCCCAAGTTGTTAAGTAGTATTAGTCCACATTTATAACCTATTCTCACACTCTGTGAGTTTTTCGATGTGAGAATAAGTTGAGATGTTACAACCTCATCTACTTATATTCACAATGTCCTCATAGTGACATGACCAATCATTTAATTCCATAATAGTGGCGACTGCAAGCTCTCAACTTAAGTCCCTTCGAGCAGCCTTTTCCATTATTAGAGGGACCTCACTTTGATAATTTATAACGTCTCGTGCTTAGGTCCTCAGATTGTTATCGAGGAAAAGTGACTGTGGCATCTTATTGGGTTTGAGCTCAACTAGATTCTTTAGTAATCACCCAAAATATTTAAGCATAAAGTGTTAAGTAATATCCATCCACACTTATAATTCACTCTTACACTTTATGTGTTTCCAATGTGATACTATTTTAAGATCGTTACCATAAGTTATCAAGATTTTTAGTTATATTAGATAGTTTCAATCGACAAAGATAGGAAAGTCAACAAGGGACGAAGGTTGGGTGTATGATGTGCTCTTTCCCAATATTATCGGTTGGATTTATGTTGTACAAGGAGTCTTAGGGTGCGCTTGGTTCATGGTTAAAGAGTGGGAGGTTAACCCACCTTAGGTGTAGGTAACCTGAAGTGTAATCTGAATTGTAGTTTTGATGTTTGGATAGAGGGCTTTACTGTTGAGAAGGTTTGTCTGTGACGTGACTTTTTCTGAAGTTTGGGATAATAATTGGTTGTTGATTGTTTTTTAGTTAGAGGGGTTGGTGGTAGAATATTGCATTATTTTAACTTTTCAACTTTTGTAATTTTTACCCCTTTTTTATGGAATTATGCTCGAAGATTTTTTGTTCGTTACAATCACATTGTGATTTGTTGTTGTAGTTATCGAGAAATTTGCATGGAACTTATAATTTAATTATGTAGCTTACGTAGTTTATCAAATTTATTGATATAGATAACGAGAGTTAGAATTCGCTAATATATTTGTGTAATTTTTGTATTTCTTTAAATATAGCATTATGAAATTTGTTATCATTGAAGTATATAAGCTACAATTTCCTCAATTTTGTTTAGGTAATATTTTCAGACATTCTTAATAGAGGTACATGTGTACTCGAATTTACGCATGCGTAAATTTCATGGTACCTATTTATGTAATGTTGAAATTACCGTAAAGTGTAACAATGCAATTTCAACTTAAATAATTTATTGTTTTTAAAAAAGATCAGATAGGATCGTGCAATTTTAACCATAGGACTTTGTAATTTAAATAATTTTTCACTATATACAAATTTAACATTAGGAATTATGGATACATGTGAAATCGTCGCAGGCTTAATTTCGAAAAAAAATGGAAGTTCGATATCAAAAGAAGTATGTGCCTGTGAAAGTACCATCGAATCAAAAGAAGATAGGGATCACACATCCAAAAATAAGACAAAGAAATACATAGCATTAACCAAACTACAATTGTGTGTAGATATTTTAAGATGAGGATGAGCAAGTGTACAACCCATTCTAATTTATATATCTTGACGCAAATGTCATAGCCTGTCATCGTACATCGCATGTGCCATGTTGTCGTGATGTTGCTTACCACGTCGAATCTCTGTCCATGTGACTCTAACCTCAACACCATGTTCGGTTTCTAGTTCTGGAGGTTCTAGCACCAAATACTTTTCAACTCGGTCAAACCACTTGTCTGAACCATATAATCTTATGAAATTATGAATGATTGCAGTGGCCGTTACAACGTCCCTGTGCATCTTGAATGCGTAGGTGGGTATGCATGAGAGACACATGAACCTCTTCTTTCATACTCTGAAGGTCCTCTCTACGTCGTTGTGCATCTTCGAGTGCTTAATATTGAACAAGTGTTTGTGGGAGATGTATCGCTTTGCCTTGTCTAGTACCCTCCACTTTGGTAGATGGTATGTGATGCCACGATATGACGCCATAAATGAGTCTGTGTTCACATATCCATAGTCCACCAGATATTTGCATCCCTCTGATACGACAAAGCCTCCCCGATCAATTGCATACCTGACTAGAGACATATCTGAGGTAGATCCCTCCCAACCAGTAAGGATGTATGTAAACAAATAAACAAACCATGTCACTGCCATACCATTTTAATTTACGACATGAACTGCTTCCTGTTACGGTAGGCAACCTCTAAACCTGCAGGGACGGTTGCCTTAATGTGTCTCCCATCGATAGCACCGATGACACCCTATTGATAAGATATTTAAATCATCCACATACACAAAGGAAAATAAATGATATCAACGAGACGCAATGAGCATATTGATGAATCTCAGATTCATCACTCTAAATATCATAAATTAAGCTCTAATCCCTAAAAAATATTGGCATTTCTTCATTTATTCTGCATAATTAGCATTCATTCATGTTTTGATAAGAATTGCATTTTAGCACTTATTTTTTGCATAAAGTAAAAAGCCAAAAATCCCAACCAAAATTGACCTGTAAATAGCCTAAATTCCCTAATTTTTAACTAATTCATTCCAACTAGTTTACTCAAAACCACCTCCACTATGTATATATCACTAACAAGAATAAATAAAAAATACAAAAAAAATTACTAACCTAAATAAATGGACCAAAAACCCAAACCCTAGTTCTAGGATTTCCGGACTAATACCCTCATATCTTCCTCATTCATCCGTTTTGATCCTACTTACTTTTTAACTAATTTACATTCAATTACCTTCAAAACAAGATCAAGTTCAAGTGAATCGGAGCTCATATGTGAAAGTTGGGTTTTGGGCCTCTTTTGTATATTTTGTATTTTAGTGGTTTTTGACCTATTATTTTACATACATAATTAACCTATTTTATTTTATTTCCTTTTCATTTGTCTTCTTTGATGAAAGTTTTATTAAAAACGTAAAAATCCAAATCCATACTGATCTTGAAATCAAAGAAACTAACTGAGTCCGAGTCTTCAGTAACTATCTTTACAAAATTGGTCTTTTTCATGTTTTATTTTATTTCTTCTTTTTCTTACATAATAAAAATCCAAAAAATTAGATTAATGTGTAAATATTTATCTTTGATTTTAACATATTTTTTCGGATTTTTATCTAGTCTAAATGACAAAAAATTATAAAACCCAAAAGTCAAGGTATTTTATGTATATGGGATACCCTAAAAATATCACTTTTTACAAATAATCGATTTTGATTTTGATGTCTTCATGAAAGTTGTAGATCTCATCAAGACAAACAACTTTTGCGAAGAAACATTTTCGATGCGAGTTCATTTACTATTTTTAAGTATTTTTCTTTGTATTTATTTTCCGATTTTTGTAGGGCTGACATGTGGCTACTCCTAGAGCCGCTATGTGTCAGCCATTTTGAAGGTTTTATTATTCGTTTTTATAACAAAAAAATTAGAAAAATAATAAAAATATATAATAATAAAAGGGTCGCACGTGCGGAGCACGTGGCCTGCACGTGCATCGTCAGCCCCCCCCCCCATCCGGCCGCCACGTGGCGCTACCAGGGTCGTTCGATCTTGACCGATCGGATGGCCCCTAGTCTCCATCTTCCTCCGCCCGCCTTTCCCTAGTGGGACCATCACCGCACCGTCAAACCCCGCGTATCTAGCCGCCCTCCACCAGGTATTCTGTCGCCGCAATCACGCTCAGATCCTTGTCCTAGATCTTCTATAAAATCCCACCCATCTCGTGATCAGCCACCATCCAACTTCCATCGAATCTCGCCCAATCTCATCCGATCTCCATTGTAATAACCTTCCATCTCTGGCCGATCTTCCTCTTACTATAAAACCCCATCGCCGCATCCTGCAACCACCATCCACCGATCCACAAAGCACGACGAGGATTGTGCTTGCGGTAGTGACAGTGTCGGATTGGCGAAGCTCGCAACAGCTGGGCGAGATTCGAAGTTTCAACCTCGTTGCAGCGCATCCCCCTGTTAGCTGCTTCCGCTCCGACGTCCGTCGTCGAGCCCAACGACGGCACTTCTCGGATAGCACTTCCATCTTCATCAACTGCGCAGCCTCTCCCCCCTCAACTGCCTTCGCGTCGACCGCAACAGCACCTTCCACCTCTCCTCCAGGTGCCCCGCTATTGACGCCCCTATGCTGATTACGTCTTGGAGCTTCATCGCCTCTTCATCAACACAGCAAGCACCAGGAGCCACCAGGAGCCACCGTCAGTCGCCTTTTGGCCCTACTGCTCTGTCGCTCCGCCCTCGAGGGCAGGCACAGCCAGAAGGGCAACCGCCACCGCACCAGCCACCCCCTCCGCCAAACTCCACCGCTAGGTGGCGAGGCCCGAGACCCTCCCCATGTGAGGTGCACGTGAGGAGAGGGGACATTTGCATTAGAGCCTCTAGGACATCTACCATTTTTCATTTCTACCCCAGGGTCACGTGGTCCGCATGTGACCGTTGGGAATAATTGCATAAGACCCCAGGCATTTTGTCTAATTGTGAAAAATATCCTCCAACTAGAGGTCACGTGCTACGCACGTGACCCTCTGGTAATTTTGCAGAGCCCCCCGTACTTATTGGAATTTACTTCCCTTCTACTGCATTTTCATTTTGATTTAATTAGTGCAGAAATACCCTATTTTCCCTCGTTATTTCGAATGGCTACATTGCATTATTTTATTTATCAAAAATAGGCATTTTGTTCTACAACTAATTCTCTACATCTTTGCTTATGTTGATATTTTTGTGATCAGTGGTTAATTAATAATTAATTGTTGTGGAAAATTACATACTTTGCCTATTTTAAGCTTTAAAATTTATAATTGAGTAACCATAGCTTTGAAAATTATCGAAAAATCGAGGATTGTACAATTAGTTGAATTTGACATTGTGCCCAAAAAGAATTTCATTTGCATGCATCGTTTATCTTGTAAAAATCATTTTGCATATTTCAATCATTAATTTTTAATAAGTATTAAATCTGATATTTTTGAGGTTTAGGATTTTCTTGAGATCAATCACCTAGTGATAGATCTTGAATTAATTTATCTATTAAAAATAATTAGATTCAATATTTATTATAGTTAATTCTTGAAATCCATTGTGTTTGCATTCAAAAATTCACAAAAATTTCATCTTGAATCCAAAAATTTTAAACAAATTACAGTGCATTAAATTCATCGTATTTGTCATCTTGGCCAAGTTTCATATTTTTCGGACATCGTTTGATTGGTAGTCGTTTTGTAGTCCTTAAAATTGGCCTAATTTACATTTCGCATTCCTAATTGCATTAAAAGTTACAAAAAAATACCTCGAAAACCATGCACAAACTTTGATAGACAAAATTCTAGGTTGTTACTTTGCATCCTTGTGTTCAACCTTAGGACTTGCCTAAGTATAATAAATATAAAACCGCATTGATTAAAATTGATTAATTTTTGTGTGGTTATTTCTTTATTGATTCCGATTGCCCGCTTACAACGAAACGACACATTTTTAAGCGAACGATAATCCATCGTGACATTTTAACACAGGCAATTTATGATCCGTCAGATGGTGACATTGCCGGGGAGGCAAACGGCTTAGATTTTGTCTACAAAATTTTTGTTCGGGTTTTCGCATTCGAGTAGTCTGACCCCCGAACTTTTCATTGTAAATTCCATTTTTTTCTCTGCATTTGTTTTTATTTTATTTTTGGCATTTATTTTCTTATTTTATTTTTTATTTATTTTCGAGTCAATCTCTTACATTTTCTCTCTTATTTTTCTTGCGAGGTACTTGGTGTACGTGGAGCGATTTTTCAAGAACCGACACAACTTCACCGACTTCTGAAAAGTCGTATTAAAATTTAAGATCGAGTCGAGTCGTGAGAGAGCGTAGAGTCTAGGATTTTATTTTCTGCAATTTTAATTTCTGTAATTAATAACTCATTTCTAACGTTGTCTGTTTGGACTCTTGCGTGTGTAACAAGACCTCTAACTTTTTCTATGGTGTGTCGTGGCCTGTTTCACTCTCTGGTGAGGTTGGGGCCTGACTTGAGTGGCGCTTAGGATAGACCTGCACATACGGCTCTTAAAGCATTTTAATTTTTTATTGTGCTCGTAAGACCTAAGGCCACACTTCACTTTAATTGAGAAGCACAGTAGGTCGTTCAATTTAGTCAAATTCAACACAATTCTTCCCCGCTAATAAAACTTTCTGGTAGGTGCGTTTTTTCATCGGCTTCCACTTATATAGACTAAATTTTCAATTCTTGTATTGCATCCCACATGGAGATTGTGGGGAATCACTATAAGTCTTCTATCTTAGCATACATCATTGTTTCACGTGCATCGGCTTTTCCCAAATTTCTCCCATCATGTTTTGTCACATAATATTAAAAAGAAATTGGGACTGGACAGTAGACATGCATTAGTACTCACCTTAAGTTTTCAGTGATCGCCTAATTAAAATTGAGACTGTTAAATATAGTCGATTTTAAAGAACCCATAAAATCAAGAATTTTTGCGGGAGAGCAACCCCGACCTTGGATGTATTTATTTTTCTGAGTGAGCTAGAGATGACACTTAAGGCTAGAGCCCAGCTCTGAAATTTTCGTTCAGACTACTGATTCTAAAACGACTAGCTACTTCTCATT
>JAZKJV010006596.1:0-205175 GCA_037367405.1 Ottelia alismoides | reverse complement strand
TTCTAAATCCCCATGGATTCAATACAAAAAATCAAAAAATAGAGGAGAAAAGAGTTGGATGTAGGAAACTTATCTACACATGAGTGTATGATCTCTTTTTCCCATACATACATACATACACACACACACAAACACACACACACACACACACACACACACACACACACACACACACACACACACACACACACACATATATATATATATGGGGAAAATGGGGTCGCCCCTGGGGGAGCTAACTTGGCTCCCCCACCTCATTTTTCTTATTTTTAATTTTTTCGAAAAATGAATATGTGGAAATTCATCACTATATCCTTATATTATGTCATTCAAGTTCGGTGAGAAACAGAAACTCCTACATCCTCCATCTAGACAGTCATTTTAACAATCGTTGAATTGTTGAAATCGACCACGTATGGATGAAGGCCGTAAGAGTCTATGTTTTACATGAAATTTGAATGACATAATATAGGGATATAATGAAGAAAATCTACGGAAGTATTTAAAAAAATGGGAAAATATGGTGGGAGGAGCCAAGTTAGCTCCCCTATGTACAACCCCATTTTTACTCTCTCTCTCTGTATATATATATATATATATATATATATATACACACACACAGAGAGAGAGGTTGGGATCTTGCACCACAAACGTTCATTTTTTGAAATTAAATATTGGGAGATTTATTTAGTATTATTATTGGAATATGTGTTTCAAAATTTCGTGTAAAAGATACATTCTTAACATGCCCATCTGGACAATTCAAATTAAACAATTCTAATATCGTTAAAATTTGGCAGTCTTTATGGATGGGTTAGAATTCTAGAATTCGGTTGAATTTTTCATGACATCATGGTGATATATGATGATCTAAATCCCACGTGATTTCATTTCCAAAAAATATTTAAAAAATAGGCATTTATGGCACTGGTACATGTAAAGTTATATGCACCTTGGTGCAAGCACCCCAACCTCATATATATATATGTGTGTGTGTGTGTGTGTGTATTTATGTATATGTATGTATGTATTTATATATATGTATATGTGTGTATATATGTATCTATATATATGTATATGTATATAGAGGGCTAATATTGTGAGAGCCAAATTCTGTGAGAGCATGAGAGCAGTGAATCTAGACCACTAGATTCTACTCTTCTCTCTCTTTCTACAATTAATGAGGAGAGAGATGACATAATCTAGTGGTCCAGAATCATTCCTCTCATGTTCTTACAACTTTTGGCTCTCACAGGATCAGCACTCTTTGTATGTATGTATGTATGTATGTATATATATATAAATGTATATGCATATGAGGGTTGATCATGTGAGAGCCAACAGCTGTGAGAGCATGAAAGTAGTGATTTTGGACCGCTAGATTCTGTCATCTCTCTCCTCATTGATTGTAGGAGGAGAGAGAAAAGCAGAATCTAGTGTCCAGATTCAATGCTCTCATGCTCTCACAGTTTTGGCTCTCATTGGATCGACCCTCTATGTATATTGTTGAGGAGAGGAACGAATGGGATGTTTATTCCATAGAGCTAAGGTCTTTTATATAGAGAGAAAACACTAGAGAGTACAAGGATTACGGAACCTGAAGGGTCACAAGGGGTTACGGAACTCGAAGGGTCACAGAGGGTTATGGAACCCGAAGGGTCACGGGAGGTTACGAAACTTGAAGGGTTACAAACATAAATGTAAATCTAATAACTCTAACACTCCCCCTCAAGCTGGAGCTGAGAAAGCTACAGCTTTGTAACAAAAAGAAAAAGTATACACCACGTCTTCACACGATGCATCATAAGAACATATGTCCCCTGCTGGTAGAAGACCTCGCTCGAGGATGGGTCTGTGGCTTTCAGGTCACCGGAACATATCTCTGCCATGCCTGTAGAGTCACTACAATATCAGGTCACCGGAACGTATCTCTGTCGTGCCTGCAGGTCACCGGAACATATCTCTGTCGTGCCTGGAGAAGAATCACTATAGAAGAAGTCCAGCGCGGAGTAGTAGTCGGGTCGTAAAAGAAGAAGTATACGCCCTGACGAAGAAGTCAATGCTCGGTGAAGATGGATGATCTAAGTAGTAGTCTGTAGCGGAGGTTTGTCAGTCATGGTAGGGCAATAGACGTCCTGAAGAATCATCTCTTACTCCCTCTTTCTCCCATACTTGATAGAATAAAGAGTATGGAACATGAAGTTGGGAGGAACAAAAAGTTACAAGTCATGAAGCATGGGCTGTTGGAGGGGGGGGGGCTCCAGGCAGTGCCGACGATGCCGGAGGAAAGGCAGGAGCTGTTGGAGCCTCGGGCGACGCTTTAGGTGTCGCTGGAAGTGGCAACTGGTGCTACTGGGGAGTCGGATTGACTTACGCGAGACCATGGAATCCACAAGAGATGCAGGAGGTCCAGCCCTCTCTCCTTGTCAGCGGAGAGAGGGCTGTTGGTGACGGAGGATTTAGGATATTAGCTTCGATCTAGGATCGTCGCTCTGATACCATGTTGAGGAGAGGAACGAATGGGATGTTTATTCCATAGAGCTAAGGTCTCTTATATAGAGAGAAAACCCTAGAGAGTACAAGGATTACGGAACCTGAAGGGTCACAAGGGGTTACTGATGACACGGACTGAGCACTCGGGTATAAGGTACTAAATAGGTCGTTGCGACCCAAGCGATCAAGCGTGTACAATCAAGAAAAATGAACCACTCAGAATAGATAAAATCAATCAAACTCAAAACAGCGGTCCCTGCTATTGGATTAACCTGGTATAGCACCCAGGGTCGAACTCAAGGAGCACGGATTGGCCTCTCGGCCTACGAAGTAGTAAAAAGAAATAAAATAAAAAGACAAAATATTTTTTAGTGGTTTTTAAATATTTTTATATTTTTTTGGATTTTTTAATGTATAAAGAAAATAAGAAAAACAAAGAAAAGCACACTTCAACAATTTATTTAAAGCACTAAAAATCAACCAAAAATTCAAACAAAACTAATTTTATGTCTTTTATAATTTTTAGTGTTTTTGGTGAATTTTTGAGAATTTTCTGATGTTTATTTAATTTTCTAAAAATCAAACAGTGACTAAAATAAATGGTACTGTCCAGCCGAGCCAAAAAGCCCTAGATAAAATATCTAAGAGCCCTAAAATGGCTGGGAGGTAATTTTCCTGTAAAGAAGACAAAACAAGGAAAATTTAGGTACCAATTTTATTGTTTTTGGATTTTTAATTTAATTATTAGAATTTTTATAACTTTTTGAATGTTTTTCAATTTTTAGGTGTTTTAGATAATGAAAAATAGCCAAAATTGGCTAGAAAATCAAGCACAACAAAACACACAACAGACAATTTTTTTGTAATTTTTAGACTCTATTTATTATTTTTTTGTGATTTTTAAAACTAGACAGTGAAGAAAATGAAGGTTTTTGAATTTTTAAAAATACCAAACGAAATCAAAAATTTCCTCAAAAATCCACGAAAATTTTACACCATGGCAGGAGCCATGTATCCAATTTTCGTTGGATTTGGAGGTGTTTTGCTATTTTATTCAAAAATAAAGAGAGGGTACAGTGCATAGGGACCAAAGTGCAAATACCCAAAGTTCCGGGGGATCTGGTGCAAAATACCCAGCAAAACACGTGCCACGCGCGTGCCTGGGGCACTCAGGGACCCAAATGTAATAAAAATAAGTCCCGAGGACTTATTGGTAACAGGTACCAAAAGTCCAGGGGCCTATTCGCAAAATACCCAAAATATAACGCACATGCTCAAATAAACCACGCACAGGGGTATAAATGCAAATAAGTAAAACTTTTCATTCAATCAGGAACAACCAGAACTACAAGGGCCTCTATTGCAAATAATCCAGACAAACACGTGACGAAGCACGTGGCATACAACGCACAGGGGTATATAAGCAAATAAACTAAAGTATGGGGTCCACTATGCAAATAACCCTAAAACTAAACAACTGAATTCAATATTTACAGGACTAAAACGAAATAAAAAGAAAGACAGGGCCTAAGGGTAAATTACCCTTTATTAAGCGGAGCGGCTGGATGGCTGCCACGTGGAAGGATCTACGGTCTGAATCAAGTGGCACGCCAGCGTTGGGGTTCTCGGACTGATCCAACGGTCGGGGCCGAGCCACGTGTAGATCTGACGGTTGGGATCAGACTCCTCAGATCTGACGTCGAGGGGAGCTCCAGGGACGAACGGTCCAGATGGCGCCTGGAGCAGGAGGCTGATCGAACGGCGATGGAGGTGCTGGAAGAACAGGTCCCCAGCGAGACTCGCCGGCCTCGTGCGAGCGCAGCTGACCTCCTGGGAGCACTCTGAATGTTGGAGAAGAATCGTGGAGGGCTCCTGCGTCTGCCGGTAGGCTCCGATGATCGAGCCGAGCTCCGAGAAGCTCGGGCAAGGTCGGCGGAGCTAGGCCTCCTGGCCTGAATGATCAAAGCCCTCAGATGGGCTTGGTAGCACCTGCAAAATAGCTCAGGAGACTCACGGGTTGAGGGCAAATTGCCTCGACCCGGTTAGGCATAGCGACAGTGAACGGTGGGTCGGAATGGCGAGCTCCGGCGAAGGTGGTGGACGGAGGAGCTCGGTTCCCAGCTCCTGTGCGAGCTGGGTTGAGCGGAGGGGTGCAGAAGGTGCGTCGGAAGGAGGCGAATGCGATGGTCGACTCCGATGATCGAAAGGGGTAGTGGAGTGGTCGGAATCGAAGATATACGGCGGCGGCGCGATTTGGGCGTAAATGGAAATCGACGAAAAAGGAAAGCCTAAGGGGCTACCTGGGTGGTCGGAGAGACTGGGGAGGAGCTGCTGAAGCTCCTGGTCGTCGCCTCAAGGATCGTCTCCCTCCGAGGCTCGGAGCTCGCGCTGGTGTCGGAGCTACGGCGGCTGTGCTCACCGGATCGATGGTTCCTCCTCCGCTCCTCGCTTCGACAGGTCGAGGCGCAAGCTGTCACTCTCGCGGTCTCTCTGGAGCTCACAGGTGAAGGAGTCGAATGGCCAAAGATGGAGCAATCATGTGGCGGAGCTACAACTTTATACGGCTAGGGGTCCGGCTAAGAGAGGTCCGGGCAAGCTCTGGAGCGCGCGGATCCCGAGGATGCGGCTCCGGCGAGGATGTCGGATGCGAGGTTAAGGATTCGGACCCGGGATTCAGGTGATAGGCATTCGGGTTTAGCGGGGAAAAATCCGAGAAATCAGGGGACCCGCTAAGGACCGTGCAAAGTGGTCCTAGGGGGGGGGGGTAGTTGACCGGGCGGTCAACATCCCCAGGACCCAATGGAAATCGGCCACGTGGCTGGATCTTCAAGCACAAAATAAGGGTAGCTAGGGGCCGAATTTGCAAAAAGTTAAAACATGAAAGATTTTTATTTTATTTTTTCTATTTTTTTGGTGATTTTTAATAATTTTTTCGAAATAAAAATAAGCTATATATAATATAGTACTATATAGGTATATGTACACAATTAGGGTTTTTAATTTTTTTTTGATTTTTAAATTATTATTTTTGTACAATTTTATTCCTATTTTATATTTTATTTATTTATATTATAAAATAAGGAATAAAGAGGTATTTTTATTCTATTTTTATTATTTATGTACATAGGTAGAATAAATATATATGTACATCTATATACATGGTACATGTACAATGTATTTTTGTATTTTTAATTTTGTTATTTTTATTTTGCTTTTGTTTTAATAGTTTTTATTTTATTTATTTACAATATATAACATAGACTATTTACAAAAATTATGAAAATTGATTTTATTTATTTACAAGGTTAGATAAATATGGAAGAGTGGTTTATATACAAGATGAGAAGGGTGTTTTTGGTCTTTTTGATTTTTATCTTTTTATCTTTTGTTTTAATATTTATAAATATGTACAAGTGTTTACAAGCATATTTTTGGTGAGGAAAATATCTTTATTTATTTACATAAATATTTACACACATGAGCCCCTATCTCCCTCTACTTTGGCTTTTATGCGGTCAGGCCCATGCTGAGCCCTCCCTTGGGTTAGGTTGCTCAATATTTATTCTAAATATTTCCCTCTTTTTCTTTTTAATCTTTATTCTTTTATTTTTGCACAAAAACATGCTAATTATAGGTTTTTACACAATGCATGCTTTTGGTAATTATTCCTATTTACACATATCTACATGTATTTGCAAAGGTTTTTGTAGCTAAAATATAAGAATAAAGAGTGATGAATGAGTATTCATCAGTTACGGAACTCGAAGCGTCACAGAGGGTTATGGAACCCGAAGGGTCACAGGAGGTTATGAAACCCGAAGGGTTACAAACATAAATGTAAATCTAAGTACTCTAACATATATATATATGTATATGTATATATATGTATATATATGTATATGTATATGTATATATATTTATATGTATATGTATATATGAGGTAAGGGAAGCTACTTCATGAAGTAGCTAACCTTAGCTACTCCATGGGTATTTTTCATCGTTTTTTTTTATTTTTTTAGAAAATACTACAATGGATTTTCATAACTATATCTCTTTAATATGTCATCCAAACTTTGTTGGAGAGAGAGAGACTTCTATGACCTCCATCCAGAATAGGTTGATTACAATAAATCTAAGACCGGTAAAATTACCTACTCTATATGGAGGGCATAAGAGTCTCTACTTCTGATGAAATTTGAGTGACATATTAGAGGGATATAGTTATGAAAATCCATGATGTTATTTTCATAAAATAAAGTAAATGATGAAAAATATCCATGGAGTAGCTAAGGTTAGCTACTTTATGAAGTAGCTTCCCTTTCCTTTGTGTGTATATAAACTGATCTTGTGAGAGCTCCAGATTATGAGAGCAATAAGTCTTGACCACTAGATTCTGCTTATCTGTCTCCTTCTCCAATCAACCAGTGTGTGATGAGCATAATCTAATGGTCCAGACTCACTGCTCTCATTCTCTCACAATCTAGGACTCTCACAGGATCATCCCTCATATATATATATATATATATGTGTGTGTGTGTGTGTGTGTGTGTGTGTGTGTGTGTGTGTGTGTGTATGTATGTATTTATATGTATATATATGATATCTTTCCAATAGAATATGTTACTTCCATACCTAATGCCAACGATCCCATGAATCCATAATTAATCCGTCAGTTGTTATTAAAGGCATGTTATAATTATTATTTAATTAACTAAAAATCTCTTTTGATCATTATTCGTTATCTAAATATAGTATGTAACAACCTAATTTATCTGCTTATTAATCTCTCTCCTAATCTTTACATTCATTTCATCACACAAGCACACCTAAAATATCTCCTCCGATTCCACAGTCTCCGCATCTACCATTGCTTGTATCAGTCTCCTCCTCCATCGGGTGTCGCTCGTCTCCATCTCTGCCGTCGCTCGTCTCCATCTCTGCCGTCGCTCGTCTCCGTCATCCTCGACATGGAGCCTCGTCATCCTCTAAGTCGCATTCCTCTCCGTCTTCACGTCGACATGACCGGTAAGAGGTTCTTCGCCATCTTCGTCTCCATCTTCATGGTCGACATGGAGCGGTTCACGGTATCATGCGCGACCTCATCGGCAAGGCAGAAGTGGGGGGCACACATAGTTGTCGGGGGATGACGTAGCAACTCTCTGAGAAGTTCTTCATGTAGACGACAAAAATAACATGTAGATCGGATCGTAACGTGTGTAGCACCGTGGTGACAGTGCGAGGATGCCATGCAACCATTATATCTTACATATTTCATTTGTATTATACAATATTGATGTGTACATATAATTTTGTTGTATATTTTTTATATCTGATATGTATTTTTACAAAAATAATTCGGTGCGAATGATAAATGTAGTTTTTTACATGTCTTGTATGTTTGTTGTGTGTTACACATTTTGGATGTGCATTATACATTTTGGATGTGTATTATATATATATTTGATTTGTATTTTTACTTATCGATTTAGCGTGAATGTCTACTGCATTTACAAAGAACTATACAAAATTTATTCTGTAAAGAACCATGCTTAATTGCTAATATGAATTGTATTCTACAAAAAAACATATAAATTTTACAAATGACTTAATTTTGAAGTATCCATGGATTCTACAAAAATACAATCATTACAAAGGAACTACGGATTCTACAAAAAATCACATGAGGATACAAATATGTGCCTCACGTAATGTCGTCCAACACGAAATCAGATATTACTAAATAAGATATTGCGAAAAAAACCAAAACTAAATCTAGCTAAATTTAGTATTTTGAAATTTTAAATAGTATATATAATTAATGCAAAAGAGGATGACATACATATATATATATATATGAGTGATCCTTTGAGAGCAAAAAACTGTGATAGCATGAGAGCAGTGACTCTAGACCACTAGATTTTGTCTTCTCTCTCCTGGTTGAATCTAGTGGTCCAAAATCACTACTCTCATGCTCTCATAGGTTTTGACTCTTATAGGATCAGCTCCCCTCCCCCCCTATATATATATATGGATTTAATGGGGTTGCCCCCTAGGGGCAGCTAACATGGCTGCCCTGCCTCCTATTTCGATGTTTTTTTTTATATTTTTGAAGTATCACCATATGTATTCATCATATATCCTTCCTATATGCTATTTGAATTTCGTCAGAAACAGAGACTCCTACGACCTCCATCGAGAAAGTGTCGATTTAAAAAATCCTACGACCGTTAAAAATGACTGTCTAGATGGAGGCCTTAGGAGTCTCTGTTTCTAACGAAATTCGAATGACATATATGAGAGATATATGGATGAATATATATGGTGACATTTTTCAAAAAATAAAAAAAACGCCGAAAATGATGCGGGAGCAGTCCCATCTCTCTCTCTCCCTCCCTCTCTCTCTCTCTCTATATATATATATATATATGGACTGATCTTCTGATAGCCAAAAGCTCTAAGAGTATAGAGAGCAGTGATTGTAGACCACTAGATTATATTATCTCTTTCCTGATTGATTTTAGGAGGAGAGAGAAGAACGGAATCTTGTGGTCAAGATTTACTGCTCTTATGCTCTCATAGATTTTGGCTCTCACATGATCAACCCCTAATATATATAAGGTTTCCAATAGAACGCATCATTCCTGAGTTAAGGAAGGTTGTCCTTTTTTGTAAAAAAATATGATCAATTTAGTAGAATATGTGTACAATTTGTATTATAACTTTATATTATAATACAAACACTAAAACTACATATTATAATACAAAATGTATACGTATTTTAATAAAGTCATCGTATTTTTTTACAAAAAAGGATCGGCCTATAGGAAGGAAATCACACAAGCACGCACGTACCTACATACGCTTATTTTTATTTTAATGTGGATCATGGATGAAGATATCAAAATGGAGTACTCTAATGCAATATTATTATATACACACATTTGCATGCATATTTTAAATAATTTCTCCGGATAGATTTTCCGCGTGAATCTTTTACATGAGCAGGGGTCGACAGTCGGTAATTTGTTCCCATGTCTTCTTCTTGCCTTTCGATGACTCTACAGTTGCAGTATTCTTGTAATCACTAAATCTGCTTGTCTTTTCTCGTGTCTTCTCGCTTGTCCACTTTGGGCTTGCCTTTCGAGGACTCCGTAGAATGCAGTATGCTTCTGATCATTAAGTCTGCTTGTCTTTTCTGGTGTCCTCTCTCCTGTCCACTCATCTCTGCAGAGACAAATGTCATGGGGATCTGACTGTTTCGAAATAAAAAAAATGAAAAAAGAGGTTTTTACATTATGATCCTTATTAGTTTCCTCCATTACACCAGAATCACTGTTAATTTCATATTTACCTCATGGCCCTTGTAATCTTACTACGTTACGATCGTTTTGTATGACGGAATCCTTAGATTGGAACCCACCTCAACCGTTAGATCACCGAACTGAAAGCTCCATACTTAATTTCCCATGAATAGCAACGTTGGATTTAATTAAAGTATTGAACTAAAATCACGTCTAAGGTATTTTTGTTAAAGGAAATCCAGAAAGATATTAGTACAGTTGGTTTCTTCTCTTTTCTTCTTTAGGGACCATGATATAATGAAATTAATTCTAAAATTCAGTGTAATGGTTATTAGAGATATTACATCATCATGTGCAGAGATGCAACAAGTTTTAATGTATCAACCGTCATCACAAACATAGTGGCTCTACGTGATTGTTGAGATGTCGTACCACATAGATAGTATAAGATCTTGGGTGCCTTTTGAAGTGCGAGAACTATCCACCTATAAACATATTGTCACATTATGGGTTACATCAAACATAGTTAATTATTATGATGTACTTATATGTTAAAAATGCATATATGAAAATTTAATTAAATCTTTATTTCTTATCATAAGATACCTAGCTGCAACATAATTGATCTACTACAATGATACGTATCTTTCATAGTTAAATGTATAACAACGACTATCATTTGTTTTAAAAATATTATTGATTCTTGTGAATAATGTATCAATTGATACATTTCTAGCAAAAAATCACATATCAACATTTATTCGTTGACATTTTATTTTTAGTTGTTGCTAAATAGGAATGATTCTCCACATATAATCTTGGTTATATAACCATTTAGCAATTAATTCACAACATTGCAAATTACAAAAATGAAAGATAATTTTTGAATTAATAATATATGTTGTAATAATTTTAACATTGAAGATTATGTATTTAAAAATTCGTTGCCATAAGTCAGTACTATTATAGTACTAGATGATAATCCTCATAGTTAATGTGATAAAGCACTAATTTGTTTCACAGACTACGACAAAATCAGTCTATGGTTACAAATTATTTAATATCCATTATCATGTTCTTCGTAATTAAATGCATAGAAACGACATTATTCTTACTTGAGTCTTATATAAGTTTGTCTCTTATATAAGTTTGTGATGAATATCATATACAAGCAACCGATAATATATATAGTAATGATTGTTCATTGATTTTTTATTAATGATTACAATATTTTTTACGACAAAGTCAACAAATAAACATCCTCGGATACTGAATATGACATATTATGTATTACATTAACAAGATATAATCTTACAACGAATAATATTTACTAGTATAAAAAATATATCAATGAATATTCAGTTTATTCGCTTCTATTGAAATCTCTAAACAAGAGAATGGCAATAACACATGAACGTGAACATAAACCATCGAAAAGTAAGAGCTTAAAATTGGAGGAAACGCACCCTTTTTGTTTTATTACATTATTAGCATGCATAGATACGATAACGAATATTTTGAATATTTATTGCAATATC
This sequence comes from Ottelia alismoides, assembly GCA_037367405.1. Classification (NCBI taxonomy): domain Eukaryota; kingdom Viridiplantae; phylum Streptophyta; class Magnoliopsida; order Alismatales; family Hydrocharitaceae; genus Ottelia; species Ottelia alismoides. The sequence continues at coordinate 193,843 of JAZKJV010006596.1, read as the reverse complement.
TTCTGATGTTAAATATTAAAATTTTATTACTTGTGTCCTTCTGAGATATTGCAATATCAGTTATGCCACTCCCTTTTGAGAATATCAGTTGTGCCCCGACTTCTTGTGTTTTTATCACATGTACCCTTCCTTACTTTAGCCGCCAATTAGTTGAACCTAACCATGATTTTTGGAAACCATGCTGTGGTTAAGAGCGACATATTTGTCCAATTCCCTCCTTCCCCAACCCCTCCATCCAAACCTTCTCCTCCACCCAATACCATGGTTTTTGTCATAGCATTCGTCAAAATTCCACTGCATTTGGGCAAAAAATATCAACAGAAGAAACATTTCCAATTCAAAAGTAACATTCTTTCAAACAAAAAAATAAAAGGATGGAGAGAGAATGTTTAAATTCTATGAACATCAGACGTAAGGTGGAAGATCGGGGTGATGTACAATCTTGTTGGAGACGATGCTGCTGAAGAGGACAAGAGGAAGCAGACAACGAGCCGAGGACGTATATACCAGTGTGGGTGCCTGGCCACCCCTTGAAGAGGACAATGGAGTCCCTCCCCAAGAACAATGTCATGTGCATGAAAATTCAACCCAAACATCCTATTCTTCAATAAGAATAGTGTCGTTGTGTCTGTTGGGTTGTTTTACCATATAATTTTAATTTTTTATTTATACTCCTAAACTTAGATGTGTATAGTGTCAAGTACAGGAGTGTCGAACTCAAGGAGGCAAACTGTTTAGAAACTAGAGTAAAACTATAGAAAACAAAGGTTTTATTAGTTTCCTACTTTTTGTTTATTTTTAGGTAATTTTCTGAATTTTTATTTGATTTTTAGGAATTTTATATTATTGTTGAGATTTTAATATACCTATATAAGAATATAGGTATACATTTTGCAATTTAATATTTTGGTTTTAATTTTATGGTTTTTATAATTTTTAAGTATTTTGTGATTTTAGTATAATTTTTGAAAATTTTTTATTGTTTTTATTTGGTTTTTAATGTTGAGAACTATATTTTGATTGAAACAATTTATTTTTTTATTTCCAATATAGAAAACAGAAAGAAAATATTTTTATTTTATTTTTATTAGAAAGTAGATGAAAATATCTTCAAAATGGTATATTGTACGTATTTTTATGATTTTTATTGAATTAGTTATGATTTTTCAAAGTTTTATGTATTTTGTATTTTTATTGGTTTTATTATTCAATTTTTATTTTATTTTTGGTTTAATATGTATAATATAGTAAAATATAATGTAGGTAATGTCTATAGAATTTTTAGATCTATTTTATGGACTTGTGTATTTTTTTGTATTTTAAAAGATTTATTAAAATAGAACATTTCTATTTTAGAAAACTGATTTTATACTGTATATAGATTAAAATACAGTATTTATAAGTATTTTTGTTTGTTTTTTTATGTTTTATATTGTATATAATATGTATATAGTAAGTATAGTGGTTGAATGCAATGGTAGGCATGGCTGCTTGGAATCGCGGAGGTTTCAAGGTGGAGGAACTCTCAATCTGATCACAAGTGGTCTTCGAGGCGCTACTCGATGAGGTTCCAAGTAGTGGTGCTCCGAGGATGGCAGTTCTCAAGTGAATCTCTCCGAATAAAGGCTTCGGATCCACTTGCTCCAAGCGATGGCTGATGGTTTCGATCTCAGCAGTGATACTCAAGTAGAGGCGATGGTGTTCCTTTACATTTGCGGTTCAATTTTGATGTGTGTATAGTTCTGAGTGATGTAGATAATAATCCTGCAGAAGATTCAGTGGCTCGAGGACAAAGTACTCAACCAAAATCCAAAGGAGAGTGGTTGCGAATCGAAGATGGTTTTGGTTAGTTTAACAGAGGCAAGAGATAGAACAAGGAGAGAATGGAGGGTTGAGAAGAGAACGAAAGAGACATAGCAGAAGGGAGGAAGGAGAAATCGACAGATAAATAAGAGGAAGATAACATATCTAACCTGGGAAGTGCAGAAGGATACGCCTATGTATTGGAGCACGAAGCTGCAGGGGTCATCGCCTCCACGTGATGGTGGAGATCGCGGAGGCTCGAGCACGCCAGAGCAAAGCTTTTTACTGACGATCACGCCGGACTCCTTACTCCTCACTGCAACACCATGGATTTCCAAGCCCTGTCACGACACTCCGAGGAGGTAGAGCTTAATGGAGACCGAAGCAAATGGCCGATAAGGTCCAAATGAGGGGGATAGGGCTCCTTATATAGGCATCGGAGATGAGGGTTTGTTGGCCGAACACCTTCAAAGCCAACGATCAGACGTTAGGATGTTCGACCAGAGGAGAGGAGAAGGAGGAGAGCAGGAAAGACGTCAGGGAAGGAGAAAGCAGGCGGCGAGAAGAACGGAAAGGGCATGAGGAAGAGCGATCGTGGGAAGAAGGGGAAGAGAGAGAAAAAGGACATTAAAATAATAAATTAATAAATGATTAAAGATTAATTATTAATTAAATTAATTAATTAATTAATTAATTAATAAGTAAGTATATAGTTAGATAAATAATTTAGTAATTAAATAGTTAAATATATAATTAGATATAATAATTAATTAAATAACTTAATAAATAATAATTAGTAATTAAATATATAAATATATAAATAAATAACTAAGTATATATAAATATATATAAATAAATTTTATTTAATTTAATTTATTGATAAAATATTAATAAAATATATAAATTTAAGGGGTGATATATTCAATAATAAAAACTAAGGTACATTGTACATTGTATACCAATATGGTCCCAAAACCCAGTTTTCGCATATTAACTCCGATTTTAGGAAAATCAGTGTCATTTGATAGATAATTTAATAAAAGGAACTATAAAAGTGACTTAGCCAAATTCGGAGTCCATATAGCTGAGTTATGATGTCAGGAAAATTTAGGTCACGGCTTCATGGCTTCGAGATTTATTGGCATTTTGACTTAAGTTATATTTTTATATTTTTCTATTGATTTTTAAAAACATGTTAGAAAAAGAATTAAGTAAAACGAAGTTAAAAATAATTAGTAAGAAATTCAGAAAGTTTCTACATATAATACATATAGACAACGAGTCCTGAATGCCAAAACTCACCCATTTTATTCTAATTTTTTTTGATATTTTTAATAAATAATATTAAGTATAAAACGAAGATTAGAAGTAAGTTTGGTTAATTTGGAGTTTTCTATAAATAGTTATGAACCTTGGAAGTATGCTTTTACGACCTTTTCAGTTCATTATGATTAATTATTTTATATTGAATATATTTTTTGACATTTTTATAAAATAATTTATATTTTTATAAACAACTTTTGTGAAGAAAATTATTTGATTTGATAATTTCTTGATGATAAATAAACTAAGTTAAATATTTATAAGGTGAAAAATGAATAAATATATTTTTGTGATCTGGATTTTTTGATTTTTTATAGAATGGGATCCTGATCTCCACCCTACTTATTTATTTCATCGGCCACGTCAATATTGACCTGGTCTCGGAGTTAGGATCAGTATGCATATATTTTATATACATCCTTCATTTTCTTTTATTTATTCAATTTTCTTTTTATTCTTTTATTTTGGATAAAATAAATGTTAAATATATAATATTAATATTTGTTGTTAGAATGTTAATTAATGGGAATTAGTGAGCATTTACATGTATTTTCTTAAAGATTTTAGCCAAAATGAAAGAATAAAAAGGTGATGAATCATAGATTCATCAGTGCGTCAGGGACTTCTTTGCTGCAAGAGGAGGTTTGGGGAAGATCTGACGGTAGGGAGTGGAGTTGATTAGCAGTGGAGTTGAGAGGATGTGTTTGCAATTGTGAGGGGGTCAAGAGAGGGGCTGACGGGGGTGGTTAGCGGTAGAGAAGGGGAGTTGAAGTGGAGGATCTTGAGAGAAATCGTAAATGGAGGAGGAGGTCGGAGCGAAGAATCTTGGGGCAGAGGTCGAGGCGGATGAGATTGGGGTGAAGGGGTTGGGATGCATGATCTTGGTGCTGGAAGAATGGGTGGATGAGGAGGAGGGGTTGGAGGAGGCGTGGATGGGGAGAAGGGGTTGAAGGAGGAGGAAGAGGGGCAAGGCTGGGGAGGACGGAGCTGGTCGGAGGTGGAGGAGGTGTCGGAGGGGGTGACGCTGTGGAGGAAGGGGAGGGGGAGGAGGGGGGAGGAGGGTTGGGGTTGGGGAGGAGGGGGTAGGGGAGAAGGAGGTTGTCGAAAAAGGAGGGGAGAGGGAGGAAGAGTGAAGAAGGACATATCTAGCCAAGTAAATCAATATAATTACCTTTGTGTCCCAAAATTTAATGTCCATTTGAGATGCATATGGACGACAACTAACTCGAGAGGCACAAGTGATAAATGTGAAAGAAGTCACGACACAAGTGATATTCCAAAAAAGGAAGGGTCATAACTGATATTGCAAGATCTCAGATGGAACAAGTGATAAAAACCCTTAAATATGTCAACAACGAATACTATACACTGTAAAATTAACTTCTAATGTGTAATGAGCAACGAATATCATAAACTGTTTGTAAACGTTCATATAAAAAACGACTTATTTATTGAATTACTTGTTAAGTTTTGTATTAATCATTGTTAAATTTAACAATGATTAAAAAAGTTCACGGATAATCGGTGTTACCAACAAATACAACAACCATTGTGAATTTAAAGAATCAAGCAATGAATAATATTCTTTGCTATATATTTAACTATGGAAATTATGTCAGTTGATGTGAAATTATTCATTTCCTTAAATCAAAGTTGTTGTAACGCTAATTCCTACATTGATATACTTGTGTACGCCTAGATGTTGGGACCCCAAAGTTCACATTGAAGGGACCAAATATAGGTAGATATGATGCATATCATCTTTAACCAACGAATATTATTCATGAATCTCAAAATATCTTACTGATTTCGATTTCAAGCATAATGACCCTAAGGCTAGAGGAATGATAAGTAACATGAGAATATATATTGACCCCTTAAACATATTTTTGCGCATTCTAATTCTTAGAATATTCAATTGGCAGAACATATGTTTAAGGACAATAATTATATCATTGTAGGATATTTTTATAATTATATCATTCGAATCAACTAATTGGTCTGCAGTGGCTCCCTTAAATTACAGAACAAAGTTCGAATCCCCTAAACACCTCATTGTACTAGAAAAAAGGAGACTTACCCTGTATCTAAAAAAAAGTAAGATATTCTTATAAAAAGTATAAAGCATTGGTTAGGAAAGTTGCGACAGTTCACAATGCGTTGGAACCGCTGTAAGATACAATGTTATGTTCTGGATTTTAATTTCCCCTTATAATCCAAACCCATAGATTGCACTGTCTTTGTAATTTTAAATTGCAGAAGATGTAAAGATATATAATACATCGTTCTTAATTATCCACTACACTATACAATTGAATAACGTCGGAAATATACATTATCTAAAAAATAGGAGAGAGAGAAAACGAGGAACTTTACTCGAGACATCATATGATATAATATACACCGACGACACAATAAAGGTCCACGTTCTTCAAAGCTATATCATTTAAGAACCATAATTCGATGTACTCCTTTTTTTTAACAGGTAAAGCAGAGGGATTTAAAATCCTGATCTTTTGGATGATAGATACACCTTTCTACCATCAGACTATTGGATGTACTCCTGTTGAAATTAAACCACATCTTTTCTAGCTTTCAACAAGAATTTACAAATATAACAGAAAACCAAATCTCTCTTCCCGGACCCTCTTACACTAAAAAAAGGATAGTTGACGAGTTTTTTCCCATTCAGGGCATGTGGTCCTTCCAAATGCTCGGTTAGGGCATGTCAGAAAAAGTTTTCCCAGTCAGGATTCGGCGAATGGTTCGCCGTTTGCCGATCAACACTATTCCGGAAAAGTTTTCAATTTTTATATTATAAAAAATAATATATAAAAATATTTAGAATTCTCAATCGGCAAATGATTTGCCGATTGAGAATTCCAAATATTTTTATATATTATTTTTTATAATATAAAATTGAAAAGTTTTCCGGAATAATATTATATATTATTTTTACTGTACGATCGGCAAACGGTTCGCCGATCACCGATCGGCGAATCATGCCCTGACTGGGAAAACTTTTTCAGACACGCCCTGACCGTGCATTTGGAAGGGCTCCATGCCCTGACTGGGAAAAAACTCGTAGTTGACAACCTGTAAATGCAGTGGCGGGCCCAAGATTATAGGCTAGGCAGGGCACACTTCAACTTTCAATGGAAGGAGGGGGGCACACAAATGCATATAGGGATTTTTGAAGGGGCATTGTGGAGGCTATTCAAATGTCAAAAGAAATTGAGGGGGGCACGTGCCCCCCTTCCCCACAACATAGGTCCGCCACTGTGTAAATGACAAATCTACCAATTAAATTTTAAGTAGTATTCTTTCTAAACTCTTTGCTCACCGTGATCATCACTAACATTCTTGCATCCTTCAAACAACCTCCCAATATAATTACATCCGTCAAACCACCTCACAATATAATTAAAGCGATCGAAAAAAAATAGAAGAGACTTCCCTTAAAAATATAAGAGCAACCCACCATCGCCCATCTCTTAGGACTGTATATCTAGTCCCATGGAAAATGACGGTTTGGATATCATTAACTTCGGGGACGTTCGGTTTCGGAATAAGCAGGAATAATGATGAGAAATAGTGAGAATAATGATCTATTATATGTTCGACTGAAAAGATAAGAATAAGGAGAATAAGGTGGAATAAAAGTAGGTAAGGTGGAATAAAGATAGGAATAAGATGAAATAAGGTGAAATAATGGGATGTAGATGGGAATAGTCGTACTCTTGAGAACCACACCAGATAGAGAATTGACCTCTTATTCTAGTAGTTATTCTCCAACGAACATGACCTTAGAGTATTTAAAATGCCCATAAATTAGTGAAATTCATGGATTATATTTTATGGGATTTTTACCTCAAAAATCTTATAAACTTTGTAAATTACCTCCACGGCCTTTGAAACAACCTAATTCCCCCCTCAACCCCGTAAACTTGCTCCGTCTTACCCCATGAACCCTACCATCAACTTTTACTTTATTGGAGTCAATTACTTGGGTTAAACTTGAGTTAATCTAACCAAAGCAAATCAGATGGTCGATCTTCAATCTCCCTTTCGTCTTCCTTCTCCTACCCCCTTCTTAATCCTCTTCTTCTACCAAATAAAATGGGAGCCATCGTGATGGACATGGAAGGTGGTAGACCTGAAGGAAGAGGCGGAGGTCAAGGAGGAGGAGGGTGCCCTCACCGCGGATCGGGAGGAGGAGGGGGAGGTTGGGAGGTGCCAATTCCTGCTGTAGGTGGAGGCGGGGCAGGAGGGTAGAGGGGCGGAGTAACAAGGTGAGGAGGGGGAGGCGGTGGAGGGGGCAGTCTTGCTGCAGGCGGAGGGATGTGAGGAGGGTGGCGGGGTGGAGGAGTAAGGGGAGGAGGGTGGAGGGGTCGAAGGAACAACGGGAGGAAGGGGAGGTAGTCCTGCTGCGAACAGAGGCATGGTAGGAGGGTCATAGGGGTGGAGGAGCAAGGGCAGGAGGGTGGCGGGGCCGGAGGAACAATAGGAGGAAGGGGAGGCGGTCAAGGGGGTGGTTTTATTGCGGGCGGAGGCATGGGAGGAGGATGGCGGGGGTGGAGGAGCAAGGGTAGGAGGGTGGCGGGGCCAGAGGAACAACAGGAGGAAGGGGAGGCGATGGAGTGGGTGGTCTAGCTGCGGACGGAGGCATGGTAGGAGGGTGGTGGGGGTGGAGGAGCAAGGGGAGGAGGGTGGTGGGACCGGAGGAACAACGGGAGGAAGGGGAGGCGGTGGAGGGGGCAACTCCTGCTGTGGGTGGGTGTCTCGTGCTCACCCGCAAGATGCATGACTTGGGCATGGAGGTGAATGGTCATCCGGAGGAGGAAGAAGAGGCAGAGGTCAAGGAGAGGCGGAAGGGGCTAGGAAAAGGAGGAGGACGGGCAACAGCGGATGAAACAGAGGAGGGAGAGGGGTAGGGGCGGGGGAGAGGAATGAAATGTACATAGGAGAATGGCATGGTTTGTAAAATTTTTAAACAAAGAGGTCAATATGTGCCTCTCATAATGTAGAAAGCCTTTCATGCATAATGTCACCACGAGTGTTTTTAAGCACTGATGCACCGGTACACCTGCTTTTGCACTTGTACGCAAGAGTTGCTATTGTGTCGATACGCACTCTCAATGGTACATGCTCATTTACTTGTTCATCCGACATAATTCCTTAATGTTGCATCGCTACATCTCTGACTTACACCAGCACACTTTATGTTGTTGAAATTTGAACTTAGCCATTCTTGATATTTACATTATTGACAGCTTACGTGCATCAGTACAATGCACCAATTTTTGCATGGATGCATCTTGGCTGTCGATAATATCATGATCTTATTTCGCTAACGCAGCATCGGTTCATCTAAAGTTGCAATGTTACACCAGTAGTTGAAAGTTGTTTCTCAATTGTATGTTTGTGAAATCAATTGGCTTCTTATATTCTTAGATCCCTGCGAGACTATAAAAGGATCACATTGCACCTATTTTAACTCTCTCAAATAGAACAATATTTCTTTATTTACCCATACCCTAAGCTAGTCCTTGGTTAATTTTTATGCATTAAGAAAAGTCTAGCAAAGCATGGCTTTGTTCTATGAATTTGACACAAGAGGACGATGAATTGTGCTCCAATAATACATCCAATAATCATTGCAAATTAAAAACTATAAGTCACGAAATATAGGCGAGGATGGAAACCGCAATAGATACGTCGATTTAATATGGCAACTCGCATGGGTAAAAATCACAGTCCATAACTTCCCATTTTAAGATTTCTTCTCCGCTCTATTAGTGATGCTTTCTTTAATTATTAATACTTATTGAACTGAGGGTAGCATATCTTCATGTATAAATTATATCTCTCGTAGACAAAACCAAAATGAGATTTTATCTCTAGTAGCGAAGAAAGCCACAACCCGGGTACCTATACACCAATTCTAAAGGAAAACAAAGTGCCATATTAGTGTATAATTTTAAATTGCAAAATTACTCAAGCTTAAAGTAAATCTAACAATGAGAGTGATGCTCTTGAATGTGTGTATATGACTTGAGAGCACTTGAGAACAACAAAGATTACACTAGAGCTTGAAAACTTGAGTATATGCATATAATTGAAGCTCACAACTTGACTTTTATGAGTATATAGGACTTCTTAGTATTGGTAAAGTGTAAGGGAATTAGGAGTCCTATTTATAAACATATAAGTACGGCTTATTTTTAAAAAAAAACAAGTCAAGGTTCTTTCATCATAATGTAAAAGGTTACAGTCAAGATAGCCCATAAACCTCGCAATCAACAAAAATCCCTCAAAGTTTCAGGATAGAGGAGGTTTGGGGCCTGCATATATGTGGATCATAAATAACAACGAAATTAAACAAACCATCTTAAGTCCATTAACCCAAAAACTAAACCATCTAAACACTGCCCAAAAGAAAGAAGTGCAAGACCAACAAAAAGTGTCACTAACGATCAATAACAGATATTCATTTAAAACATAATAGTCGACATAAAGAAATGATTAGTCGATTGAAATATAAATTAGTCAATTGGTCAAAAGGGTTAGTCAACTGATTGCCTCAATGGTATTGGAAATTAGGATTAGTATTCTAACAAAATACTGACGAATCCATGTTTTATCGTCTCTATTCTTTCATTTTATCTAAATCTTTGGTAAAATACATGTAAATATCAATTAGTTCTCACTAATTAACATATTAAATCCACTTGCTAATATTGTATATTTAACATTTATTTAATCTAAAATAAAAGAATAAAGAGAAAACAGAAATTAAAATTAAAAGAAAGAAGTATGCAAATATGTGCGACTGATCCTAAACCATGAGACGTGGTAAATATTGACATGGTTGACAAGTGAATAAAAGAGAAGGAGATAGGGTCCATATCTATAAAAATCTCCAAAAAAATTTGTACATATGCACATTATTCACCTTCGGCAAATTTTTATCTATTTTATTTATCATTCAGATGAGCTATAACTAATTTTTTCCTTATTCAAAGTTGTTCATAATAATGTATATTTATCTTTACAAAATATCATAAAAATTATTCTATGTATAACATGATACAAAGATCGAAAAAGCCATAAAATGAACCATTCACTGTTGGATATCTACTCCATATGTTATCAAAATTCACATAACTCACTTTCATTGTATTTAGAATTAAGTTATGTTTAAAATGCTATGATATAACTAAAATCAGAGTCAAGACGTGGAAATAAGCTTTTCGGGGTATTTTGTTATCTATACAACAGTATATTCCATTATATTTATTTTATTCTTTGTATTTTCTTCTTATTTGTATTTTTATTATTTTACCATCATTTTATAATATATATATAATATAAATAAAAATTTCAGAAGTTAAAAATAAATAAATAAATAAATAATCTTAATATATAAGTAAATTATACCTATATTATGCATATTTCTATTTATCATTGTAAATAATGTAATAAAAATTAAAAATATATTTATAATGTGTGTAAAATAATTAAATTACTCAATTATAAAATAAATACTTAAAGCAATTATTATATTATATATATGTAAAAATTACCTATAAACTATCTTAATTAATTAATTTTATTATATAAATTAGGATTTTTATCAATTGTGCCTCTTTGAGATATTGCAATATCAGTTATGCCCTCTTTTTTTGAATATCAGTTGTGTCCCCCGATTTCTTGTTGTTTCTATCACTTGTGCCCCTTGGGTTAGTTGTTGTACTTCCCCAACACAAACAGACGTTAACTTTGAGGACAAAAGGGGAATTAAATTAAAAAAGAAGGGATTTAAAGGTTGAAGGAGAGATTGTAACGCTCCCGCTACCCTTGTTAATTCAAGCAAATTAATGTTCAAATTAATTACTAATGTTCATTGCAGTCGGATAATGAGAGCAAATCAAAAACCACTTTTAATTAAGGCAAGTTAATTTCGAGCGGCACTTTTTTTTACTTGGTTGGAAGTCCAAGGTCAAACTCAGGGAGGCAGCTGTCTCCTTAGGTGATTTTTAGCAATGTCCAAAGTGTGATTTTCAGGGAATAATATTTTTGGTCTTTTTTTTAGTTTTTTTATGCAAGACACATGCAAAATCAGGCCAATTTAAATGTTAATTCAGATAAGTGATCAAATTAAGTCCAAAAATAATGAAACTTGGCCAGATGATGAAATATGATGTAATTAAGCTACCCTATTTTTTTAGAATTTTCTGACACTAAATGAATTAACTACGAATTAAAAATGAATGCAAGGTGATTTTGACTAATTTAATTTTATAAATATCAAATCACAATATTTTTGGGAAAAAAATATCCTAGATAGATCTAAAGTTGAGGAATCCATGAATATAATCAAACCTTAATTTTGATGTGAAATGAACCTATTAAAAATAAATTAAGGAATTCACCAAATGAATTATTTAGGCTTCGAAATGTGTGCAATTAAGATGAAATTTTTTATGCAAGGTGAAGCTAATTATCCTAGATCTAATGTGATTTTTTAGGAATTTTTGCAATCACAAAGAAATTACTACTAATTTAAAGGTGAAATTGGGCAAAATATGACAAAAATGAACCAATTAATTAATAAAAAAATTCTACTGATATTACAAAAATATGCCACGTATCACATAATAAGGAGGACAATGTAAGCTACACAATGCAATTTTTCAAACTCAAAAATGAATTAATATGCATGCCTAAATATGCGTGCAAAGATAAGGGTATAAATGCAATTACAGAAATTTAAATTGCTGAAAATAAAACATACTGACAAGGACGTTGATGCAATTACCTAGAATGCAGGGGGTAGATGCAAATTTTCCACGGATCACATGCTCGTCACGTGAAGTGCGCCTGGCAGGGACTGAAGTGTAATATGGAAAACCTTCAGGGGCCTTGATGCAATTAGCCCAGGAAACACGTGCAGATCACGTAGGGTCCTTAGGCTCGGAGGACTTCGGTGGCTCGGGACGAGGCTCGGGTGCAGCTGGAGGTTCGGGCGTTGGCTCGGAAAAGCTTCGGGGATCCGAGCCTAGTGGTCGGGGAGGAGGCTCGGATCGGGCAACGTGGTGTGCTCTGGACTGTGCGATCTGGTGAAGATCGATGGTTGTTGTGGGCTCAGGGACGAAGACGTGGTTGATCAACAACCGTCAGATCGAAGAGGATCCAATGGTCGTTGACGCTCGATGAAGATGGCTGCGTGGTCGCTCTGTCGCCGCTGGATCAAGATAAATCCAACGGCTCTCTGCTGCTCTGGCGTTTGGTGACGTGGCGTGATCAGATGTGTGGGATCCGCCTGATCGTACGGCTACACCGCGAGGTGACGTGGCAGATCGGGTGTCGCTAGATCAATGGAAATCCAACGGCCTTCTAGGGCTCTGGTGCTCGTCGACGTGGATGGCTGGTAGCCGTTCGATCAAGAGGATCGTACGGTGGGTGGACTTCATGCCCAACGGTCCTCCGCCTCCTACGGCGGAGGAGGCTGGGCTCCGGCGAAGGGTCTCGAGCTCCGCCTCTTCCTGTGGTCGTCGATGGGGCTCTCCTGAGATTGCTAAGAAGCTGGAGATGATCGTGGGAACGTCAGGGAGCGGCCGGAGGTCTTAGCTGAGGCAGGAGTGAGCTGGAGATCGGGGGCGGTGAAGCTCGAACTGAGCTCTGATGAAGTTCCGACCAGTGACAACGAGGGTACCTGCAGGGGTTAGAGATATAGCCGAAGCGTGCGTGTGCTCGTGGAATTGTGTTGAGTGAGAGGTGAGGCCTATGGGGAAGTGGGGATGGCAGGTGATCGAGCCCCGCCAAGGTGGCAGAGCTGGCGACGGTGGAGGATGAAGTTTATCGTCGGTGTGATCAGAATGTAGCGGAAGATCCCTACTCCGAGGCGGAGCTCGGAGGATGGTCGGGAGGTGGTGAAGATACGCGGAGGAGTAGAATAAATTAGGAGAAAAATGAAGCGGACAGAGAAGATGATCAGAGGGGCGATGACGGATGCTACCTGGGGAATGGAGTTCAGATCTGAGCTCTTGGTCGTCGCTCGAAGGTCGATAGTAGGCCTGAGCTCGTGCAGCTCGCAGAGGAGGCTGCAGCACGGCGTGGATGACCGTGGATCTCACCGGAGAAGATGCCCGTTCTTCGCTCAACGTCTCAAGGAATTGCTGTCACCAAGTCGAAGGCCGGAGCTCAGGGAATCTCTTTGGAATGGCGGATAGGGATGGAAGTAGCTGGAGGTGGTTAATTTATAGGACAAGGGTGACAGCAGGAATGGAGAGGAGGTGAAGTTCGTGGACGTTGTGGGGCGATTCTGGTGGTAGTCGTGAAGAGTGAGGGAGCTGGCGAGGATGAGGGACAAGTAGGCTTAGTCGTGGTGGCGTTGGTGATCGGAGAAGGTGGCTGGCGTGGGGCCGAAAATAGAAAGGGGACGGCCCCTTGCGCAAGATCGAGAACGTGGGAGTGAGAAGGTCTGGAGGTAGAAGACGAAGTCTCGGCCGTCGGATCTTGTGATCCAACGGCTGAGAAGTTGGCGCTAGGGAACGTCTGAGATTAGATCCAGGAGAAGCAATCGAAGGCCGATGAAGTCTCCACGTGTCGAGCTGCGGGAGCAGCGCTAACGGGCGATTCAGATCAGATCTGGACGTAATCGGATGGTGGTTATCGAAGCGACAATAGATGGTGGTGATCAACGAGATGAGGGCAAGATCGGAAGGTGCACAAAGCGCCAAGTGGCAAGTTCTGGGAGAGGCGCTAGCGGAAGGTTGTGATGAGATCTGGGGATTGATCGGGCGGTTGAGAGTGGATGTGAGTTTGGATGGCACATATGAGATCTTGGGCGTTATGATGGAGGGTGGAGGGTGCGCCACGTGTTGTGATATGAGTGCGGCGCGAACGGAGGGCGGTGATCAAGGATGGGAGAAGATCAGACGGCTAGGGAAAGAGGCGGACATGGAAAGAGGTGGGCCATTGGTTCAGGGGAAGATCCAACGGCCCAAAGCGCGGGCGGATGATGCAAAGGGGAGCGGACCACGTGGCGCAATCAGAGGGCGCCATGTGGTCGGTTGTGAGTGGCTGCAAGAAGAAATGAGATTAGAGAGAGAAGGAGGTCGAATTTGGAAAAACTCAAAACATGAAAGTTGTAGATCTCGATGATATCTACATGTTTCATGTTGACCAAAAAAGGGGATGAGGTCAAATATGATACAAAAAATACAGGAATACAAATATATACAGATATAGTATACATAGAGGCCCCAAAACCCAACTTCTTCCTACGAGCTCCGAATTGGATGAAATTAGTCTCATTTAAAAGGTCTCTGGATGTGTATTCATCTGAAGGTGAGTAGACCAATTTTGGAGTTGGTACAAGAGAACTATGGGCCTTCTAAGGTCTAGGGGTTCTAGGGCTTTATTGGGTTTTTACAAAGGATATCTCTGACTTTCTTCCTTATATCAATTAAAGGTGTATATATCATAAGGGAGGTGTTGTTTTATAGGTGGATATTTTACAAGTGGTCTTGGCTTCTTATTTAATGCAAATATGAATGCTAAAATGCAAATGTTATTAATGTATGCATGAATGTTAATTATGCAATATAAGTGGAAATATGCAACTAATTACTCGGGAACAAAGCTCAATTTTCAACTTTTAGAGTCATGAATCACAGATTCATCACCCCCCTATACTTAAACCTTGCTCGTCCCCGAGCAACTAAATGAAATGCAAGAGTGAAATGATTTTGGGTTCCATACCAAGGTCATGAACAAAAGTTGAAAATGGAGATTGACTCGACCTTTGGATTAATTGTGTGAAGGTAACTCAAATAACCCAGTCCAGTAACTCTTTCCTCAAGGAGCGGGGTATTCCCTTCTAAGTTCAAGTGCGACCAGCTCAAGAGGAGGGGGTAGAGAAAAGAATGGACGGTAGCCAGTGTAGCTACCTATCCTGGGATGCCTGACCAGTGTAGCCAAGTCATCCAGCTGCAGACTTCTTGCTAATATACATACTTCGACATGTATTTTTTTTCACTTGGATCTGTCTGATTTTTTTGGAGCTCTTACAATTTTTTTCTTTTTTTTCTCTTTTTTTTGATCTATATACAAGGTGCAGCATGTAATGTACACCAGGAGTTTTTCCTCTTGAGCCAGTAGACTATCCCTCTTTTGAAGCATTATTGCAACCCACAACATCTCGTCCTTAGATGTCAACACCACCAGACTTGGTTGAGATGCACTACCCTCCCTAGAGGAGGACGGATGTTTCCACCCGTGTGCTACTCCAAGCTAAAGGATTCTACCTCCTCACCACCTCATCAATGAAGAGATACGTGCATGGTGCTTGTCCAAGTTAGGTCATTATCTAAAAGAATCATGCGTGTGCACGAGATATTCTACTTAGACTAATCAAGATGACATGTGAACATAGACTTGCGGACTCGAAGAATTAAGTCAATTGATCTGAGAAATCTTAACTCCAGTTCCAATAAGGTTCCTCTGAAATTCGGTGGATTAAGGTCAAATCAAGTCCTTCCTCAACATCTACTCATAACTTGGTTCAGAACCCACTAGCTTTTCACTTTGCATATGCAAGATATGCAGATGAGATGCAGATGACATGCTATGTAGATGAATGTAAATGCAAGACTCTTTTTCTTTTTTTTTTCTTTTTTTTGAATGCAAGGATGATATGCAAGAGTAAATAAGAAGCCTATAGTTGTTTTTTTTCAAAACTTTGGTATACCTCCTATGTTACAACAATTTACAAGATATTATACAAGTGTTATACAATATACAAGTATACAATTTTTTTTTCAATTTTTACAAAAGTTTTACAAGTATTAATTTTTTTTTCAATTTTTACCCATCTGTAATTATTGCAAAATAAATACAAAAAGTACGCGAAAATACGCGAAAGTACGAGCTATGGGTAAAGTATATATGTAATATATACACGCCCCCTATACTTAGCGTGTGCTATGTCCTCAGAGCACGAAAAGCGAGGAAAAAGACATAGATCGTGCTCGGCGTAGGAGAGCTAAAATAACAAAAGGTAAAAAAGACGCTCTGCCCCCCTATACTTAGGCTCTGGCAGCCTGAGTGTAGAAGAAGATCAAAAAATGGGGCGAGCGGGGTTAAGAGGAGAAATGGCAGAGTATATACACGACGGGCATCGGTTCCCCCTATACTTAAGCTCTGATCAGCCTAAGTATAAGACAAGAGTGAGTGTAAGAACCGATGTGATCTGGAGGATGTACAGTGAACAAACTCAGGTGGCTCATCCCCCCTATACTTAGGATCTGGTCATCCTAAGTATAGTCCAAGATAGTGATTAATGAGGAGGGGATGGGTTACTAGAGTCGCGGGGGAGAAAGGATAGAATGTACAGGAATGATGATATATACAAGTGAGTCGGTCTGAATCTTTCAAGATGCTGCTGATGGCTAGAGCTCACTGCTGCAAGGTCTCATACGCGGCTCGAGGTGTATCTGCTGAATCTGTCTCGCGCATGAATACAATCTCCTCAACATGGACTAACTGCTCATTGGATTCGACGAAGTGCTTCAACAGTTGTCCATTCACTAGAAATGTCGGTGCGTCATCTGCGAGATCTGAGATCTCGACACATCCACTATCATGCACCGTACAGACGACAAATGGGCCTGTCCACTTGGACTTCAACTTGCCTTGGAAGATCTTCAGCCTAGCATTAAACAACCATACCTTTTGTCCAAGAACAAAGGTCTTTCGTTTGATATATCTATCATGCAAACGCTTCACCTTGTCCTTATACACCAAACTGTTGTCATATGCGCGGTTTCTGACTTCCACAAGCTCATTCTGATCCATATCTCTCTGCTTCTACCCAAGGTGCGTGTTCCAATTGACCTTCTTGATTGCCCATTCTGATTTATGCACTAACTCTGCAGGCAAATGGCATGACTTTCCGAATACCATTCGGAATGGGGAGGTTCCTAACGGTGTCTTGTAAGCTGTCCTATACGCCCAGAGGACTTGATCCAAGATCTGAGACCAGTCTTTCCTGTCTGGGCAGACAAGCTTTTGCAATATAGTTTTCACCTCCCTATTCGACACCTCAGTCATACCATTGGTCTGTGGGTGGTAAGGACTCGCGACACGATGTTCGATGCCGTAGTCCTTCAGGAGTTTCTTCACCTCCCGATTTACAAAGTGGCTACCCCCGTCTGATATCATCATTTTGGGGATCTCGAACCTAGAGATGATGTGTTCTCTGATGAATTTACAGACAGTCCTGTTGTGTGCGGCTCGGGTCGGGATAGCCTCCACCCATCCGGATAGATAATCTACCGCAAGAAGGATGTACTCGAATCTGTGGCTAACAGGGAATGGGCCCATGAAATCGATGCCCCAGGCGTCAAAGTCATCACAAATGATGACAGGCTGCATGGGCATCTCATCCTTGGAACCAACGGTTCCTCCCATTCTCTGGCATTCTGGACACGACTTCGCAAAGGTGACGGTATCGCAAAACATAGTCGGTCAGTAGAAGCCACACTGAAGTACCTTCCATGCAGTCCTCTTTCCGGAGTGGTGTCCTCCTGCCTCCAAGCTGTGGCATAAAGAAATGACACTTTGGTATTCCTCCTGAGGAATACATCATCTCCAGACACAATCCGGTCCTTCGAAGAAAAGGATCGGATCCTCCCAATGGTAGTGTCTAGCGTCCGACTTCAGTCGGTCGATGTGGCTCTTTCTTGGAGACAAGATAGTTCACGATGTTGGCGTACCATGGGAGTGAGTCGACAACAAAAGTCGACTCGTCAGGGAAGGAGTCTCGAATAGGTGAATCCTCGGAAGTATTAAGATCTTCGAGACGAGAGAGATGATCGGCTACTACGTTCTTCTTTCCAGGTTTATCACGGATGTCCAAATCAAACTCCTGGATAAGCAAAATCCATCGAAGAAGACGCGCTTTTGCGTCCTTCTTCTCCATTAAGTATCGTAGTGCCGTATGGTTTGTGAAAACGATTATCTTGGATCCAATTAAATGAGATCTGAATTTGTCCAAGGCAAACACTACCACAAGCATCTCCTTTTCCGTAACTGTATGGTTACGCTGAGCGGTATCAAGCACTTTGCTTGCATAGTGTATCGCAGACGGGACACTATTCCTTCTCTGTCCTAACACATCCCCAACAGTAAAATCTGATGCGTCCGTCATGATCTCAAAAGTTAGAGACCAATATGGGGCTTGTAGGATAGGTGCGTCCATGATCATTCCTTGCAATAACTTAAAGGCCTCAAGACATTTGTAATCAACAACAAACTCCATGTCTTTGCTAAAAGATCAGTTAGTGGTCGGGCAATTTTAGAAAAATCCTTAATGAATCATCGATAAAATCCGACATGCCCGAGGAACGACCGCAACTGCTTGATGTTGGTTGGTGGCTGAAGTCGTCTGATCACATCCACCTTGGAAGGGTCAACCTCCATTCCTCTCTTGGAGATGACGTGCCCCAACACAATGCCCTCCGTCACCATGAAGTGACTTTTCTCCAAGGAGAGCACCAGATTGACCTCACAACATCATTTGAGGACTCGGTCCAGATTCCTAAGACAGAAATCGAAGGAATCGTCGTGAACTGAGAAGTCATCCATGAAGACTTCCAGGAATTCGTCGACCATTTCGGCGAATACAACAATCATGCACCTTTGAAAAGTACCTGGAGCATTGCATAACCCAAAGGGCATGCGCCTGAAGGCATAGGTACCAAAGGGGCATGTGAACGTGGTCTTTTCCTGGTCCTCCGGAGCTATGGCTACTTGATTGTAGCCCGAGAACCCATCCAAGAAACAGAAGAACTCTTTCCCCGCTAGTCTCTCTAGGACCTGATCAATGAATGGTAGGGGAAAATGATCCTTCTTTGTCGCGACATTCAGGTGTCTGTAATCCACACAGACGCACCACGACGTGGGCACTCGCGTCACGATCACCTCTCCGTCCTCTTTGGTGGTCGTCTGAATTCCCGATTTTTTAGGGACTACATGGATCGGGGCCACCCATTTAGAGTCAGAGATGGGGTAAATGAAACCCACGTTGCACCATTTCTATATCTCCTTCTTTACTACCTCTCACAAATTTGGATTCAATTGATGTTGAAATTCACGAGAGGGTTTGGCTTCATTCTCCAAGTAGATATGGTGCGAACACAGAGCGGGATTTATCCCATGGAGATCGGAAATGCTCCAGCCTATCACCTTGCAGTTTTTCTCCAGGATCTCTAGCAAGCGAGATTCCTGATCCTCGGTCAATCGCAAACTGATGATGATCGGATATTTCTTATCCTGACCCGCAAGGAAGGCGTATTTCCGTGTTGTGGGTAAAGGCTTGAGCTCAGGTATGGTGTGATCGTCTAGGAAATTTGGCTCAATCGAATATGGCTCGGTGTTGGAAGTGGCTGGATCTTTCTCTGTAATTATTGCCACCAAGTTGTTCGGCTCTGGAGTCGGATCGTCAAAGGTCTCCATGCAATCGGCAAAAGCCTCATCCGACTCGTCATCCTCATCTTCCTATTGTCCTAAAGAGGTAAGGACTGACAGGCCCAGCTGGGCCTCTAAGTCATCGAAGATGTAGGGCGATGCAAGTTCTGAGATGTACTCGTTTCTGAGGACCTCGCAAATTGATTCATGCACGGGATCATCTCCGGAGGGGAGGGACTCATCGGTGCTGGCTGGGTTCTGCTTCCATGGCCCAACTATGTCTACATGATCGCAGTCTGCTTCGGTTGAAGAGTACTCGATGCTGGATTCAGAATCCGATCTCTGCCATCTGGTCTGCTTCATCTCAAGTTCCTCATCTCCGCCTGGAGTTTGAAACTGGATCTTCCCGATCTTGTAATCAAATAAGGCCCCCACTGTCTTGAGGAAGGGCCTGCCTAAGATGATCTGGGAGTCTCTCCAATTACGAGGGATTTCCATATCTAGGACCGTGAAGTCCACCATGTATTCCTAGCCCTCAACTTTGATCACAACATTCCTCAATTCTCCTTGGGACCTCTTGGTTGATTTATCAGTGAACTACAGGAGGGCTCTAGATTTCCTAAGAGGTCCGAGATTATGCCACTCATAGAGGGCTGTAGGCATTAAGTTAATTGAGGAACCATTGTCTAGGAGAGTGCGTGCAAACACGATGTCATCAACATGACTCACTACATAGTGTGCACCCATGTCTCTTCGTTTCCTTGGAAACGAGTTCTTTATTGCACAAGTCGTGGCTACTGATAGAACGTGTTTCTCAACACGGCTTTTGGTCTTCCTGCTAACCCTAGTAGGTGTGCATCTCACCTTAAGGTATTTTTGAAATGCAGGGGTCATTTCCATGTACTTGTCGAAGGGGATTGTGACCTTGATGTGTTTGTTGCAGAACTCTGCCATCTCAAGGTCATCTTTTTGGATTTTTTTAGTTTTCTTCTTTCCACCCTTGAGAGCTCGGGGGAAAGGGATTATTAACTCCAACTCATATTATGAAACTGAAAAGTTTTCATTGAAATCTGGAACTGAGTTCTGTACACGACTCGGACTCTTAAACAGACTCGGACTCTGACTCTGACTAAAAGGAAAATGCTGAGGCAAAACTGATGATGCGTCTTCCGCGACTTTATGATGGTCTTCCTCAGATGGAGGTGCATGCTTTTCATTGGTTCCGTCGGACTCTCTGCTGATGTGGGATTGCTGCTTCGAGGACCCAGGCGTCCTCTTCTTCTGCCGGTGGTGATGGTGGTGCTGCTCCTCTTCTACCTCCAAGTTCTCCTCAAGTAGAGACTTGGCAGCTCCTTCCTTCGGTGTCCGTGCCCCATCAGGTATGGTCACGGTCCTTCCGCTCCTGAGGGACATATGATTCACATTATCATACAAAAGGATCTCATGTTCAGATAAGTAATTATCCTAATAATATACCTGATCACGAGGTCGGTTCTGGACATGGGTTAAGTTATTCGGGTTGGCCTGAACCTGTTCGGGAATTGGGATCTTTGGCACCATCTGTTGATCCTGGATACGAGAGACACGATTCAGATCGATTCTCATATCCAGATAGTCATTTTGGATTTGTTGGACCCTATCAGACAGGGCCTGGATTGCCAAGGTGAGGGACTCCAATTCGGTGGGCTGGGCTTGATGCTGACTTGCGGACGAGATTCTGTACTGGCCCTGCTGGCCATGCCGATACTGCTGCTGCTGGTGGGACGGTGTCGGGCCCTGCTGAAATGTGCGCTGCTGCTGCTGGTGCTGCAGAGGCTGGTACCCTTGTTCGGACCTGGACTGAATAAATAGCGGTGCGGGGACGGAGCTGGTTCCTTGGTAAGCTGGGGCAGGTCAGTGAGGCTGACCGTTCCCCATCCCCGACTGTCTGCTGACGGGGTCACGGCTGTACCACAGCCTGTTGTTCTCAAACACCTGCGGAGGCTCCTCGTATCCGGTCTCCACTTGTGCTGGTGCATGCTGGTCCTGCTGGGTGTAAGTCTGATCCTCCACCCAGCCGCTCTGATGCCCCGATTCCTGCTCCTGTACAAGATGGACTCTGTGCACAGGTGCATGTGGTGCAGAAGGGGCAGGTAGCTTTATCTTAGCTACCATCTCAGTAAGTTCCTCCACTTGCTTCGGCAGACGTGAGAGAGACTCAAGGTCAGTGACCCTCTTGTGGATCTACTCGACCATGATTAACTTATCAGCAATCATCCCCATGCTGGGAATGAGGTCCTCGTTCAGATCCGCTACAGTCCTCCGGGTTGTCTCGTTGGATAGGATTGAGGGAGACAACTGATAGGCCCTGGTGGCCTGCGACCTGCCGGTTTCTGCCATCTGCTCTAGGATCTTCCATACAACGTTCTCGTTCTTGTTCAGATAGCTTCCTCCACAGGCGGTACTAACTAACCCCTGCATCTCTGGGGTTAAATCACAGAACAAGGTCTGGACTAAGATCACCTTAGAAATGTCGTGGCAGGGACATTTCTGAACTAAGTCATTGAACATATCCCAGGCATCATGGAATGGTTCATTGAGTCCTTGGGTGAAACTGACGATCTTTGTTCTCATTTGGTTAGTCCTATTGAGATGGTAGAACTTCTTCAGAAATAAGTCCTTGAACTGCATCCAGGTTGTACATATCACCCCTAGGTTCTTCATCCAATGTGCTACCTTATCTCCTAAGGCAAATGGGGTGGCCTTCAGTCTAATGTAATCTTGCCCAACCCTAGGATGGCTAATATTGTTGCAAACTAGCTCGAAGTCTCGGAGGAAGGTATATGGTTCTTCATGGGCATTTCCGTTGAACTTCGGTAGCAGACTAAGGAAGTGGGGCTTGAGCTCAAATGCTTCGGCAGGAACCGCTGGTGCCAACCAACTTTGTATCTCATTCTCTGCTGGGTTGTAGGCATCAACCATTGGTCGGTCGATTCCTCCTGCTGCAATAATCTGTCCCATTCGAGCTGTGAGATCTGCATTTTGCTGTTCAGCTGTGGTGAGACGGTTAAGAATTTGTCGCAATGGGTCATCATCCGGTGGCTGCTTAGGTGGCATCTTGTCCTCTAGTCCTGGGTATGAAACAAAGTCGGTGTCAGAGGACAAGTCAAGGAAGGGATTCTTACCGAGGCTATGGTCTTCCTCGGTAAGCTCGGAGGAGAGGAAAGGGTTGGTTTGAGAGTAACCACCCTGGTTATGAAGGAACCAGAACTCAAGAGGGTCATGAGTCCTGGGTGGTCTAAGGTGCGCTTGGGACGATGAAGAGGAGTTTCGTAGGGGGCTCAAAGAGAGATTGGTGAATAAAGCGCCGATATCCCCCCAGTCACTCATCTTGATTTGGCGAGAAGAAATGGGAATTCTAAGTGAAGATAGGATTTGACTCCTACCTGAAGCAAACAATTCAATACAAGACCCTGGGTTCACACTCAACACAGTGAAGGACTCGAAAATGAGTCCAATTAATCTTGTTAATTTTAAGTCCGATTTTTCAAGCAAAATAACAAGGATTACGCGACCTATAGCGAAGTCGGCTCAGAGCCGGATGCGTCTTCCCTGTTTAACCTATCGCCTAAGATACCGTCGGTCCTTCCTTTCTTCGCTCCTATCCCAAGTTGATGGATTCAAAGACCTGCCCCTATCTACCTGCAAGCATGTGGAGGCTGACAAGGCCGGAACTTCACCCCGGGGGGTTACTGACAACTTGTCACGAAGTAACGCAATTTCGCCCCTATCTACCTGAGACACGCGAAGGCTACTTGGTACTAGTCAGTGAACCTTAAAAATTCAACTTGTGATATTTGCTAGGATTAGTCGGAACGTGATATGGAAGGTGGGGATTTGGGCTCTCCTTAAGGTGTTCTCACACACTCAAGTACCCTCACTCAGCCTGAAAACAAGGACGAGGATTAGCCTCCCGCAAACAGATTTTCCAATTTTATTTATTTTTTTGGTCAATAATGTTAGCAGTCCCGGTTTTAAGTTTAGTTCTCACTTGTTAGTCCAACCACACAGCACGCCTATCGTCTAGTCCCAATTTCCATTTAAATTAAGTGTGAAAAACAGAGGGGGAAATCGAGAAAAGCCGATGCACGAAAAAACGATGATGCGTATGCTGAGTTAAGAAGACTTACAGTGATCCCTTCGCTTTTATGCAGGATGCAAAATAGAATTGAAAACTTTACACTACATGCATATGCAAGCGACAAAATCCGCTCCTAGACAAGCAATTCTATTAGAGAGTGAAGCACATGTTGATTTGACTAGTTCTGCGGTCTAGGTGCGTCTTTTAAGTGTAATGTGTGGTCCTACAAAGTTACAGGCACAAGAAAATCCTAGAGTGGCTCGAGGAGCCGCTAGTGCAAGCCTAAATTACTATTCAAACCACACAACACACGGGGATACAGTTTCACTATCTTTACAGACGCGAGAACCCAAACGGGAACCGCTGGAAATGATGCGAAAAAAATAAAGAAATAAAATGAAAATACAAATTCTCTCAAATTACTCAAGAAATTACTCTGTCGATTCCTCAAAGCGTCTTCGACTCCTCGCGTTCCTCGCACAGAAATAAATTAAGGTCAGAGAATGACACAAAAAAATGCAAAAATTAAAAGATAGAAAAATATTCACAAGGAAACTGGGGGTCAGACTACCCGGGGATAGAAAATCAAACAGTCAGAAATTACTGCAAATTAACCTAAGCCGTGCCTCCCCGGCAACGACGCCATTTTGTAACGCTCCCGCTACCCTTGTTAATTCGAGCAAATTAATGTTCAAATTAATTACTAATGTTCGTTGCAGTCGGATAATGAGAGCAAATCAAAAACCACTTTTAATTAAGGCAAGTTAATTTCGAGCGGCAATTTTTTTTACTTGGTTGGAAGTCCAAGGTCGAACTCAGGGAGGCAGCTGTCTCCTTAGGTTGATTTTTAGCAATGTCCAAAGTGTGATTTTCATGGAATAATATTTTTGGTCTTTTTTTTAGTTTTTTTATGCAAGACACATGCAAAATCAGGTCAGTTTAAATGTTAATTCAGATAAGTGATCAAATTAAGTCCAAAAATAACGAAACTTGGCCAGATGATGAAATATGATGTAATTAAGCTACCCTACTTTTTTTAGAATTTTTTGACACTAAATGAATTAACTATGAATTAAAAATAAATGCAAGGTCATTTTGACTAATTTAATTATAATAAATATCAAATCATAATATTTTTGGGAATAAAAATTATCCTAGATAGATCTAAAGATGAGGAATGCAGGAAAATTATCAAACCTTAATTTTAATATGAAATAAACCAATTAAAAATAAATTAGGGAATTCACCAAATGAATTATTTAGGCCTCGGAATGCATGCAATTGAAATGAAATTTTTATGCAAGGTGAAGCTAATTATCCTAGATCTAATGTGATTTTTTTAGGAATTTTTGGAGTCACAGAGAAATTACTACTAATTAAAAGGTGAAATTGGGCAAAATATGACAAAAATGAACCAATTAATTAATAAAAAAATTCTACTGATATTACAAAAATATGCCACGTTCACATAATAAGGAGGACAATGTAAGCTACACAATGCAATTTTTCAAACTAAAAAATGAATTAATATGCATGCCTAAATATGCGTGCAAAGATAAGGGTATAAATGCAATTACAGAAATTTAAATTGCTGAAAATAAAACATGCTAACAAGGATGTTGATGCAATTACCTAGAATGCAGGGGGGTAGATGAAAATTTTCCACAGATCACGTGCTCCTCACGTGAAGTGCGCCTGGCAGGGACTGAAGTGCAATATGGAAAACCTTCAGGGGCCTTGATGCAATTAGCCCAGGAAGCACGCGCAGATCACGTGGGGTCCTTAGTCTCGGAGGACTTCGGTGGCTCGGGACGAGGCTCAGGTGCAACTGGAGGTTCGGGCGTTGGCTTGGAAAAGCTTCGGGGATCCGAGCCTAGTGGTCGGGGAGGAGGCTCGGATCGGGCAACGTGGCGTGCTCTGGACCGTGCGATCTGGTGAAGATCGGCGGTTGCTGTGGGCTCAGTTCAGACGAAGACGTGGTTGATCAACAACCATCAGATCGAAGAGGATCCAACGGTCCTTGACGCTCGATGAAGATGGCTGTGTGGTCGCTCTGTCGTCGTTGGATCAAGATAAATCCAACGGCTCTCCGCTGCTCTGGCATTTTGCGACGTGGCGTGATCAAATGCGTGGGATCCGCCTGATCCTACGGTTGCTCCGCAAGGTGACGTGGCAGATCGGGTGCCGCTGGATCAATGGAAATCCAACGGTCTTCTCGGGCTCTGGTGCTCGTTGATGTGGATGGCTGGTAGCCGTTCGATCAAGAGGATCGTACGGTGGCTGGACTTCGTGCCCAACTGTCCTCCGCCTCCTACGGCGGAGGAGGCTGGGCTACGGCGGAGGGTCTTGAGCTCCGCCTCTTCCCGTGGTCGTCGATGGGGCTCGCCTGGGATTGCTAAGAAGCTAGAGATGATCGTGGGAACGTCAGGGAGCGGCCGGAGGTCTTAGCTGAGGCAGGAGTGAGCTAGAGATCGGGGGCGGTAAAGCTCGAACTGAGCTCCGATGAAGTTCCGACCAGTGACAGCGAGGGTACCTGCAGGGGTTAGAGATATAGCCGAAGCGTGTTTGTGCTCGTGGAATTGTGCTGAGTGAGAGGTGAGGCCTATGGGGAAGTGGGGATGGCAGGTGATCGAGCTCCGCCAAGGTGGCTGAGCTGGCGACGGTGGAGGATGAAGTTTATCGTCGGTGTGATCAGAATGTAGATCCCTACTCTGAGGCAGAGCTCGGAGGATGGTCGGGAGGTAGTGAAGATACGTGGAGGAGTAGAATAAATTAGGAGAAAAATGAAGCGGACAGAGAAGAAGATCGGAGGGGCGATGAAGGATGCTACCTGGGGAATGGAGCTCAGATCTGAGCTCCTGGTCGTCGCTCGAAGGTCGGTAGTAGGCCTGAGCTCGTGCAGCTCGCGGAGGAGATTGCAACACAGCGTGGATCACCGTGGATCTCGTCGGAGAAGATGCCCGTTCTTCGCTCAACATCTCAAGGAATTGTTGTCACCAAGTCGAAGGCCGGAGCTCAGGGAATCTCTCTGGAATGGCAGATAGGGATGTGATGAATACTCATTCATCACTCTTTATTCTTATATTTTAGCTACAAAAACCTTTGCAAATGCATGTTTATAGTTGTAAATAGAAATAATTACCAAAAGCATGCATTGTGTAAAAACCTATAATTAGCATGTTTTTGTGCAAAAATAAAAGAATAAAGATTAAAAAGAAAAAGAGAGAAATATTTAGAATAAATATTGAGCAACCTAACCCAAGGGAGGGCTCAGCATGGGCCTGACCGCATAAAAGCCAAAGTAGAGGGAGATAGGGGCTCATGCGTGTAAATATTTATGTAAATAAAATAAAAGTATTTTTCTCACAAAAATAGACTCAAAAGGATTTGTAAATATTTGTATATATTTATAAAGATAAAAACAAGATAAAATGGAAAAATTAAAAAGAAAACAAAACCATCACTTTCACCATGTATATAGGACACTCATCCCTATTTAGTTAGCCTTATAAATAAATAAATTAATCTCTAAAAGTTTTGTATATATTCTATATTATATAGTGTAAGTAAATAAAATAAATTAAAACAAAAACAAAATAAAAAGAACAAAATTAAAAATCCAAAAATACTTTGTAAATCTACCATGTATATAAATGTACATATGTATTTATTCCACCTATGTATATAAATAAAATTAATAAAATAAAAATATCTTTTTATTCCTTATTTTATGATATAAATAAATAAAATATAAAATTGGAATTAAATTGTATAAAAATAACAAATTAAAAATCAAAATTAAAAACCTATATATTGTAATATACCTATATATAACCCTACTATGTAAATATTTTATTTTTACTTTGAAAAATTAATTAAAAATCACTAAAAAATAGACAAAATTAAAAGAAAAATATTTCATGTTTTGACTTTTTAATAAATCGGCCATTTTCTAATTTTTATGGATTTTACAAGTATTTTCCACGTGGCCGCTTCCTATTGGCCCTAGGGATTGTTGACCGCCCGGTCAACTCCCTCCCAGGACCACTTCTCACGGGTCCTTAGCGGGTAACCCGTCTTCTCGGATTTTTCCCGTGTAAACCCGATCATGCCTCGCCTAAACCCCGGGTCCGACTCGTTAATGATGCATCCGAGACCCTCGCCGGAGCCACCATCTCGGGATCCGCGCGCTCCAATGCCCTACTCGCGCTCGTCTTCCCGGACCCTCCAGCATATATAGGTCAAGCTCCGCCACCTCCATTCCCATCTTTGGCCATTCGTTCCACCCCCCTGTGAGCTCCATCGCATCGGCGAGAGTGACAGCTCGTCCCCCGTGGTGTTGCAGTGAGGAGGGAGTGCGAGACCACTGATCCGGCGAGTACCGCCGCCGTGCTCCGCCCAGAGCGAGAGCTCGAGCCTCGGAGGGAGACGCTCCTCGAGGCCACGACCCAGAGCATCGCCAGCTCGTCCACAGTCTCTTCGTCCACCCAGGTAGCTGTAGCTCCCTTTCTTTTTCCTTAATTTTCCAATTCCCCCAATTCGCTCCGCCGTCGTGTTTCGTTGATTCCGACCACCTCATCGCTCTGTTCGATCATCGGAATCCCCCTTCGCCTCCGCCTTCCTCCTGCGCACGTTCTGCACCCATTCACTCAACCCAGTTCGCACAGGAGCTGGGGTTCGAGCTCCTCCGTCCCCACCTTCGTCGGAGCTCGCCCATATCGCACCACTGACCACCTTCACCCCGACTAACCGGGTCGAGGCAGTTTGCCCTCGACCCGCGAGCCTTCTGGTCCATTTTGCAGGGTCATCCAAGCCCATCTGAGGGCTTGGACCATTCAGTCCAGGAGCTCCACCTCCGCCGACCTCGCCGGAGCCCTCCAGGGCTCGGTTGGGTCATCGGAGGCGACCCCAGCTGCGGAGCGTCACTGCGGAGCCCCTCCGACCTTCAGAACCAGCAGGGGAGGATCTCAACGCGTGTATCGGGCCGGCGAAGCTCGCCGTCCAACTGTTCTTCCAGCATCTTCCCCGACCGTCCGATCGTCCTCGACCTCCAGTTCTCATCCTGACCGTCCACCTGAGGAGGTCCCGTCACCGTCAGATCATTGGAGAGGAGATCTGGACCGCCCGATGCGAGAGGTTTAGCCACCGACGCCCTCCACCGTCAGATCTGATACGTGGCTACGCCTCCGCCGTTGGATTCACCCGAGGAGCTTAGCTTTGGAGCGCCAGCCGTCCCTCACCGTCAGATGCACCACGTGGCATCCATCCAGCGGCTCCATTAATAAAGGGTAAATTACCCTTAGGCCCTCCTTTTATTTTATTTAGCAATTAGTCCTGTAAATACATAGTGTAGTTGTTTAGTTTTTGGTACATTTACATAGAGGACCCTGCACT
The DNA here is from genome assembly GCA_037367405.1 of Ottelia alismoides. Classification (NCBI taxonomy): domain Eukaryota; kingdom Viridiplantae; phylum Streptophyta; class Magnoliopsida; order Alismatales; family Hydrocharitaceae; genus Ottelia; species Ottelia alismoides. The sequence goes on along the minus strand of JAZKJV010006596.1, from coordinate 164,727 downwards.
TTACTTTCTTTGCATTTATGCTCCTGTGTATGGTGTGACACATGCATCGACACGTGATTATCTGGGCTTTTTGCATTTAATGCCCTGTAGTTCTGAGATGTTATGGATTGAATGAAAACTTTTGGATATTTGGATATATACCCCGATGCGTGATTTATTATTGTATGTGCGTATATTCGTGGGTTATTTGCAGACTACCCCCTAGACTTTTGGTACCTGTTACCAAATAGTCCTCGGAAGTAGTTTTTATTACATTTGGGTCCCTGAGTGCCCCAGGCACGCGCGACGTGCGTATTTACCTGGGAATTTTGCACCAGACCCCTCAGGACTTAGGGTATTTGCACTTAGGTCCCTGTGCACAGTACCCTCTTTCTATTTTTGAATAAAATAGCAAATCTACTCCAAATCCAACGAAAATTGGAAACATGGCTCCTGCCATAGTGTAAAATTTTCGAGGATTTTTGGAGACATTTTTGTTTTGTTTTGATATTTTTAAAAATTTAAAAACATCTATTTTCTTTACTGTCTGACTTTAAAAATCCCAAAAAAAATATTAAAATTCATCTAAAATTCACAACAAAATTATCTTCTATTTGTTTTGGCTTGCTTGATTTTCTAGCCAATTTTGGCTATTTTTCATTGCTTAAAATACCTAAAAATTAAAAACACTGAAAATCTTATAAAAATCCTAATAAATAAATTAAAAACCTAAAAATAATAATTTAGGTGCCCAATTTTTCCTTGTTTTCTTCTTTATACAGGAAAAATACCTCCGGCTTATTGGGGGCTCTTAGATATTTTATCTAAGCCCCTCAAGCTCGGCTGGATAGTACCTACAGTTTTTGACTTTGTTTTATTTTTAGAAAATTAAATAAAAATCAGAAAAATCCCAAAAACTCACTAAAAACAGTAAAAATTATAAAACACACAAAAATATTTTTATTTGAATTTTTGATTGATTTTTAGTGCATTTAATAAATTGTTGAAGTGCCTTGTTTTCTTGCTTTTCTTATTTTCTTAATTCAATAAAAATCCAAAAAAAATATAAAAGACTTAAAAACCCCCAAAAATACTCCTTTTATTTTCTTTTATTTCCTTTTGACTACTTTGTAGGTCGCAAGGCCAATTCGTGCTCCTTGTGTTCGACCCTGGTCGCTATACCAGGTTAAACTAATAGCAAGACCGCTAGCCTGTTTTGAGTGATTTTATTTTATATTGGTGGTCTAATTTTTCTTGATTGACACATACTAGTCTGATTGCTTGGGTCGCAACGACCATCTTAGATATACCTGATTACCTGAGTAGTCGGATTTTCGTGTCATCAGAATGGCGCCGTTGCCGGGGAGCACGGCTTAGTAGTTTTCATTTTATCTTCGTTTTCTTTTTCGCGGCTTTTCGCGGCTCTTTCCGAGTCTGCGGCTTTTTACGGCTTTTTGTTTTTATTTTATTTTATTTTATTTTATTGTATTTTATTTTTGTTTTTGTTTGATTTTTGTTTGTTTATTTTATTTTGCATTTTTGCATATATACCCTCATTTTAGTTTCATTTATTTTTCTTATTATTTGATTATTTTTATTGGTCTGACCACTTGTCTCTTTTCTTGTGAGGGCCCGGGGACCGAGGCGGCTGATTTCGAGAAGCCGACGCAACCACGAGACTCGGAGGTGGCTCCCTTCTGCACGGAGCTGCAGGAGAGCGTGAGGGAGAGATTGAGTGGGAGAGGTTTAGCTTAGTTTATTTCATTTGACTATTATTGTAATAATACAGGGACACTTAGACTCTTGGACTTGAACTCTTAGCGGGTCTGTTTCGCCGAGCACCGGTGTGCTCGGGGGACCCTTAGGCTTTCGCGGCTTTTCTCGCGGTTTTGGTTTTTCGCTGCCTTTTCCGGTTTTCAGCGGTTTTCATCGAGCCCCTAGACTTAGGATTTTCTGCTTGCTTGTGCGGTAAATAGTAGGGTCCCCACACCTAATTGCTTGCATGTTCCTATAGTGTGATTAATTGGACCTACTAATAATTGATTAATAAAAATAACTGACTCATCCCCTTCATAGCCTACGTGCCATAGTCTGCCCCGCAAAGCGCTTTCTCCTACCCCCGATGTGTCGGGTAGAGGAGGGGTAGACCGAGACCGGACCTTTGGCTTGAAGGGTTGGTGACCAGTTAGACGGTTCTTCGAGTGGACTTGCTTGTTTAGGACTCGGTTTTCATCGCTGCATCATTTAGGTAGTTTATTTTCTGTCTTTACATTTCTGCGCGGATCACTTGCATGTAGAGTGCTGGAGACAGGTACGCATTTCTATCTCTGCATGCATCATTGATTTCATCGCGCATCGGCTTTTTCGTCTTCTCCCCCCTGTTTTTGATTAAATAACCAGGAGAACCGAAAAAATCGTTAGGCCTTTGTTTTTATTGAAAAAAATAAAAAGAAAAAAACCATAAAATTGGGACTGCTAAAACTATTGACCCTAAAAGACACCTGACTTAAAAATTTATCTTGGGGAGAGCAACCCCCTCATTGTTTGGTTTGATTGCGCGAGAGAGTGACCCGCACACTAGGTAGAGCCCTCTGGTGTTATTTCCTGCTGACTACCGAATCTTCCGTGCGGGCCAGTCGGTTGGGGTAGCATCGGGTATCCCAACAGGTCACGTAAGCGCTCTGATAGATTGCTTGTTCACCTAATAAAATTTGACAAGATAATTTGACCGAGCCTTTACGGTCTTCAGCTCGTGTTGTGTTGGTGAACAGAGGGTTTGGTTGCCGATCATAGTTTTTTCCAGATCTCATCCGCCCTACTCCTCAGATCACGATGATGGGTAGACGCTCTCTTAGGCAGCCTCTGGCTGCACCGCTTTCGGGCACGTCTACCCAATCATCTAGGTTGGCTCGCGAGAACCGAGACCAGTTCTCCGAGCCCGAGTATGATTCCGCCCTGTTCCCCCTCGACCCTCTTTCTTTCGGTTCTGAGAGATATGAGCCAGAGGAGAGATTAGCAGACTTGACAGCACCTGAGTTTGGCTCATTTGATTTTGCAGACGCCATGGCCGGTAGTTCTGAGGATCGTTCCCGAGGTCCCACAACCAGAGCATTTCGTATTGGACCAGGGCGCGATCAACTCCACCCTGATCTCCTCCTTAGAGACCGTTCAGCAGCAGTTGAGGGATCAGGGAGCATTCATGCTTGATATGAGGAGAGAGATGGAGCAGATGCAAGCTGAGCGCGAGGAGCGCAGAGAGGGAACGAGGATCCCAGAGGATGCAGATGCAACAGCAGCAGCAGCAGCCGCAGCAGCCGCCGCAGCGGCAGCAGCCGCCGCAGCCGCAGCAGGAGGACCACCGAGACCGATGCGGGAGTTGCACAACCCTGGATCAACGCTGACGCACCACTGGGTAGTACTTCTAGCTATCGTGGGGGATTTCAAGTTCCCCCAGAACACCTTGCAGTTACTCCCCCGCTTCCACGGATTCGCCACTGAGGAGCCCCATCTCCACCTCTTGGAGTTCCTCATGATCTGCAGCACTGTCCACGACCGTCAGGTGGACCAGGATACGATCAGGATGATCGCCTTCCCCTTTTCCCTAGCAGACAGAGCAGCCACCTGGCTGAAGCACTTGGGGAAGTTCGTTTACACCTAGGAGCAGCTCTGCACCGAGTACTTGAACAAGTACTATCCACTCGGGCGGACCAATACAGCGAGAGCCCTCATCAGCAACTTCTCCATGCTCCCCAATGATCAATTCCATGAGGCATGGGAGAGGTTTCGTGAGCTGACTGACCGATGCCCGCACCATGATATTTCGAAGCCCAACCTTGTGCAGAGCTTCTTCAACGGGCTGACACCAGAGCTCCAGGGCTTGGTGAATGCTTCTTGTGGCTGGTCTTACTTCGCCAAGGATCACGACCAGGTCTGGGCCATCTACGAGAAGATGGCCGAGAACTATATGGTGATGTCCCAGACTAGGTTATACACTCAGGGAAGACCCCAGCAGCAACCAGGACCCGTGCAGTACCAGAGGATAGCACGGGTCGACGCCGGTCCATCCAGTTCATCCGCAGTAGCAGCAGCATAGGCAGAGTCGTCCGCTGCGAATATGGGTATCATCAGTGAGAAGTTGGATCGGATGGAGCTGATCGAGAAGAAGCAGTGCCAGGGCATCACTCAGATGGAGCAGATGGCACAGACTCTGAGCGACATGAAGACCCAGCTCATGTGTCTCCAGGAGGCACAGACGGCTTCACAGCCCCGTCTTCAGTCGCGAGGCGATACCGGCGGCAGCAGCAGCTCGTTCCAGCGCTCCAGCTCACACCAGCAGCCTAGACAGGTTCACCTTGTACAGGCGGAGCCGTACCAGCAGCCGCAGCCCACCTACCAGTCACCACCATCTCCAGACATGCAGATGGTGGTCTACCAGCCGGATCAGCCTCTGGCAGTACTCTCACCAGCCCAGTACGATGCAGAGCTGTTGATGGATGTCAACGAGATTTGGTATGACCGTCCTCAGCCTGGGATCCGATGAGACCATCCCGGATTCAGGTGGGGGAGTGGAGGTACCCAGCCCCAGCAGCAGTCATCCGGTCAGGGAGGGCAGTATAGCCAGCAGAGAGATCACCAGCAGCAGCAGCCCCCAGCCTATCAGTCGCAGCAGCAGTCATCCTTCGTTCCTCGTCCCTATCAGCAGCAGGGACAGTCTTGGAGGCGAGAGCAGCCTCACCAGCCACACCAGCAGCAGCACCCTTCCTCTTACCCCTCTCAGCAGCAGCAGCACCAGTTTCAGCATCCTCATCACCAGAGAGGCTACCCGTCGGGCTCTCATGGTCCTCCATACGAGAGCCCCGCCTTGGACGACATAGCCCACCTCCTCTTAGACCAGCAGGCTACTTTCAGACGGGAGATGGACGAGTTTCGCCAGGAGATGCGGGACATTGTGAGAGGGAAGGCCGCCATTCCTGCCCAGATAGAGCCGAATCCCAACAGCTTGAAGCGGAAATCTGAGCAGGTAGCTTACACTGAGCATGCCACTCCTAGTGATCCATTTGATGATATGTCTTCGGATCTATTTGATGCTGATTTTGTCACACTTAGGAGCGGTAGGACACCAGCCGACGGCGGTGCCTCATCTGAGCGACGACACGAGGATACATCCAGGGCGCCAGATGAGGAGGAGGAGAGCGGTACTGAGGCCACTCATGATGATGACGGTTGTACGGATGCCACCAAGGATGCTGATCCCCCAGGCGGTACTGAGGCCGCCACTTCACCAATTCGAGGAGGTGGTACTGATGCCACCCGAGTTGCCGAGCCAGCACGCGGTACTGAGGCCGCGAGATGTCCAGGAGAGCCAGCCCGTGGTGGTACTGAGGCCACCGGTGTTCATGTAGAGAGAGCTGTTGTTTTTCCTTCCACTGATGTAGCTCGGAACCATGTTTTGAATAAAGGAAAAGGTTTAGTTTACTCTGGTCCCACTGTGGTGCTTGATGTATGTGCGGATTCGGCCGTCGAGCCGTCTAGACCTATTCCTAGTCCTTCATCTGAGAAGGACCCTGTGATCCCCTTCCCTAGAGCCCTTCAGATGGGGAAGGGGAAGAAAAAAGAAAAAGACCCAAAAAAGAGAGAGCAGGAGGAGTTCATCCAGAGCATGATTGATCATTTTCACATCCAGCTGACCCTTCAGGAGGCTTTGCAGCACATCCCCCTTCTTCAGCGTTCTTTGAGAGACAGGACTACAGTCAGGAGGAGGAGGAGGAACCACCAGTCAGAGATACATGTGCTGACGAAAGCCACGTGCTTCGTAATCCAGAACCGTCTGCCGGCCAAGAGGCCAGATTCAAGAGCCCCATATGTCAGATGTCATATTAGAGAGCAGAGGTTCGACCGTACTCTATTGGATAGCGGATCGTCTATCAACCTCCTTCCGGCTGCCCTTCTCGACCGCTTCGAGTTGGGCACTCTCAGACAGAGCAGGACAGTCCTTCAGTTTGTTGATCGATCTGTCAAGAGGCCGAAGGGGTTGTTGCGAGACATTATCGTCACTATTCAGGGCCTGCAATTCCCCGTGGACTTCGTAGTGTTGGACATGGAGATCCCTGATTCAATGGCCGATACCCCCATCATTCTCGGTCGTCCGTTCTTGGCCACAGCTAAGGCGGTGACTGATCATGATAGCGGGAAGGTATACTTTCGCGTCGAAGGCGAGAGTGTACAAATAGAGACGGTCGAGGACTACAGAGCTAGAGAGAGCATGCTCGGAGACCAGCACAGATACAGAGCAGCTGACAGATGCCGGGTTAGACATCCACCAGGACTGTGATTTTGTGATCACAGACGATGAGGCAGCATGGGCAGACCCTTCAGCACAGGCCATCCTCTCATTTCCAGACATCGCTGATGCCGAAATGATAGCAGAGGAGAGCTTAGAGAGCACAACCCTGGTCCAGGATATTTCAGTGGCAGCAGAGCTGGTTCTCGACCGCGGCACAAAGTTTAGTGATGGTGGTACTGAGGCCACCTTGTGTGATGGTGGTACTGATGCTACCTTGTTTGATGCAGATCCCTCGGATTCAGAGTCTGATTGGGCAGATTGCGAGGATCAGATGCCAGACCTGAGTTCCACAGAGCCTACAACTGAGGAGGAGGTAGATGCAGAGCAGACCAGAGACAGTTCAGTTGAGCACCCTTCTCCAGATCCAGTTTGCGAGAGTTCGTTTTCATTCTCCCAGGCAGATTTGGCAGCATACACTCACCTTCTTCCGAAGCCAGATTTGCCAGCACCCAGCTGTCCAGAGCTAAAGCCGCTCCCTACTTCGCTGAAGTATAGATTCCTTGCGGGCGAGCCTGAGATGTACCCAGTCATCATCTCCGCTGATCTGACTGGAGAGCAAGAATCCCGTTTGATGGGGGTTCTTGAAAAGAACCGCAAGGCAATCGGATGGAGCGTAGCAGATCTCCATGGGATTAGTCCATCGTTGTGCTCCCACCATATTTATCTCGAGGAGGGGGCGAAGCCGTCGCGTGAGTTCCAGCGGCGGCTGAACCCCAACCTGAGAGAGGTTGTCATGAAGGAGATTTCAAAATGGTGGAGCGCAGATTTTATTTATCCCATTTCCGACTCCAAGTGGGTCAGCCCCTTGCATGTGGTGCCCAAGAAGACGGGCATCACGACTGTGATCAGTGAGTCGGGAGAGGAGATTGCTACTCGAGTACCCACCTCTTGGCGGGTCTGTGTTGACTACAGGAGACTCAACCAGGCCACCAAGAAGGACCATTTCCCCCTGCTTTTTTATTGACCAGATCATTGAGAGACTGGCAGGGAAGAGCCATTACTGTTTCCTAGATGGGTACTCGGGCTACAACCAGGTGTCCATCGCTCTTGAGGATCAGGAGAAGACCACCTTTACCTGTCCCTTCGGTACATATGCCTTTCAACGCATGCCATTTGGGCTATGAAATGCCCCTGCGACTTTTCAGAGATGCATGCTGTCGATCCTTTCGGACATGGTAGGGGAGTGTTTGGAGGTCTTCATGGATGATTTCTCGGTTTACGGCGACGGATTCGACTCCTGTCTTGGCTGCCTAGACCGAGTACTCCAGCGATGTATAGAGGTCCATTTGGTGCTTTCTTGGGAGAAGAGTCACTTTATGGTGACTCAAGGGACGGTGATTGGCCATATTATCTCCAACAGGGGCATGGAGGTTGATCCGGCTAAGGTTGATGTCATTAGAAAACTCGCACCGCCATCCAATTTGAGGCAGTTACGGTCATTCCTGGGGCACGTTGGGTTCTATCGGAGAGTTATTCATGATTTCAGCAAGATTGCCCGGCCGTTGACTGACCTCTTGACGAAAGACACCGAGTTCCTTGTCGATAACAAGTGTCTTTCGTCCTTTGCGAATCTCCAGCAGTGTGTGATTGAGGCTCCTGTTCTCCAGCCGCCTGATTGGTCTCTCCCATTCGAGATCATGACGGATGCCTCCGATTTTGCCGTAGGGGCCGTGCTGGGACAGAGGAGGGATGGAGTCCCCTTTGCTATCCACTACGCTAGCCGCACATTGGATTCCGCCCAGAGGAATTACACGGTCACAGAGAAGGAGATGCTAGCCGTAGTGTTCGCCCTAGATAAGTTTCGATCTTATATCATTGGATCTAGAGTGACCCTGTACACTGATCACACCGCCATCCGATACCTCATGGCAAAGAAGGATTCCAAAGCCAGACTTACTAGATGGATCCTTCTACTCCAGGAGTTCGACATTGAGATCAAGGATAAGCCTGGAGTCAAGAATGTGGTGGCGGATCACCTCTCCCGTATAGAGCAGGCTGAGGAGTCTGAGCAGATTGATCCCATTTGTGAGACCTTACCAGATGAGGCGATCTTTGCTATCGCCTCACTCCCGTGGTATGCCGATATTGTGAACTTTCTCGTTGTTGGGAAAGTCCCACAAGATTGGCCCAGGCAGAGGCTTGAGACCTTCCTTGCGAAGGCCAAGTCCTACCACTGGGAGGATCCCATCCTTTACCACGAAGGAGGGGATAGCGTCTGGCGTCGGTGCATTTCTCAGGAGGAACACCATAGCGTCCTCACTTACTGCCACAAGCTTGAGGCAGGAGGACATCATTATGGGAGGAGAACGGCACAGAAAGTGCTCCAATCCGGCTTGTGGTGGCCTACCCTCTTCAAGGACTCTGATGAGTTCGTGAAGAGGTGTACTGACTGTCAGAGGATGGGCACTTGTGGACAGCGTGATATGATGCCGATGCAGCCCATTCACTTCTGTGAGGTTTTTGACGCATGGGGCATCGATTTCATGGGTCCATTCCCTAAGAGTCAGGGATTTGAGTACATTCTGTTGGTCGTGGACTATGTTAGTCGTTGGGTTGAGGCTATCCCCGCCCGAGCCGCTGATGCGAGGACAGTTTGCCGATTTTTGAGGAAGCACATCATCACGCGGTTCGGGGTCCCTCGAGTTTTGATTTCAGATGGGGGGTCTCATTTCATCAATGACCAGGTGAAGGCCCTTGCTAGCGAGTTCGGTATAGACCATCGTGTTGCCACACCTTACCATCCACAGACGAATGGTCTAGCCGAGGTGTCGAACAGGGAGATCAAAACTATATTGTAGAAAGCCGTCCGCCCTGACCGAAAGGATTGGTCACAGCTTTTGGACTCGGTCTTGTGGGCATATAGGACGTCTTTCAAGACGCCATTGGGCACATCTCCCTTTCGCCTCGTATATGGCAAGCCGTGCCATTTACCTGTTGAGCTGAGGCACATGTCACTATGGGCAGTTACTGATATACTCATGGATCCAGATGGTGTAGGAGACCAGAGGAGGGCAGAGTTAGCAGCCTTGGAGGAGCTTAGAGATACCGCCTTCTCAAACAGCCTAGAATATAAGGAGAGAGTGAAGGAGTGGCATGATTCTCACATTAGCCACAAGCATTTTGAGATTGGACAGAGAGTATGGCTGTTTGATGCGAGGCTTCGTTTATGTCCAGGAAAGATACAGAGCAAGTGGAAGGGACCCACTTGGTGAGAAAGGTACACGACAACGGTAGCATTGATATATCCGAATTGTCTTCTGAGAGTACCTTTCGAGTGAACGGCCAGTGGCTCAAGCCATTTCTAGATCATGAGCCGCGGGTCGTTGATCTTGCCCCTATTCATTTTGCGTGAGATGTGGTCTTTGACTCACATCTAAGGCATCTCACGCCTGAGTTTCACTGATCTTCCGCCTTGTATAGATCCAGATGTCTATATCACTACATTCTTTAGTCCCACATCCCTTTCTTCATCTGTTGATTATACTATACTTAGGGTGTACTTTACCCTAAGTATAGGGGGGATGTAGGACCTTCGGGTATTTCTTTTGTTTCCGTCTACCCCTGTTTTTGTTGCCTATACTTAGGGATATTTCACCCTACGTATAGGGGGGGGGGATAGACCCTGTACAATCTCCACTCGGTTTTCCCTTAGTATACAGCCTGCTATACTTAGGATTACTTGATCCTAAGTATAGGGGGAAGACCCCGAGGCCCTCTTGACTTTTCTATTTCATCTTTGTATATAGCCTTTCTTTTCACTTCCCTATACCTAGCACGAGTTATGTCTTCTTCATCGCTCTTGACTCTGAGGACATCATTCGAGCTAAGTATAGGGGTGTGTGTATATATTTCATATATACTTTAGCCATAACTCGTACTTTGTGTGAGTGTGTTAATAAATAAAATGGCTAAAATCCCTAAAAAACACAAAAATTAAAAAATTTTCATGTACATAAACTTCTTTTATTTGCACATAAATAGCTAGTGTACAAATTATTTTTGTAAAAATGATTTCAAAAATAGTTTGTGTAAAGCTTGTGTAAATATTTTCTTATCAAAATTATGTATATAGTACAAAATTTTTCCAAAATGTTTTGAAAATCAAAAGTTTGCAAAAATCTCGTGTAAATGTGTGTAAATACTTTTTGCAAAACTTGTACTTCATGCATCATCCATTCATGATTTCAAAACATTTTTCAAAAATTTTGCATGATTGTAAACTTTGTGTAAATAGCATCTTTTGTACATATGTATATAGTTTTTCTGGATGATAGTTGACATTTAAACTAGCCTGGAATCAAATTGAGAAATGGAGCTTGATTAAGATCTTAATCCACCTAACTTCTAAGAGGAACCTTATAGGGCTTAGGTTTAAGGCTTTTCAGGTCCATGGTGACTTAATTCTTTGAGTCCACTAGGCTATGATCACATGTCATCTCAATGAGCCTAAGTAGAACACTTAACAACAACACATGACTCATATAGATTATGGCTTTACTTGGACACCAGCACTATGCACCGAGCTCTCTACGGATGAGGTGGTGAGGAGGCAGTCTTCCTTGACTTGAGGTAGCATATGAGGGTAGTACTTCTAGGCGGAACCTCTCTTCTTCTTTTAGTGAAGGAAGTGCGTCTCAACTTGGTCTGGTTGCCATGAGGTCTAACGACGGGAGTTGTGGGTTGCAATAAAGCTTCAAAAGAGGGATAGTCTAGTGGCTCAAGAGGAAAAACTCCTTGTATATATGCTGCACATGTATATGTTGTATAGATGCACTTGAAAAAAATTCAAAAAGAAAATAACTCCAAAAAAAGTGGTGGGTCTGAGAGAAAATGATAATCCCACCGTAGTATGTATATAGAGTGCAATAAGCAAAGCTTGAGTTTCATGATCCACTTGATGTAGCTTGCAGCAGGGAGACTTGGCTACACTGGTCAAGCTCCCAAGGGTACTTGGCTACACTGGCCTTGACCCATTCTCTTTTTCCTCATCTTCTTGAGCCGGTTGAACTTGAACTTAGAAGGGAATACCCCGCTCCTCGAGGAAAGAGTGGCCAGATTGAGGTCATAGAGTTACCTTGTTGGGGAGGGTTGTCAAGTTGCCATTTCTGAGGTGGAGAGCTTAGACCTCACATTCACAGGACAAGAAAAGATTCATGGTCTTCAGGGTTTGTGATTGATGACTTGTTCTGATCTGGAGCATTGAGGAGTCTTGGTTATAGATTAGTGGAACTTAGAGGCTGTTAAGTTCTAGACTTAAGTCCAAATAAGGTTCCGACACATTAATAATCCAAAGATCTGATCGAGCTCCATACCTTAATTTAATGAAGGCAAGTTTAATAATCAGCCTTGATCCATGTACATTCTCTTTTTCTTTTTCCTTATTTCTTTTTCACTTCTTTTTCAAATAAGTGTTTGCTAAGGGACTAGCAAAGTTAAGTATAGGGGGGAGATGAATACTCATTCATCACTCTTTATTCTTATATTTTAGCTACAAAAACCTTTGCAAATGCATGTATATAGTTGTAAATAGAAATAATTACCAAAAGCATGCATTGTGTAAAAACCTATAATTAGCATGTTTTTGTGCAAAAATAAAAGAAAAAGATTAAAAAGAAAAAGAGGGAAATATTTAGAATAAATATTGAGCAACCTAACCCAAGGGAGGGCTCAGCATGGGCCTGACCGCATAAAAGCCAAAGTAGAGGGAGATAGGGGCTCATGTGTGTAAATATTTATGTAAATAAAATAAAAGTATTTTCCTCACAAAAATAGACTCAAAAGGATTTGTAAATATTTGTATATATTTATAAAGATAAAAACAAGATAAAAATGGAAAAATTAAAAAGAAAACAAAAACATCACTTTCACCATGTATATAGTCCACTCATCCCTGTTTAGTTAGCCTTATAAATAAATAAAATTAATCTCTAAAAGTTTTGTATATATTCTATATTATATAGTGTAAATAAATAAAATAAATTAAAATAAAAACAAAATAAAAAGAACAAAATTAAAAATCCAAAAATACTTTGTAAATATACCATGTATTTAAATGTACATATGTATTTATTCCACCTATGTATATAAATAAATAAAATAAAATAAAAATATCTTTTTATTCCTTATTTTATGATATAAATAAATAAAATATAAAATGGGAATAAAATTGTATAAAAATAACAAATTAAAAATCAAAATTTAAAACCTATATATTGTACATATACCTATATATAACCCTACTATGTAAATATTTTATTTTTACTTTGAAAAATTAATTAAAAATCACTAAAAAATAGAAAAAAATAAAAGAAAAATATTTCATGTTTTGACTTTTTAATAAATCGGCCATTTTCTAATTTTTATGGATTTTACAAGTATTTTCCACGTGGCCGCTTCCTATTGGCCCTGGGGATTGTTGACTGCCCGGTCAACTCCCCCCCCAGGACCACTTCTCACGGGTCCTTAGCGGGTAACACGTCTTCTCGGATTTTTCCCGTGTAAACCCGATCATGCCTCGCCTAAACCCCGGGTCCGACTCGTTAATGATGCATCCGAGACCCTCGCCGGAGCCACCATCTCGGGATCCGCGCGCTCCAATGCCCTACCCGCGCTCGTCTTCCCGGACCCTCCAGCATATATAGGTCAAGCTCCGCCACCTCCATTCCCATCTTTGGCCATTCGTTCCCCCCCCAGTGAGCTCCATCGCATCGACGAGAGTGACAGCTCGTCCCCCGTAGTGTTGCAGTGAGGAGGGAGTGCGAGACCACTGATCCGGCGAGTACCGCCGCCGTGCTCCGCCCAGAGCGAGAGCTCGAGCCTCGGAGGGAGACGCTCCTCGAGGCCACGACCCAGAGCATCGCCAGCTCGTCCACAGTCTCTTCGTCCACCCAGGTAGCTGTAGCTCCCTTTCTTTTTCCTTAATTTTGTAATTCCCCCAATTCGTTCCGCCGTCGTGTTTCGTTGATTCTGACCACCTCATCGCTCCGTTCAATCATCGGAATCCCCCTTCGCCTCCGCCTTCCTCCCGCGCACGTTCTGCATCCATTCACTCAACCCAGCTCGCACAGGAGCGAGGGTTCGAGCTCCTCCGTCCCCACCTTCGCCGGAGCTCGCCCTTATCGCACCACTGACCACCTTCACCCCGCCTAACCGGGTCGAGGCAGTTTGCCCTTGACCCGCGACCCTTCTGGTCCATTTTGCAGGGTCATCCAAGCCCATCTGAGGGCTTGGATCATTCCGTCCAGGAGCTCCACCTCCGCCGACCTCGTCGGAGCCCTCCAGGGCTCGGTTGGGTCATTGGAGGCCACCACCAGCTGCGGAGCGTCATTGCGGAGCCCCTCCGATCTTCAGAAGCAGCAGGGGAGGATCTCAGTGTGTGTATCGGGTCGGCGAAGCTCGCCAGCCAATTGTTCTTCCAGCATCTTCCCCGACCGTCCGATCGTCCTCGACCTCCAGTTCTCATCCTGACCGTCCACCTGAGGAGGTCCCGTCACCGTCAGATCATTGGAGAGGAGATCTGGACCGCCCGATGCGAGAGGTTTAGCCACCGACGCCCTCCACCGTCAGATCTGATACGTGGCTACGCCTCCGCCGTTGGATTCGCCCGAGGAGCTTAGCTTTGGAGTGCTAGCCGTCCCTCACCGTCGGATGCACCACGTGGCATCCATCCAGCGGCTCCATTAATAAAGGGTAAATTACCCTTAGGCCCTCCTTTTATTTTATTTAGCAATTAGTCCTGTAAATACATAGTGTAGTTGTTTAGTTTTTGATACATTTACATAGAGGACCCTGCACTTTACTTTCTTTGCATTTATGCCCCTGTGTATGGTGTGACACGTGCATCGACACGTGATTATCTGGGCTTTTTGCATTTAATGCCCTGTAGTTCTGAGATGTTATGGATTGAATGAAAACTTTTGGATATTTGCATATATACCACTGTGCATGATTTATTATTGCATGTGCGTATATTCGTGGGTTATTTGCAGACTACCCCCTGGACTTTTGGTACCTGTTACGAAATAGTCCTCGGAAGTAGTTTTTATTACATTTGGGTCCCTGAGTGCCCCAGGCACGCGCGACGCGCGTGTTTACCTGGGAATTTTGCACCAGACCCCTCAGGACTTAGGGTATTTGCACTTAGGTCCCTATGCACAGTACCCTCTTTCTATTTTTGAATAAAATAGCAAATCTACTCCAAATCCAACGAAAATTGGACACACGGCTCCTGCCATAGTGTAAAATTTTCGAGGATTTTCGGAGACATTTTTGTTTTGTTTTGATATTTTTAAAAATTCGAAAAAATCTATTTTCTTTACTGCCTGACTTTAAAAATCCCAAAAAATATTAAAATTCATCTAAAATTCACAAAAAAATTATCTTCTATTTGTTTTGGCTTGCTTGCTTTTCTAGCCAATTTTGGCTATTTTTTATTGCTTAAAATACCTAAAAATTAAAAACACTCAAAATATTATAAAAATCCTAATAAATAAATTAAAAACCCAAAAATAATAATTTAGGTGCCCAATTTTTCCTTGTTTTCTTCTCTATACAGGAAAAATACCTCCAGGCTTATTGGGGGCTCTTAGATATTTTATCTAAGCCCCTTAAACTCGGCTGGACAGTACCTATAGTTTTTGACTTTGTTTTATTTTTAGAAAATTAAATAAAAATCAGAAAAATCCCAAAAGTTCACTAAAAATAGTAAAAATTATAAAACACACAAAAATATTTTTATTTGAATTTTTGATTGATTTTTAGTGCATTTAATAAATTGTTGAAGTGCCTTGTTTTCTTGCTTTTCTTATTTTCTTAATTCATTAAAAATCCAAAAAAAATATAAAAGACTTAAAAACCACCAAAAATACTCCTTTTATTTTCTTTTATTTCTTTTTGACTACTTCGTAGGTCGCAAGGCCAATTCGTGCTCCTTGTGTTCGACCCTGGTCGCTATACCAGGTTAAACTAATAGCAAGACCGCTAGCCTGTTTTGAGTGATTTTATTTTATATTGGTGGTCTAATTTTTCTTGATTGACACATCCTAGTCTGATTGCTTGGGTCGCAACGACCATCTTAGATATACATGATTACCTGAGTAGTCGGATTTCCGTGTCATCAGGATGGAAGTAGATGGAGGTGGTCAATTTATAGGACATGGGTGACGGAAGGAATGGAGGGGAGGTAAAGTTCGTGGACGTCGTGGGGCGATTCTGGTGGTAGCCGTGAAGAGTGAGGGAGCTGGCGAGGATGAGGGATGAGTAGGCTTAGTCGTGGTGGCGTTGGTGATCGGAGAAGGTGGCTGGCGTGGGGCCGAAAATAGAAAGGGGGCGGCCCCTTGCGCAAGATCGAGAACGTGGGAGAGAGAAGGTATAGAGGTAGAAGACAAAGTCTCGGTCGTCGGATCTTGTGATCCAACGGCTGAGAAGTTGGCGCTAGGGAATGTCTGAGATTAGATCCATGCGAAGCGATCGAAGGGCAATGAAGTCGCCACGTGTCGAGCTGCGGGAGCGGCGCTAACGGGCGATTCAGATCAGATCTGGATGTAATCGGCTGGTGGTTATCGAAGCGACAATAGATGGTGGTGATTAACGAGATGAGGGCAAGATCGGAAGGTGCACAAAGCGCCAAGTGGCAAGTTCTGGACGAGGCGCTAGCGGAAGGTTGTGATGAGATCTGGGGATTGATCAGGCGGTTGAGAGTGGATGTGAGTTTGGATGGCACAGATGAGATCTTGGGCGATATGATGGAGGGTGGAGGGTGCGCCACGTGTTGTGATATGAGCGCGGCGCGAACGAAGGGCGGTGATCAAGGATGGGAGAAGATCAGACGGCTAGGGAAAGAGGCGGACGTAGAAAGAGCTGGGCTGTTGGTTCAGGGGAAGATCCAACGGCCCAAAGCGTGGCCGGATGATGCAAAGGGGAGCGGGCTGCGTGGCGCAATCAGAGGGCGCCACGTGGCCGGCTGTGAGTGGCTGTGAGAAGAAATGAGATTAGAGTGAGAAGGAGGCCGAATTTGGAAAAACTCAAAACATAAAAGTTGTAGATCTCGATGAGATCTACAAGTTTCATGTTGACCAAAAACGGGGATGAGGTCAAATATGATACAAAAAATATAGGAATACAAATATATGCAGATATAGTATACATAGAGGCCCAAAAACCCAACTTCTTCCTACGAGCTCCAAATTGGATGAAATTAGTCTCATTTAAAAGGTCTCTGGATGTGTATTCATCTGAAGGTGAGTAGACCTTTTTTTGGAGTTGGTACAAGAGAACTATGGGCCTTCTAAGGTCTAGGGGTTCTAGGGCTTTATTGGGTGTTTTACAAAGGAGATCTCTGACTTTCTTCCTTATATTAACTAAAGGTGTATATATCATAAGGGAGGTGTTGTTTTATAGGTGGATATTTTACAAGTGATCTTGGCTTCTTATTTAATGCAAATATGAATGCTAAAATGCAAATGTTATTAATGTATGCATGAATGTTAATTATGCAACATAAGTGGAAATATACAGCTAATTACTCGGGAACAAAGCTCTATTTTCAACTTTTTAGAGTCATGAATCACAGATTCATCAAGAGAGCAGGGGGAAAGAGAGCAAGCCATGGTACATCAACATCCATGTGTGATCCCACATGTGATCTCCAACAGTTGATTCAGATCAAATGATTAAATCCATGTCCCATAACAATTGGGAGCCCATAGCGCAGTGACATATCTGTTGCCCGTTATCCTACCGTTGCAACTGTTGACATACAAGACAAACCCAAGTTTCGCCAATACGACTAATTCATCAACCCCTTCTTGGTTAACGACTAAAATTAACAATTGAAGTCCCCATTTAATCCATTTGGCTCGACATGATATCCCTAATGGTTGGCTGGAAGGAAGCTTTTATGGATTTTGATTCTGATTTTACAAAATACCATCAAGTAGTAGGAGACAAAATCCCGTATACCTCACAACCATGGCATCAGAGGCCCTCGTCTACTCCGTTGTTATCAAGGAACGGAAGGATCTCGGCCTCCTCTCACCGACCCTCATTTCTCCATCCTCCCCCCAACCCATTCTCCATGCAGAGCTCCAACTCCTCCTAGTGCCTCGGTAGTATCCTCCCCTCCATGTCCTCTTGGGGTCCTCACGCAGACTTCTCGAGGAGCAAACATTGGCAAGGGTTTTATCAGTCACTACAACTCCCTCTGGAGGTGACCTTGTGGACGAGTTCCAGCTGCATGAGGAGCTCTCCTTCCTCAACGACGACATCCCCATCAGATCCAATATCCTCCTCCTCCTCCCCCCCTACGCCAACCTCATCCTCGTCCTCCTCCCCCCGTCCTCTCCTCCGCTCCCAACTTCCTCCCCCTCCTCTCCTCTGCCCCCATCTCCCTCCTTCTCCTCCTCTTCTCTACCCCTAGCTTCCTCCTCCTCCCCATCTTCTCCTCCATAGGTACAGGACAATCATGACCTCGTGGACAAAGATAGCTCAGACACGGTATCATTGTCTGACCTAGTACAGGGTCCACGACACCAAGTTGTTGACCAAAGTTGCGGATCTCCTTCTACTCCCTCTCGATGCTGCATGTTTAAGAACAAGAGGAAGAAGAAGAGTGTTTCCAGTTTTACTCCTCCTACCAAAATCATGATTTGAAAAAACACGGTTAAGTTCAACTCATTGACAGCTAAACTAACCGAGGGGCACAAGTAACAGAACAATGAGAAGTTAGGGTCATAAATAATATTCCCAAAAAGGGAGGGGTATAACTGATATTACAATATCTCAAAGGGGCACAACTGATAACAACCCTATAAATTAAGTTATTTTTTTATTTAAATCCATAATAATATTTTCTAAATTTCTAAATATTTTTTTAATTTATTTTCCTATTTAAATTAATTTAATATTTATTACTTGATTTACAAATTATTATTTACTAATGTACATTTGTATTTTTTTCCGTGTAACACAATTTATCATGTAAGAGAAGGTGTTGATGTGGCACCTTCTAGGCTGTTGAATTCCCTTTGACCATTCAACCTTATTCCTCTCTTCTTCTTCTTCTTCCCTAATTTCTTCTTCTTCCTCCTCCCAACAAACTCCTAACAACTCATTGTCCACATTAATGGTTTCGACGTTCTCCCCAGGTTTTCCCCATCACACTAATCTACCTCTTCTTCTCTGGTGAAGTCGAAATCATGTCCATGTGCAATATACCTGGACCTCTTCTCTTATATATAGAACCCCTTGTCCTCTAGAGCTCCGTACTAGAGGTTAAGCGAGAGGGTGACAACGTCTCGTTCCCCACTGTTGAGCAAAAGAGTGGGAGTGTGGCGAGGTCATCCAATCGATGTTGAAGCCCTAGTTCCATCGTGTATTGAGCCATTGGTCTTCACTAACCATCATAAACAACAATCATTTGGAGCAGTTGCTCTAGATTCATAGACGAGCCACTCCATCTGCATTTGATTCAGGATAGATCATCTCCTATTTATATTTTCTTCTTCTCTTCTGATTCTTCCTCTCATCATCTTATTATCTTCTCTTCTCATCCATTCATTTCTCTTCCCAGCCTCTCTTTTCCTCAGTTTGATATGAAAATCAAACCATATTCCAATGAGTAGATCCACTCTAATTGAGCTATTTTGTGTGATCGCCCCTATGTTTTTGTAATATTCTTAATAGCTGCAGGTTGGAGTTGTATCATGTATACATACAGGTGATCCTGGTGACTTTTATGCGTGAATACCCCTCAATTTCTCTAGTTTTAAACATGCACCCAATTACATTATTAATATTACATCTATACTCCTATATATTGTGTTAAATAATAAACCTTATAAATATGTATTAATCAAATACATACACTAAAAACCAAATAATAAATAATAAAGACCTTATAGTATACTATATAGAGTATAATAAAGTTTTTTTTAAAAAAAATTATATTCATTTACTTATTTTATAAATTGAAATCATAATCCAAAAATACTTGTAAACTTTCAAAATACATAAAAAAAATATAAATACGCCTCTACAAATTCCACAAAAATTATATTGCCTATTTTACCTTTCTCTAAATAATAAACCAAAAGAAACCTAAAATCCAATTATAAAAACTTTAAAAATTCAAAAATACTTCAAAACTTCTAATAATCATAACTAACTCTACAAAAAATACAAATATATATATAATACCCCAATTAAAAGGTATTTTGGTTTTCTATACAGTAAAAAATAAAATCATAAAATTCCTACTATTTTCTATTTTAAAATAAATAAATATTATTCTTTCTAATACCTTAAGCATCGGTTTGATTTTGAAAACTAATATAAAATCCATAAGAACATTAAAAGTCTTTGAAAAATATCATAAACATGAAATAAAATCTAAAATACAAAATGTTTTCTTCATAAACTTTTCGACATATTATATCATAAAAAATACAAACACTTTCTTCTTTCTTATATTCATATATACCCTTATTAACTAATTCCAACATTAAAAATCCATAAAAATATAAATTAAATAAAAAACTAAAATTAAAACAATGCAAAGGTAATTGCACATAAAAATAAGGCACAACTAGGATACACATATGAAAAGTTGCAAATGAACTTCACAGACCAATATCTTCTCCATATGAACTCAAAATTCATCAAACTCACCTTTATTGTTCATAAAATAAATATACATTCAATGGATGTGGTTTCATTAAAAATGGAGTTAAGATGCAAAAGTCGGCTTTCAGGTCCCCATTGTACTGTGTGTTTGTATATAAGTACTCAAATAATTTATTCTTTACATTTTTATTCTTTTTATATTTTTAATACTTGAATATATTAAATATAAACATAAACAAAATACGAAACATAAATAAAATCATTAAAAATACCTTAAATAAATAATAGAATACCTGAATACAGATACGATATACCTATGTAATAAATACATATATTTATTTAAGTGTATACACAAAAATATAAAAATAAAATAAAAATGTGTAAATATGTACTTAAATATATTATAATATATACAATATGTCAATACAATAATAACATGTAAATATAAAATAAAAACAAAATGCCTAAAACATAGGTATTCATACCTATATGTATACATGTAAAAATTATGACCTAATAAATAAGCTTGTAAAAATAAATAAAAATACCCATTAAATAATACATAAAATAAGAAACATTTTTATGTTTTGATTTTTATTTAATAAAATCATTTATTATTTTTAAACAAATTTATATGGTAATTATGCCCAACATTTTTCTGGTAATTGGTCCATGTGGATCAAACCAAAGCCAAGGAAAGTTGACTCTCAGTCGGCTATCCTTCCCCTTCCAGCCGTTCCTGTCAGAAGCATGCACACCCCTCTCTTCTCTAATTTTTTGGAGATGATCCACTGCTCGAGGAGCCATGATTTCTTCATCAATCTTGCTCTCCATACTTCCCTCCATCTTGTCATCACTCTGAAACCCCTGTAATTACATGCCATCGCCCGCCAACCCGTGATCTTCCCATGCCCTCGTCATGTAAATAAATAACACCCAATCCTCATTTTTACAATTTTTATTCCCTTCTACCCATTTTAACCCCTATCCTCATTTACTTGAGGTTCCTGGTGACACCAGGTGCTTCATGGAGGTGTTGGTGTGGAGAAGAGTAGCCAGAAGTGGTGATCCAAGTCTCGCAGAAGCTCCTCCAGTGAAGTCTATTCTAATCCCTGTTCTATGCAGGTATGAGCTATTTCTCTTGTTTTTCTAGCATAGATTTCTTCGAGCATCTTAGTATAGTTTTTAGTTCATGCAATTAGTTTGAAACTTAGTTTAATGTGAGATCTTAGTTTGCCAAATCTTCAAGCTACACCTCTATTTCATCGTGAAATCATCATGCTCACCCCACCATTTCACTCCCATTCCGATCACCATCATCTTCTCCACACTTCTATCTACTTTCCTTCTTGATCCTACAATGATCTAGCTCGATCAGAGCTCTCTTAGTCACCCATTGTCGGAGCTCTTCGCCCCTTCGCGCCCTTAGCTATCTAGCTTCAAGAACGGGTCGAGAGAGACCCTCTCGAGGAATTGAATCTTTTTATGCAGGAACCAAGTCCAACATGATCTCTTGGAGCTCGAACCGACATTGGACTTTAGTTCTAAGTCGTTGTACGTAAAGGACCCTTCTAGGTCACTATCGCTGGGATCTGGAGCTCTTCGAGGCCACCTGCAGATGCGAGTGACTTCCAAGAAGGTGTAGGGCTTATCAAAGTTGAAGAAGGACACCAGAACAAGGAGAAATTGTTGCTCGAAGGTCGAGGAAGAACACCTTCTTCCTCGTTTTTCATGACACCTCTAGAGCCATACGATCAAGAATATGACCCAGATCTAATAAGGGTTGTCCAATATCGATGCAAAGCATCTCCCTAAAATGTCGTCAAATCATTCAAGTGAGGCTACATGGCGCCTCCTACACTGTATGTCAACGCCCTTTAGCAGGTAATTTTCACAGTACCCCTCCCTTCATTTTGTAATTTCTATTTAGCCATGCAAATATTAGTAGTAGTGTAATTTTTATTATAAAATTTACAAGTAGACCCCCAACTTCTGTGTATTTACCTTACCGAGTTTCACTACGTGGAACCCCACGTGAGGTGCATGGCATTTTTACATATAAACCCCAGCATCTTTGCATATTTAGGTTTAATCCCATATTTTGTATAAATGTTGTTAAATATTTGGAAACATTACATATAAGGACCCGAATTTTGTTAAAATTACCTTTATACCTCTACCAGGTGCTTATTAAGTAAGAATTTAATTGGAGAAATTGCTTGGATGCCCATAGACTTTACTTTTAAGGCTATTAAATACATTTAAACTTTGCTTAATTACAAATAGCTCCTTGCTAGTTTTAGGATTTTTTTTTGTATATTTATTATCAAAAATAACATTTTATTTCCGAAAATTGTAAAAAAGTTATCTTAGGTGCTTACTAGATATATTTACCACATATATTTTTCGTATGGAATTTTAAGATAATTTCTTATTAATAAAAAATAAAAAAAAAGCTTTTATTCCATGCATAATTATTAAAATCCCCAAAAATATCAAAACATCTTTAAAAATTCCAAAAATTACAATACCTTTATCGTTATATAATCTATGTTTAGATCAAAAATCACTAAAAAATATAAAAATAAAACCTTAAAAATAAAAAAATCCTAAAAATAGTAAAAAATTAAAAAATCATTTAAAATCTAAAAAATGTTTTTGTATTATATTTTTCTTATAATATAAAGTATTTATTAAAAATAGTTTTAGGAAATTTTGAGTCTATTATTTTTTTAAAACCCAAAACAATTGGCTATATTATTTTGTTCATTATTTTATACATTTTAACACTTTATAAATACATAAAAATTAGCAAAAATTATGTAAAAAATACCAAAAATAGAGAGAAATGTTAAAAACACAAAACATTATATATATAGTATATTTATGTATATTAAAAATATAAAACCCTTTAAATCTTATATATACTTTGTATCACTTATATAGTTTAGCTTATATTATTATTATATATAAATTTAGCTTATATTATTATTATATATAAATAAATGAATATGTGTATATATATATATATCTTTTTTTAAAAAAATAAAAAGGAATTAAAATTTTGCAAATCTAAAAAGAAAATAAAAATTTAAATATATATATATATATATAATTTAAAAACATGAAAAATTAAATATAACTAAAAATCCACAAAAACGAATAAAGACAAATTTCAAAAATAATAATTATTACTTAGTATCAATTAGTAATAATTATACTTATCCTCTATTAATCTTAGTGGCTCAACCCCTATACTTGCGTACTATATACATATTTTATAGGGTATAATAAATTTCACCTCACATATTTTTACTGCATATATTTTCGTGGGTTGATAGTTTGTTTGATTCAGATTGTTTGAGTGTTGAGAGCCGAGAGAAGGCTGATACGACGATTGTCGGATCCAATTTGTCGAACACCGTAGGCTCCTTCAAGATCGGATGTTAGGCACCTCGAACAACCCGATCAACAATCACCTCAACGATTCATCAATGACTATTAAGGGGATAATTAATCGATTTATATTTAGGGTAATCTAATGAAAAATCATAGAAAATAGAAGTTATACTAGAGCTGAAATTATTTGACTGGCATTTTCAGTTAGTCGACTAAAGGTATTTAGTCGATCGGAAAGAAAATGTAGTTGGTTGAAAAACAAAATGTAATAAGATGGCTGTGTTCAAGAATACTCGACTGAAAAAACTGTATTTTTGACTGAAAGTGAGATTACTCGAATTGGTATTAGTAAACTAATGTGATTTTGATTTATTTTAAGTATGGATGGAACTAGAACATGAGTGGTTTCTAAGAAGTTGCAATTTATGTAATAATTTAAAAATAACTTTTTGTCAAAAATAAAAGGTATAATCGGTGGTTTGGTCCAACTTGGTCAATCAAGTCTTGATCAATTTTTTACTTATTTTAAGTGGTTTTTATTTTCTAAGAAAAATCGGATGGTTAGATGTCATTCCTCCGATTCTTGGTTACCTGATCGAACTGATTGAAGATGAAATCTTGTCTAAAATCAATGAGCAGCCAGTTCGATTTTTAAAATCCTTGTTATAAAAATTCATTCAAAGATGGTATATTCACTAAATCTAACATATTATTATTTTCAGTTGTTGAAGATGAAACCTTATTTTCTTGAAAAAAATATTCACAATCTTTCATCTAGGTTGCCTGGAAGAGCTTTTGCAACAAGTCAATCCATATGGCTCGTAGGAACAAATGAAGCGGACAACAAAATCTTTCCAAGAGCCAAACTAGCTAAGGTGAGTATACATTAGTAAACCCGAACTTGTGAATGAATTCCAATTATCACCCCCATGACATAAACTCGAGAAAATAGTTTTTTTCTTTACAACATTAAAAATAAAACTAGTTGTTGTGATGGAAAAAAATAAAAATAGTTGGTTACAAGGCACAAGTGTCTATGCGTGTTCCATCGCCACAATTTAATTAGAGTGCAAGTAGATCCTCTACAGTACTGCAGGGACCTACAGTAAACCATGAAGAGGCCTGAGTCATGATCGAGCGATTTACATGGCAAGGACCTACAAAAACCCAAATTTGATATGAACCACTCAATCTTTGATCAAACGGCTCGAACCTCTCGCAGTTTATTGCAGATCCCTGCAATATTGCAGACGATCCGCACCCAATAAGAGTGGCATTGACACATCAATTAATAAGAAAAATATAAAGCACTTTCCTTTTGACAGTTATTTATCATTACCATTATATTTACTTTGCCATTATATGTATATGTATGTGATTTGACTGGTGATGCTGCGCAACAGAGTGCAGGAATTCAGGTACGTCAATTGAACTTGGCACTTTTACTGAATTTTACGCAGGCGATTAGTCATAAATCTTGACAAGATTATAAATCTCTTTGCTATTATAATAAAATGGAATACTTTCAAGAGGATCACATAACTTAGGGCCTGTTTGGTTGCTGGGTTGGATAGGGTTGAGTTGAGCTGGGTTGGGGTGGGTGAATAGTAATCTGTGAGGAGGAAGTACCCCTGTAAATAGTAACCAGGGTTGGGCCAACCCTGCCCAACCCTGCAACCAAACAGCCCTAAGGCCTAATTAACAACTTGCATGCCATCAAGGTAGCTAGCTCTAATTAGTGGGATGTTCTTCCAAGCTATTATAACATTTTTCCCTTCCTTCTTATCTTATCTTAATATGAGCAAGAATTGGAATGATTATAGAAATTAAATTATTCTTTTTTCATAATTAAATTTGTTGTAGGATGTTTACATTAAATATTTGCTGACCTGATCACATTTGTCAAACTTTCATTGTGGAATTGTAAGATGAATCTAATGAATAAACATTACAAGAAAATAGATTTATATTGATATTTTTTAAATCTGCTACTATATTATTTATTTATAAATACACAATAAAAATACTATTTGTCTTTAAATTATTTTTATACAAGAAGTCATATCCATTGTTATTTTTCGAACTTTTAACTAATCATTACTTAAATATAAACTAAAAATTAATGACAATTAGTTAATGATAAGTATTACTATATACATGGTCGCTAATGATAAAGAATTAAAAGAAAATCCCACTGGAGGCTTTCATCTCGTCACCTCCATCCACATGTATGTCATCATTGTTCCAAGTTGGTCATTTACTTGGCATCGTTTGTTGTCTTGCAATTGGCAGAGGGGCAGCTGTTGTTGGATTTTACAATTTTTTATTGTCGGAAGACTGCTTTTAGAATAAAAAATCCCATATCCAAAGATGTTATAAAAAATAATAAAACAATTAATCAATAAAACAGCTAAAACAATCCATGCACGTGCTTCCAATTGACGTCGTCTATTTTTCCATAGACAGATACTTCGGAAGCAACTCATAATGCTTTATGAAAAATCCGCCAACAACAATTGTTATAGAATCAATGCCATCTTGTTCTATAAATAAAACTAACACGAATGATATACTTCTTGATCTTAACTTGAAACGGTTTCAACGAGATGACCTCGTGGTCAATCAGGTAGGGATGCAACTAGATAAGGATGTATTCGTATCTGATCGGTAAAAATATACGTTTTACATAGATATCTGTTTTCATATATGATCGAATTTATTTTTAATCACATATAAGGTAATTTCATATATCACATATCTAAGAATACAGTAACATAGTTTTTAAGAATAACTATCTTACTGTTGGACATGCGAGCCCAATGCGAGCCATTATGCAATAAATATTATTGCGAATATCAAATAATTTGCATAATAGGTCCCTCTGTACAATTAGGGTTGTTACCATGGCCATCTTAATAATCGTACAGCTGATGATTCAATAATTGAATCATAGAGGCTGGTGTTTGGATGAATATCTAAGGAGTTAGATTGAGGATTCATCAAACACCGTCAAATGATTGTTAAGAGATGATCTCCAGCCTGAGTAGGAGATGGCAACCTTTCTCACATAGGCCGATATATGACCGACCTCTTAATGCAAGTCCTCTGCATGGGAATAGAGATTCAGAGGTGTCAGATTAGTTAGGTCAAAGAGTTGACTTAACGAGATCGAGATAACCAAAGTCCTATATCGTATGTTGTCATGATACATGCACGCATCCTCTAACCGGAGACAGATGTGTTACTATATGTCTAAGTATGTACATTTGGCAGACCAATGGATTGATGACCTAACCAAGGTCTATACACCGGTGCGCTGGTGTACATATAAGGGCATATGAGTAATACGATCTCTCAAAGAGATCATACAGGTTCACTACTGAACCGGAAGACATGAGCTCACTCATGAGATATTAGGAAGAATCAAATTCCGTCCACGGTCGTCTCGCTTTGGAATCTTGACTGAATTTGTAAGGTTTGATATATACTTTTGGAAAGTATATGATCAAGACCTAGGTATGATATATGCTTTTGGAAAGTGTATGATCGATACGGAATCCTAATGATCAAATGAGAAACTTACTGATAAAACCCTGAAGTAGACAGTATAAAGTTGATCTAATACTTTGGGTTCATTCTGAGTCTTTCAGTATGCAGGATGTACAGGTGTTGGGAATACCTGAGGGTGATGTGATCATAAACGATGGTATAATCATGACGCTTCCATTCCTAGGGAGAGAAGAAACGGGTCTGGATTTTAGTGACCCCTTTCAGTAGAGAAGTAATCTGATCTTGGTCCAAATATTGGGCATTGATCTGAATGTGATTCAGATGCAATGAGAAGATTAGATTTGTGGTCTTGATTTAATCAAGCATCTATGGGAGGCCCGAGATCTGGATTTGAGATGTGATCTCAATATCCAAGTCACTATACGTGACACAATACAATCACCCTGTCCTTATCTCCAAGTATCCGTGGAGAAAGCGCATTATCCTTGAAAGAGTTCATGAATAATTTCATTGTTGATATATGTATCCAAGCATCGAGAAAATTGATAATTAAATGTGATTTAATTATCATGGATAATATGAACTGGATTCATATTATAAAAAGAGTTATCTGAGATAATTAAATGTGATTTAATTATCAAAGATATGAATAATGTGAATGTGATTCATATTATTTGGACACATGAGAAAAGAAATCCAAGATGATTAAATGTGATTTAATTATCATGGATATGAATAATGTGGATAACACTATCCATATTAATCATATATATTATAAATGTGATTTATAATATATAAGAGAGAGCCATATTGTGTTTTATATTTGTTGATTAATTGTTAATGTGAATGAGATTCACATTGAATGATTAATTGAAAATATAATTACATTTAGTTTTGGTTTGTGAATGAGATTCACATTTTTTCAATGGCTTGATTGATATTTTCCAAAAGATAATTTGGAATTATTTTTTGTGAAAATATTATCGACAAGAGATCATGATATTATCATGAGATAATGAGATCTCATGATATAATGAGATCTCATGAGATATTGAGGTCTCATGAGATGATGGTAGTCGTCCCCTTATTTTAGGAGATTGGTTTAGTCTTCTCATTATCTCTTCTCTAGTCAAATGTGATTTAAATTGGAATTAATTATTTTGATTTATTAATATGAATTAATTCAAATTAAATCAATTGTTGTTGTGTTTTACCAACAACAATCCTAGCCGTTGAAAGGGACACAATCAATCTCATCTGTTGATTGTGTGTTGTCCATGGATTGGGATCCATGGACTCCCAAAATCCTATATAAGAAGAGGCATCCCTGGCTCTTCTAGACACTTGAATAAATGAATGCTCTCTCTCTCTCTCTCTCTCTCTTTCTCTCTACATGCCCATTCTCTCTATCTCTCATGTGGCCGTCCACCATGGATGCCCTAGAGAGATCCTCCATCACCGCATCATCATTGTTATGTTGCTCGATCGTTTGCTCATGATTCTCCGTCTACTTCGACATGCCTTGCCCGTGAAGAAGATAACGTATCTCGTTTATCGAGATTAGGAGATCCGTGGCTTGGATCATCAACATGGATTGCGAGGAGCACGCGATTCATCCCCACGCTCGCAAGCGTCTCCTCTGTCGGATCGGACTTGAGACAAGAGGTCGCTTTGTTTAGATACTCGATCGCAACCACGCTTCAAGAGGTAATCCTATTACTTGTTTGTGGTTTAGACGAACTGATCCGAGAAGTGTTCTTGGATCATGTAATTTCGTCACATAGAAAATTTTTAATTTCCGCTGCATCGAGCAACTAGTATGACTAGTCGCTCCCGATCGCATTCGATGCGATCATCACGCTTCCGTGACGAGCTTGAGGATTTTTCCCGTATCCTTCAAGTGGTATCAGATCCAGGTTGTCGAAGGTTTTGGATGAGATCCATGAACCTACGAAGATTTGGGCTCGTTTGGGTTCGTGAAGATTTTAGCATTTCAATTTTCACAGCCCTGTCTTGTGATAAAATTTCGGCCCTGTTTAAAATGTTTAAACATGAAATTTTAAATTGGATGATGTTCCTAATTAATTAAGGAAACAATAGGATTTGAGTTTGCGTAATTTGGATTCCGTTTGCTCAAGATATGATCGTTTTATTGACCATATGTCCACTGTTTCGGGGATGACGATTAGAGACGTAATTAAGATGTTAATTACGATTTTAAAACACTTGGAAATGCATGTTTATCACATGATTTTATTTTTAAATCAAGTTATCAATATTTAGAAATTATTTATGCTTAATTTGGATTTAAAATGAATGAGATATGCTATTTTTAGTTAGTGAGGGTCACTGCTGGAAATTGCATCATTATCCGAAACCTTGTGATTGTTGTTTAAGAAAAATTACGAAATTAATAGTTAATTTCCTTGAATAATTGTGGATAATATTTGAGAAATATTAGAACAATATTTATTCCCTTAAATGACATTGACTCAACCAACGAATGATTAGATTAGATCTAGATCACCAATTGGTTGCTTGATACACATTCCGACAAACATTATTTTCACGAAAATTCTAGCTTATTCTACAATAGTTGTAGGACAACTTTTACATGCAAAACCTTGTTGTTTGAATAGGATTGGGGATTTGTTTAGCAAATCTCCTTATAATATTATCAAAATGATTTTGATGAATATTATATGGTATAATTTTGGTTGAAAGATCGATGATCATCTCAAGTACCAAGTGATTGACTCGGCATTGCTTTTTCCCGAGGCGGATATGGTGTCTAGTCGGGAATCGCTGGGGTAGCGGGTCGCACCTGTTGCGGTCTGTCCCACTCCCGCCGATACTGGCCATGACAGCGGGTAGGGAACTAATGATGCCTGAGAGATCATGATGTATTTTCTAATTATTAAAATTTGAAATAATACATAATTCAAGTAACAATTAAGAATGTTTGTTGGATATTAATTGGATCATTAATTTAATATGATTAGATTAATTGGAATACAATTAAAATTAAAATACTCTATTATGTATGGAGTTGTTATTTCCTTGGAAGAATTAATCATAATGAATATGATTCATAATGATTAATTAGAATTTGAATATGATATGGAGGATCACATAAGTGACATCTATGGTCTCCCGTCAAGGCGAAGGGTTCTGTCTCCAGATATTGTATGTAAGGAGACACCTGTCCGAAGTGACAGCTCCTGCATGTAATCCATTTGGATCGGGTTCTTCGCTTCTCAAAAGAGTAAGGCCGTATATGTAGTGACCCCAATATCGGGTCCTCATATTATTGGGGCGATGTTGGATTGCGTATAGCGAGTATTAAGCCTGTTGATGGTTGGTTCAATTAATGATGGATCAACATCACCTTAGGGGTGGTGGGCCCGGGTATTAAAGATCGAATTGGGAGATGCAAGTTGGACTTGCAAGACGGAATGTGTTCCCGCTTCTTTTTATTCGAGTTACAGGTTCTCATATTATTGGGATGTAACAAAGATAAGGAAGGAGATCCCAGATCTTGCTTGAGATATAATGGTAAGTATATCTCTTACATTGAAAGTGATTAAGGGAATGAACTTTCAGTGTTGATAAGGCAAGACAACTTTGATATAAAAACTCCTAAATCAAAGTAGAATATGTATATAAAAATATATACACTTATGCAAATTTCTTATTTCAGATAATCCTTCATAAAACCCACTCAATGTTATACTCAATAATAACCAGTAAAATATCATGGATTGGACTCATGATCCAGATATTGTACTTGCAGTTGGACACATAATGTATGTGGTTGCAATGTGCAAGTTTCCTCAACATAATGAGGAATGCCAATCAATAAGGCAATAAGACATCACCTTAGGGTTTGTATGTCTCTATAGTCTTGATCTTTCATCGAGTGTACTTTGGAAGTGACATATCGATGATGATCGCAATTGTCAAATAATCCTTATAAAATCTAGGAAGATGTTCTGGCATACATATGTGCTCTTGACATTTATTATGAGTGACATGGTTCACTGCATCATGTAGAATGGTAGCTCTGTAAGAGATGATGTATTCAAAATATTTGAATACCTACCTGAACCAATGTTTTAAGAGTTTAGATGGATGTAGATACGATGAATATCATCATTCTACTATCTATACTCTAGTCATTCATGAAGCTTCATAATATTCATATTGTATGAATTTAATAAAGCATGTATAAATGTTGAAATGCTCTTAAATTGAATTCTTTTGAATTCAACATAAGAGATTTTTAGTCTTAAGCAATGGTTGTTTATAGATGAAGGGAGCGCAGTGGAAGCATGGGTCGGACCCAAGTAAGAAGGAAAGTCAAAGAGTTGACTTTATTTCTGTGACTTCCATATGACATCCAAAGAGTTGGATGAATGCCTATACTGCAATAAGTTGATGTGTTGATTGTATGATTATCAAGTCTGTCTAGAATCCTTAGAGAAGGCCTCGGATAGAGCACCGGAATAATCTACATTTAATCATTGAAATTGACTTTCTTATAAGATAAGATTAAAGTCTAATAATTGTATCTCAATCTTCTAACAACACTTGCAATGGGTTGCATATGGTTTTAGAAGACTGAAAAATTTGATCTTAAGGTTTGTAGTTATCCACATGGATTTTGATGCAATTATTGCAACAATCTCTATTGGATAAATGGACTTCATATTCTCAGTGGGAGAGCCCTTAGTCTTAGAGAATGTCTATACGACCTAGATATTTGAATACACTCATTGTTTGTTTCTAAGTGTTGGAAGTAAACATGAATTCTGGAATAAATCTATCATAAAGAGTTATGATGGATATATTTCAGATAGTAATCTAACATCTAGTGGACTCTACAAAATTAGAAAATTAATGAATGGTTCATTAAGATTTCTAATACTGAAAGTTGAACCTTAGAAGATCAATAGGAGGATGGAGATCATTTAATAATGATCTGGCATCAAGTTTTGGACATATGTTTGTTGATGAGATCAATGGACTAGTAAAATATGAAACTTTAG
This sequence comes from Ottelia alismoides, assembly GCA_037367405.1. Classification (NCBI taxonomy): domain Eukaryota; kingdom Viridiplantae; phylum Streptophyta; class Magnoliopsida; order Alismatales; family Hydrocharitaceae; genus Ottelia; species Ottelia alismoides. Next base: position 132,828 of record JAZKJV010006596.1, on the reverse strand, counting down.
AATGTCTAAAATTTCAAATCTTACATACTTATGAATATTATATTTAAAGTAAAATCTCCAATACACCCTTCTTTTAGGAAAGGTGTAAGATGTCAAGGTATTCAAGATCTCATACATATTGATGTATGTGGATCATCTATATCATAGTAAACATTATGGATATGTGATATCTATTGATGATTATGTATGATATGAGATTTCTTCTCTTCACCTAAGAAAACTTTGAAATGTTCAAAGATTTCATAATTTTGGTTAAAAACCAAATTTTGAAGAATGATGAAATGAATTTGATCTAACGTAGGTAGCTTGTACCTGTTAGATAAATTCAAAGAATACCTTATGGAGATATGAATATCATTTCTATCTCAATCCTCCTAACACACCTAAACTCAATAGAGTTGTAGGGAGATACAATTGGATCATGTGTGACATGATTTGATCAATGATGAATTTTAGCATAATTTTATCTTAGTTTCTTGGTATATATGTAGTAGAGACTACATTATATATCCTTAATAAGATTCCATGAAAGTAAGCTGGAATCGAGCACTAGAAAGTGCTACTTCATTAGGAAAATAAAGGATGGTATTGGATACCTACTTTATAACCCTGAGATTCTTAAAAGATCTCATCTCTGAGAATGTGATTCTTAGAGGATGACTCTCTTGAGAATCAAGATGAAAATGAAGTAAAAGAACTCATTTAATCTTGATGAGGCTCCTGAAATCGGAAACTAAAAGGATAATTAAAGATGAATCACTAATACCTCTTCAAATGAGTTTGAGGATGTATTCCATGTGTCAGTTAAGTCTGACAATGATCGGATTTCATGTGATGAAACTCCTGAGGATCATGATATGGAAAGATGGATGTTATCAATAAAAGTCTAATGCAGAATTCATATACAAGTGTTGTATATTGACCCTTGAGGATCCACCTATAAGGGTTAGACCCATTAAGGTGTAAATGGATCTTCAAGAGAAAGGGAACCTGATGAGAAGGTAGAGACCTTCAAAGCACAGCTCGTAGCCATGAGCTACACACCGGAAGAGAAGACATTGCTTGCGATGAGACTTGCTCTTCAGTAACCATGCTTATACCCATCATAATATTGCTAACTGTAGCTACACAACTTGGCTTTGACATCTTCGAGATGGAAGTCAAGATTGCATTCCTCCACGAATATCTCTCTAAGGATATTCACATGAAGTAGCCCCAGGTCTTCATGGTTGAGGAAAGCAAAGTGTGAAAGCTAAAGAACACCATCTATGGACTCAAATAAGCTTCTTGTAGTTGGAGCATAAGATTTGATGAAATTATAATTGTTATGATTTTAGATAGAATCTTGATGTACCATGTGAGGCTTAGTGGGAGTGCCTTTGTGTTCATCGTGCTAAATGTAGATAATATCCTAATCATTTGGAATGATATAAGGATGATAATAAGTGTTTTATGATCTGGCTATTCCATACCTTGAGATATGATCTCAAGGATACCTCTTAAATCTTAGTTCTAAAGTTGTTCAGAAGCAAAGAAAAGAGGATATTAGAACTGTTACATTTGTAGTGCACCTTGGACATATTCCATTCTTGGAAATTCCAAAAAAGGCTTCCTTCCCTTAAGATTTGGCACTGACCTATCTAAAGGGATAGCACCTCAAAGAGTTGATGAAGTGAATGCTAGAACTGCTTGCACTTGTGCATCAGTTACGAGAAGCTGGTGTATGCTAGATGTGTACAAAAGCCAGATATCTGCCATGCAGTGGGAGTAGTAAAGTGTTGCTAATCCTACTATGGAGAGAAAACACTTGATTGCAGTAATAACAAAATCTTCATATATGACAAGATTTTTGAGATAGTGATCTCAAAGTCTTATTTTCAAAAACTTAAGACTTTATAGATAGAGATCTAAAAGGTCTTAACTGTGGATACCTTAAGAGATAGTGATCTCCAAGAATAAGGGTATTCTAATAAGGATTATGGAAATATTGGTTATGATAATTATTAAGCAATAGTGTCAAGGACACTATATCTGCTTTATCAAGATTGAGTATTGGTTGCATAAGATGCAACATTCGCATTAGATGTGAGCACTGTTACTAGGAGATACGCTAGTGCCGTAAAAGGACTTGGCATAGTCTTTTGGCAACAGAGCGCTTGATCCGCTTACCTAGCTATTTTTCTAAATAGCCTATGATTGTCACATGAGTGTGGGTTTAAATAATTAGCCCATTAATGGCTCTTTGGGCTAGTGAGAGATTGTTGGACATGCGAGCCCACGATGAGCCATTATGCAATAAATGTTATTGCGAATATTATTCCCTGATCTGAAATGAATAATAAATAATTTGCATAATAGGTCCCTCTGTACAATTAGGGTTATGTACCATGGCCATCTTAATAATCATACAGCTATTGATTCAATAATTGCTCATAGAGGCGGGTGTTTGGATGAATATCTAACGAGTTAGATTGAGGACTCATCAAACACCGTCAAATGATTGTTAAGAGATGATCTCCAGCCTGAGTAGGAGATGTCAATCCTTTCTCACATAGGCTGATATCTGACCGACCTCTTGATGCAAGTCCTCTGCATGAGAATAGAGATTCAGAGGTATCAGATTAGTTAGGTCAAAGAGTTGACTTAACGAGATTGAGATAGCCAAAGTCCTATATTGTATGATGTCACGATACAGGCACGCATCCTCTGACCGGAGACAGATGTGTTACTATATGTAGAGTATGTACATTTGGCAGTCCAATGGGTTGATGACCTAACCAAGGTCTATACACCGACGCACTGGTGTACATATAAGGGCATATGAGTAATACGATCTCTCAAAGGGATCATACAGATTCAGTACTGAATCGGAAGACATGAGCTCACTCATGAGATATTGGGAAGAATCAAATTCTGTCCATGGTCATCTCGCTTTGGAATCTTGACTGAATTTGTAAGATTTGATATATACTTTTGGAAAGTATATGATCAAGACCTAGGTATGATATATGCTTTTGGAAAGTGTATGATCGATACCGACTCCCAATGATCAAATAAGAAACTTACTGATAAAACCCTGAAGTAGACAGTATAAAGTTGATCTAATACTTCAGGTTTATTCTGAGTCTTCCAGTATGCAGAATGTACATGTGTTGGGAATACCTGAGGGTGATGTGATCATAAACGATTGTATAACCATGACGCTTCCATTCCTAGGGAGTGATGAAACGGATCTAGATTTTAGTGACTCCTCTCAGTAGAGAAGTAATCTGATCTTGGTCCAAATGTTGAACATGATCTGAATGTGATTCAGATGCAATGAGAAGATTAGATTTGCGGTCTTGATTTAATCAAGCATCTATGGGAGGCCCGAGATCTGGATTTGAGATGTGATCTCAATATCCAAGTCACTATACGTGGAACAATACAATTGCCCTGTCCTTATCTCCAAGTATCTGCAGAGAAAGCGCATTATCCTTGAAAGAGTTCATGGATAATTTCATTGTTGATATATGTATCCAAGCATCGAGAAAATTGATAATTGAATGTGATTTAATTATCATGGATAATATGAGTTTGATTCATATTACAAGGAGAGTTATCTGAGATAATTAAATGCGATTTAATTATCAAAGATATGAATAATGTGAATGTGATTCATATTATTTGGGCACATGAGAAAAGAAATCCAAGATGATTAAATGTGATTTAATTATCATGGATATAAATAATGTGAATAACACTATCCATATTAATCATATATATTATAAATGTGATTTATAATATATAAGAGAGAGCTATATTGTGTTTTATATTTGTTGATTGATTGTTAATGTGAATGGGATTCACATTGAATGATTAATTGAAAATATAATTACATTTAGTTTTGGGTTGTGAATGAGATTCACATTTTATTTTAATGGCTTGATTGATATTTTCCAAAAGGTAATTTGGAATTATTTTTTATGAAAATATTATCGACAAGAGATCACGATATAATCATGAGATAATGAGATCTCATGATATAATGATATCTCATGAGATATTGAGATCTCATGAGACGATGGTAGCCGTCCCCTTATTTTAGGGGATTGATTTAGTCTTCTCATTATCTCTTCTCTAGTCAAATGTGATTTAAATTGGAATGAATTATGTTGATTTATCAATATGAATTAATTCAAATTAAATCAATTGTTGTTGTGTTTTACCAACAACAATCCTCATCGTTGAAAGGGACACAATCAATCTCATTCGTCGATTGTGTGTTTTCATGGATTGGGATCCATGGACTCCCAAAATCCCAATGAATGCTCTCTCTCTCTCTCTCTCTCTCTCTCTCTCTTTCTCTCTACACGCCAATTCTCTCTATCTCTCATGTGGCCGTCCACCATGGATGCCCTAGAGAGATCCTCCATCACCACAGCATCATCGTTATGTTGCCCGATCGTTTGCTCGTGGATCTCCGTCTACTTCGACGTGCCTTGCCCGTGAAGAAGACGTTATATCTCGTTTGTCGAGATCAGGAGATCTGTGGCTTGAATCATCAACATGGATTGCGAGGAGCACGCGATTCATCCCCGCGCTCGCAAGCGTCTCCACCGTCGGATCGGACTTGAGACAAGAGGTCTCTTTGTTTAGAGAGTCGATCGCAACCACGCTTCAAGAGGTAATCCTATTACTTATTTGTGGTTTAGACGAAATGATCCGAGAAGTGTTCTGGGATCATGTAGTTTCGTCACATAGAAAATTTTTAATTTCCGCTGCATCGAACAACTAGTACGACTAGTCGCTCCCGATCGCATTCGATGCGATCATCACGCTTCCGTGATGTGCTTGGGGATTTTTCCCATATCATTCACTAACATCCGTATATGTTTTTAAGAAGGGTTCAATGGGGCTCATTTTCCGTAATTTTTTTTATTTTTTTGAAAAATAGCACCATGTATATTAAACTATATATCCCTCCAACATGTCATTCGAATTTCGTCACGAATGGGGACTCCTATGCCTTCCATCTAGAACATGTTGATTACGACAATGTTTAGACCGTTAAATTTACCTGCTCTAGATGGAGGGAATAAGAGTCTCATTTTCTGACGAAATTCGAATATATATAGATGAATATACATGACGATATTTTTCAAAAAAAATAAAAAAATTGTGGAAAATGAGCGTGGGAGCACTCCATTTTTTCCTTCTATGAATACGGTAACATAATTTTCATATCCTTCAATATTTATATCAACATTCGTATTCTGTATTTAAAAATGGAATAAGATATGATAACACCTATATCCATCAACGTTACTATCCATTTGCACCCTTATAAACAGGGATGGAGTCTAGAATCTCTAGATAGTATTTAGGAGTTGGCACAGATTTCTTATGCTTCTTAATCTTAATATTTTTTTGGATATTAGCATAGATTTGATTCTCTTTTCTTAGCAAAAAATGAGTTATATAAATTGTGCCTTTTAATAGGCATTTTAATTATTTTCCTCACAAATAAAAACGAAACTTTTGCTTTTAGAAAAACCGAAACTATTTTCTTTAGTAAGACTTGAAGTTGTTGTTGTTGTTGTTAGAAAAGGCTTGAGGTTGCTTTAATTATTTTCTTTAGCCGATCCTACTTAAAGTGGGAAAAAGCTTTGTTGTTGTTGTAAGACTCGAGGATGCTCCATAATTTTTATCTCAGTATAATACATGTACACTTTGTTTGTTCTACATGACCCACAGGTACTTGCGTTGGTTGCTGTGATTCTAACTTTCATAGGGATATTTACATCTATAATCCTGAGTATTTCATATTTAGGTACTTAACCCTCAGGGTGTGAGACTTATCAACTATTTATGATTTTTCGTGTAATTCATTAGGATTATAGGTGTGAGACGGAATGCTTATTCAGAATTTTTCGTATAATTATCAAGAGTTATGTATGTAAATACAAAACTACTCAAGGTAAACATTCCTTTCTTTTATTGATATAAATCTCTAAATTGAGATAAATTACCCCGTTAGTTGAGAAGTGGGAATGCACGAAGTTTGCTTTGTTTTTTTATGTAACAATATTAAAGCGGACTGGTTAAATCTTCAAATTATCACAAGTTTAATTTTTTTAATAAGTTAAAGGGGATAAATAATTTTTTTAGTAAGGGAAAAGAGGTAGATAATTTTTTTATATTGGTTACATAAAAGACTTGGACAAGTTGTCTTGTTTTTTAACGTGACCTTGATATTATAAGTAAGTGTAACTTTCATAAAAAAAAGTTATTAAACGCGAGAGGCGTTGCAAACTTTCATATGCACGTTGTTAACAAATACGCATTAGATTTTTAACTATCGTTTTCTGTGATATTGACTTGTTTGTAATTGTTTGTTGGTTCAAGTATAAATTTTGTAAAGACAATCATATCTATTGTTTAATTCTTCTTTTTTAATAAAAAGAGTGTGTTTATATAAGTTGCTCCATTGTTTTTGTTTAACATAAAAACAAAAAAGGGGAGAATGCACTTTCTTAATGTAAAAACATTCATTAAGTTTTTCACTGTTAGTCTGCACTACAATAAAATTGAGGTATAGTGATGTTTTTTCAAAATCTGTCAGTAAATCATCCGTTGTTAAATATATAATGACGATTTTATTCATTGTGATGTGTTTTTTCATACTTAAAATTACAACAAATATCACATCCATCTATATCAATAATGACAAGACATATAGCGATGCTTATCCGTTTCTATTTTTAAAAATTTAATTAATTGTCATCAAATGTTGAATTAGAAAATTAATGATGATTAGTAAAAAATTTTGAAAAATAACAACAAATAAACAAATAAGCATCATTATTTATTGACCATTGCTATTGGTACAACACTGGATATAATATGCATTGCTAATTTCAAATATAAATAAATGTAACAACGGACAATTTAACGATGGATTTTTGAAAAAGCGTTACTATAACCTACTTTTGTTGTAGTGTTGGGGGTTATATTTGTCTTAGTACTCGCTCTAGCACGTATCACGGATGCACTTTTTCCCCATCGTTAGTGTAATGTTTTAATTTAAAAAAATGGTTGGCATTGTACGACGCAAGATACAAGTTTCATTAACTTGCATCACATTCCGTTTATATTTTTTTTAACACTCAGTCTTAGTTTTTTTAAAGCAAAAAAGACCTCCACCTTAGGTACATGCAAAAAAACTTCTTTATTCATCACCTTTTTTAAAGAAACATGACATGCCTATGACAGTCGACAATATAAAAGAAAGAAGAAGAAAAAACAACAAAAAAACAACCAGAGTTACATCATCCACCCCTCGACGAGTGCCTTAGCATGCGCCACAAAATCGTGAGCATGCACTCTCTCCCTACGGAATGCAACACCATTTCTAACCAGCCAAATCATCCATACCACTGCCAAGCACACATTATATATGCTCTCTTACGGTGCCTCTCCATCTTTCACTTATGGATTCCCAAATACCCACCACGTCGCTATAGTTGAAAAGCAAATGATTCGCGTTCTCTGCCTCCTCATGACATCTAGAGCACGAAGGGCTTGCATTCTTGATGAACCACGCAAACCTGTCCCCAGTAAGAAATCTACCTCTTCTGTAGAGCTACAGTAAGACTTTCACATGGGCTGGAATTTTTCAATTCCAGATTCTCCTACAGTCCGATTCACAACCACCCGGGTCATAAATCTGAGGACCCTTCAGCACTTTGTACGCCTTCCTTACCGAAAAACTCCCATCCTACTAACAACAACAACCCTTGCCTTCAGAGGGGCCAACCACACTCTCGATAGCCTCCAACAACAACACTAGCTCCTTCATCCTCTGATTAGATAGTACTGATCTGAAATATGGGAGAAAAGATTGACCATCCCAAATTTCTGCCACGAAAGCGTCGGGGTTAGTGGCAAGAGCCAACAACCTCAGGAATCATTGACCCAAGACCCCACTTTCTGACCAATCATCTATCCAAAATCTGAAGCCCGAACCGCTGCCTAAGATCGACCTTAAAAATATATGAATCTCCTGTGCTAAATCACATTTACCCCTCTAAAAGAACGATGATGCCTCCCCTAACGCCCTAGGGCTTGGGAAGAAAGGGTCAGCTCTATAGATCATGCGAATGATGATGCACACCAAGCTGTTGCAATCTCCCCAAAGTCGAGCAATCCACTTACAAAGGAGAGCTTTGTTCATCTCTTCCAAGCTTCGGACCCCAAGTCCCCCATCTTCCTTAGAGCAAGTTGTTGGGCTTGTAAGCCCTCGACGACCCATTAATGCAATAAAACTTATTGTTTTATCATTTCCATCTGAAATGAAATGAATAATTGAATGAATGCGCTTTATTATTAAGGTCCCTTTGTACAATTAGGGTTATGTACCATGGCCATATTGAATATCAAACGGAGGACACGACAGACTTCAAACATGTAATACTCAATAAATATCTCCATTATGAGAAAGAGATGGCAATCTTTCTTTAAAGACTGATTTCCAACAGAATTCTTGATGCATGCCCTCTGCATAAGAATAGAGATTTGGAAGTGTTGGAATAATCAAATCAAAGAGTTGACTTGATGAGGTCGAGATAAGCTAAGACTTGAATCATAACTATCTTTATCAGGCACACATCCTTTGACCTGAGACATATATCCATCTATATTCTTGAGTATATATATTTGACATACCGATAGGTTGGTGACCTAGCCAAGGTCCATATACTGGCATGTTGGTGTGCATATGAAGTCGTATGAGATATATAATCTTTCGAAGGAATCATATAGGTTCATACTTGATGAACCGGGAGATAGGGCTCACTCATGAGATGATTTGGGATCAAAATGAATTCCATGCATGGTCGTCTTATTTATGAAATAAGTCACGAATTCAAGATATTAATATATGATTTTGAAAAGTATATGATTAATATCATCTTCCAATTATCAAATGAGAAATCTATTGATACATTCTGAAGAAGACAATCAAACTAGGGTTTGAACTTCAGATTTATCAAAGTCTTCTAGTGTGAAGGATAGATGAGTATTTAGAATACTCAGAGTTACTTTGTTGTTGTAATGGATCATTTACCATGACACTTCTATACCGAAGAAGTGATGAAACGTGATGGATTTTAGTGTCTCCATTTAGCTAGATGATTTTGATTTAATTGGATTAAATCACAATTCATTTGAATCCAATTTCCAATTCCAATTCTAATTTCAATGTCCAAATGTTGGAGATAAAAATGGTCAAATGGAAATATACAAGCTCCTTGAGCTCATTTCTTAGCTCTAAATGATTTGTACAATGATAAGAAATGGTCAAGGAAGCTGGATTCACCTCACCGACACTTTGTCTAGCTCCAGGAGAGAGTGATGCATTTCGTTGAGCTTACTGAGAGTGTAAAGTGTTACAACTGAAGTCAACATTCGTAGATGATAAATTTTTACAAAAATGATATAAACCTTGAAATTGGAAAGTTATCCACATTTCAAGTCACTATACATGGATAGTATGATCTCTCCATGAGTCCTATTTGGATTAGGACTCATACCTATTAATGATAATATAATAATAATAACAATTATTATTATTATTACACATTATTGGTAAGGGTAATTTTTTGAATATGATTCACAAGCATAACTCATTAATTAATGTGAATAGTGATTCACAATAATTAATATTTATATGGATGTGATTCATATAAATATTTATATAAATATGATTTACATAATATTTCCAAGGTATGACATTTTGTGAATTTGATTCACATTAATTTTTAAATGTAAATTGGATTTACATTTAATTTTGGGCTCATGAATATGATTCGTAAGCTTTAAGGATTAACTTCATGATTTCTCCAATATTAGTAATATAATTGTCAAGTGAATTATTTAATAAAATTTGCAAAAGGGAGCCCGGATGATGGAAGAGTCAGGGGAGACCGTGTCATTTAACGAGGATTCAAGGGGTGGGGGAGGGGGGGGGGGTTGGGGCGGCTTTTCTTGAATGAGTCAAAGAGGGAGGAGTCCGATAGCCTTGCCGACCATCATTCCTATATCGAGCAGTGGAACCCCCTCCCTTTCCCTCGTCTAGACCACCTCCAATGGCGTGAGCCACATACGGGGAGACTAGCACGTACAGTTTGGAGGGCGACCCGGCTGGCCAGCGCCCACCCGACTAGAAGGACTGAGAAATTATGAAGAACTACCTTAAATGGAAGGTAATGTGGCGTGTACATATGATGTACACATGGCTCCATATGGTTGAGTTCTAATTGAATTAGGACTTTAAATTTGTTGTTTATTTTATTTTAATTAATATTGATTGAAGATAATAAAGATATGATCCTTATTGAATTAGGACGTGGTCTTAGTACTTGATTTAAAATCCAATGGCTATCAAGGCACTTGTAGGACGTGTGTCTTAAATATAAAAGGAGGGCAATGACTTCTCCTTTTATAACAATTCTAAGAGGAAGTCCTTCTCTAATTTTTTTGCTTCCTTAGAGAGAAAAAGTGTCTTGAGAGTCTACAACTCTCTTCTCGTTGCTCTAGTCGACGTCCGGGTTCATGGGAAGCAATGCGACTTATCTCCGCACCCACGAGAGAGAAGTTTGCAGATCAGACTTCAATTCAGGAGGTTTCTTTCGTAGAAACTCGCACATCAAATGTAATCATGATTTACCTCTTATCCATTATGAATATTATAATCATAAAGGAATTCATTTCCTTATATATATATATATATATATATATGATTTCTAGATGCACAAATTATTGCGCTACATTTTCTAATTCATATGATGAACTAACATTGTTTTAGTAAATTGTTTGCTAAATGTTCCATGTTTTCCATGATTTGTAGTAAATAATTTTTATTTATTTCCTTCAATTTGTATCAGAGCAATAATTTAGAGGAATTGGATTGCATCCAATTCTGACGAGCAATCAGTTAGATCATCCCAATTATCGGGTATATTGTCTTGGCAACGTTCAAAGTTGCTACTATTATCCACTATTTTTAAACTTATTTTTGGGACACACACACACACACACATATGAGGACTATAAGGTCCGGACTCACACCCAATAGATGTACCAATTGTTGGTGACATTCGGGAGAAGATTCGGATGTTTAAAGTGACTGCATACGACGATTTCATCCAAAGATCATAGCATTAAAGTTATGAATTTTTAGCTAATGTTTTTGGTTCATATAATATGATAAAATACTGATTAATGAGTCAAATATCAAGTCCCCATTCAGTACAAAAATTTCGTGCAATTCCGACCTTGCGGCCTTGAAAAATTGGATTTCTCCATAGGCGGAGTTGGAAGAGGACTAGATCGTCTTATTGACTTGTTTCTCATATTTTAGGACTCAAAATTAATGGAAATATATTTCACATTTTTACATCTGGAGTTGGACCTGATATTTTATAAACATCAGAGGTCGCAATGAATTTTAAGTTCAAGTTATATGTTGCTTTCTAATTTAAAATGCGATAGTTGCAACTTGTAAATTCGAATCCGAAATCATTATTTATACTATATTGCACTTCTCCGTGGGTATCTGGTAACCATGTATGTAGGGGTATAATCGGTAATTTGATAGCATAAGCAATAAGAAAGTCAAAATATAATAGGATTTCCAAAACTATGGGATATGATTGATTAGCTAATGTTTCAAAATTCAATATTGGCCTGTCGAAACCATATAAACCTATACCCAAAACCCCTATTAGGAGAAAATAGAACCCCTAACAGTGTATAAAATAAACTTTGTAGCTGAGTAAAGATGTTTTTACCCCCCTCCCCCCGCATAGATAAAAGTAAGTAAATGAGAATTAATTCTAACTCCCACATGATAAAAAAGTAAAAGGTCTCGAGAGGAAAATGATCCTATTTGGATGCTGTACATTGCTAACATCAGAAAATAAAATAATCGTGAATCTCGAGTAACTGGCCAAGCCGCTAAAGTCACTAAAGTAGTGATAAACCCTATCAATAAAATGGGTCCTATAGAAAGTCCATCGATTCCCAATCTCCAGTGAAAATAAAAAATATTTATCCATTTATAATCCTCCTCCAATTGTGTTAATGGATTGTCCAATTGGAAATGATAACAAAATACATAGTCGCTAGAAGGAGCTCTAAAAGGCATATACATATAATATACCACCTAATCACCTTATTTCCTCTATGTGGGAGAAAAAAAATTGAGGAACCCGCAAAACCTTGGAAATCTTAATTCCATAATGCCTTTCAAATCCTCCTAGCCATTATCCTACTGTAATAATTCTTGCTAAGAAGAATGCCCATGTTGTGGCAATTCCACCCAGAAGGTAATGAGTTACTTCTACATCACGTCCTTGTACAATGCTCAAGGCCCTAAGCTGAGTAGCAGGAGCAACTTTTAATTTGTTATGAAACCAAACAATGATTTTGAAAATATGCAATAAAATAAAATATCTTTTTTTTCATGTTTTTCTGATTAATTATGCACTTGAATGTTAACAATGCAATTAGAAATGGTGGAATTAATTTGATTAATTTCACGAATTGTCTACATTGTTGCACTAGACATCTTTCGCAATTGAAATTAGTTTGATTCAAAGAATTGACTAGATTGTTACACTAGACTTTTTGAAATTAAAAAGGGAGTTTTTTGAATTCAAGAAGTGACTAGATTGTTGCACTAGAGATTTTGAGAAAATAAAAAGAGTTTTAAATTCCTAAAATATCTGAGAGTTACTATATAGTATCATACACGGTCGAAAGATCAATAAAATCTTCTTAGTAAAATATATACCAATTGTGTTGTCTTTGATTGAATCAGAGAAGGTGTCTAGGTTGTGGAACTGCTAATGGGTTACTTAGTTGGTGCACTGCGCCACATTTGCAGTGGAAACGCTCTGTATTGGCATTGTCTCTCTGACCTGGCTGGATCCGTTTCGATGAAAGGTGGCATGAGGAGTCATGGTGTATTCTAACAACTAAAATTGGATCATTAAATTGTACTATGTGACAGTGTGATAATATATGGTAAACATCAAGTGCATAAATGATCAAACCCTTGTTGGGACCACTTGTGTCATTATTTTAATTGGATTAAAACTAAGACAACAAGCATGTGTCCTAACTCTATCCCTTAGATTAATCATGAGAATATGATTTGAAATGATTAATCATTAAATTAAACATGATATGTACTAAATCATATGATGACATCCATGGTCTCCCATCATTGTGGAGAACTCTATCTCCATGAGTTGTATTTTTGGAGATGCTCATGTGTAGTTATGACTCCAGAATATATAACTCACATGGATCAGATTCTTCGTTTCTTGAAAGAGATAGGTCGTATGCGTAGTGATCCCAATGTTGTTCCCCATATTATTGAGGTTGCATTGGATTGCATATAATGTAAATTGATATTTGCCCATTGATGGTTGGTTTAATTAACAACATGCTAACTCCATATATGTGGAGGTATGGGTGTTGAAAACCGAACTGAGAATACAAGTTGAACTTGTAAGGTGGATAGAGTTACCATTTCTTTCATATTTCTCATATTATTGGGATGCAATGAAAATGGAAAGGAGACTCATATCTCATAGTGAGACCTTTGGTTAGCGTGCCTCATGCTTTGAAGACTTATAAGGGAAATCATTTCAAAGTACAAAAAATACGAGAACCCTTAATTTAAAATTATTACATCATTTAATTACTTTAATAAAGATTTTAAAGTGTATTCTATTTTTCCTTTTATTCCAGATGAAATCTCAATCCACTTAACAATATACTTAAGATCAATCGATTGAGCGGTCCAAATTATTCGGATTGGATCCATAATTTAGAACGCGTACTTGAGACAGAACATATAGCATATGTACTATCATCTGTAAAGTATGAGAACCCTCAAACAGAGGATGCATGTGAGTTCAAGAAGAAGTGGGACGAGGATCATTCAATCACTTGTTGCTACATTCTTATATCATTGTCTAATGTGTTTCAGAAGCAACTTTTAGACACTGAATCTGCTCATGACATCCTCCTGAATATGAAGGAGATGTATGGACATGCGAATCGTATTATTTTTACAGATCCACTGAGGATATTATGAAGAAAGAATCTCTCTCTAGCGATGCAATTGTTTCACATGTTAATGGGAAGTGTGGGAGGAAGCAAGGATCTCATAAGGGTCCTATCTAAGAGAAGAAGAATGATCAAACTGTTAATCAATTTTCTAAGGCTTAAACACATATGATACCCATAGAGATGGATGTCTACTATCACTGCAATAAGCCAAGATTATGGAAGAATAATTATCCAGAATATCTGAATCCCTTAAAGAAGGACAAAAGCATAACATTATCAAATAAGAAATCTATATTCATCATTGAAACCAACTTACTTTTAGGACAGGAAGGAGGTTTTATTGTTGATTCTGGTTCTTCTGTACATGTATGCAATAGTTGCATACATTTCAAAACACTAGAAATCTTGATGAAGGGGAGATATTCATCCAGATGGGATCTGATGCAACTGTTGCCACGATCACTATTGGAACATGTAGACTATTATTATTCGGTGAGAGAGTCCTAGAAATTGGAGATTGTATCTATGCACTGAATGTTAGAAGAAACTTACTATTCGAATCTAAGCTTGTTGTTACTTTCCTTTTTGTTATAAACTTATGATAAATCGTTATGGTAATTTTATAGCATATGGTACTCCAACAACAGGTGGACTTTATGACTTGAACATGCATGAATGCGTCATGATTCTCAATACCACTGATAACATTAATAATAATAGTAATGTTAAAATTCTTAAATTATTAAGGGAGGATGGAGACCATTTAACTATGATTTGACATCAAAGACTTGGACACGTGTTTATTGATAGAATCAATAGACTGGTAAAAGATGAACCTTTGAAATTTTTGTTAGTCCATGATTTACCAACTTGCAAATATTCTATTCGTGGAAAACATGTCTAGGGCACCCTTATCTAAGAAAGGTGAACGATGCGAAGGTAGATTGGACCTAATACATACAGATGTATGCGGTTCCTTTCATATCGCAACTTGAAATGGACATCAATATTATTAACCTTTATTTATGATCATTCATGGTATGGTTTTGTCTACTCATTACATCACAAACATGAAACATTTGAAAAATTTAAAGAATTCATGGCTTTGGTTGAGAACCAAATAGGAAACAAGATAAACCAGATTCGATCTGACCGAGGTGGCGAATACCTCTCAGATGAATTCAAAGACTATCTTAAAGAGAGAGAAGTTATTTCTAATCTTACTCTTCCGGGTATTCCTCAACTCAACGGAGTTGTATAGAGATACAATAGAATCATGTTGGAAAAGGTGGAGATCAATTATGAGTAAAACAAACTTACCTCTTAGTTTTTGGGGGACATGCAGTAGAAACTGCAACTTATCTCTTGAACAATACTCAATCTAAATCTGTATCCTAAACCTCTCATGAGCTTTGGTATGGTACTAAGCTAAGTGTATGCCACTTAAGGATTTTGGGTTGTTTGGTCCATGCTAAAAACGTGGATGCAAGCAAGCTGGAATCCTGCATTAGAGAGTGCTACTTCATTGAATACGTAAAGAATGGTATTGGATGCTAACTTTATAATCCTGAGATACATAAAATTTCTGGAAGATGAATTTCTTAGAAGCCAAGAAAATAATGAAATTAAGGAACTAATCAAATCTAGTGAGACTGATTCAATTGCTACACCAAAAACTAAAGATATAGTTGAAAATGACACGACCTACCTCCCGGAAGGAGTTCTAAGGTTGTAAGACAACCTGAAAGGTACATATTCTATGTATCATAAGAGTCTAATGATGACCCAACTTCATTTGATGAATCCTTTGGTGATCATGACATGGATATATGGATGCAAGCAATGAAGTTTGAGATAGACTCCATGCATAAGAATGGTGTATGGATCCTCGAAGATCCACCTAAAGGGGTCAAATCCATTGGGTGCAATTGGATCTTCAAAATAAAGAGGGTACCCGATGGTAAGGTATAGACTTTCAAAGCATGGCTCGTACCCAAGGGTTACACATAGAGATAAGGCATCGATTACGATAAGACATTCTCTCCTGTGGCCATGCTCGAATCCGTCAGGCATTGCTGGATATAGCTGCACACATGGACTATGATATCTGGCAGATGGATGTCAAGACTGCTTTTCTCAATGGATACCTTGAAGAGGATATCTATATGGAGCAACCCTAAGGCTTCATATCCGAGGAAGGAAAAGTATGCAAGATGAAGAAACTAATGTATGGGACCAACATGATTCTCGTAGTTGGAAATTTGATTCTATCAAATTAACAGAATTATGATTTCATGCAGAATTTGGATGAACCATGTATGTACAAGAAGCTTAGTGGGAGCACCATCATGTTCATTGTGCTTTATGTATATGACATTCTTATTACTGAGAATGATACATTGATTATGACTAATGTTAAGATATGGTTATCCAATACCTTCAAGACGAAAGATCTTGAAAAAGACTCTTATATCTTGGGCCTGAAACTATTCAGAAACAAACAAAAGAGGATATTGGTACTATTACAACAAGGATACATCAATAAGATCTTGGAAAGATTCAACATGGATAATTTCAAGAAAGGCTTCCTTCACTTAAGGCATGGTATTTACCTATCTAAAGGGATGGCTCCTCAAACTATTGAGGAAAAGAAAGTCATGGCCAGATTCGCTTACGCATCGTAGGAAGCTTGATGTATGCCATGATGTGTACTAGACCAGATATCTGCCACGCAGTGGGAGTGGTAAGTCATTACCAATCCTTCTATGGAGAGAAACACTAGACTGTAGTAAAAAACATCTTCAAGTACATAAGAAGAACTCAAGACTATGTCTTAGTTTATGGAAATAATGATCTCCAATTCTTAGGATACACTAATTTAGATTTCTAATAAGATATGGTTGATAGGAAGTCAACTTAAGGGTTCTTATTTTTGTTAGACAGTAATGCTCTGTGAGCTAAGTGTAGTAAGAAGCAAGACACTATGGATGTTTCAACAAAGTAAAGCATTGGTTTCACGAGGTGTAGCAACAACGTTGGATGTAGTTAATGTTCACTTAGGGTATGCAAGTTTGTAACAGAACTTGGCATCGTCACCGGTGACAGAGTTACTATTCATCTTACCCGGCTATTTGACAAATCGTTGACGATTAGCACAATGAATATGGGGTTTAGAGTTGTATATGAATGGCTTTAAGAGCAAGTGGGAGACTGTTGGACTTGTAAGCCCTCGATGACCCATTAATGTAATAAAAGTTATTATTTTATCATGTCCATTTGAAATGAAATGAATAATTGAATATATGCACTTTATTATTAAGGTACCTTTGTACGATTAGGGTTATGTACCATGGCCATATTGAATACCGTGCAGTTGAGAGGACACAACTGACTTCAAATATGTGGTACTCTATAAAGATCTCCAGTCTGAGAAAGAGATGGTAATCTTTCTCCAAAGACTGATTTTCAACTGACTTCTTGATGCGGATCCTCTACATAGGAATAGAGATTCAAAAGTGTTGGAATAATCAAGTCAAAGAGTTAACTTGATGAGGTCGAGATAAGCTAAGACCTGAATCATAACTATCATGATCAGGCACACATCCTTTGACCTAAGATATATATGCATCTATTTGCATGAGTATGCACATTTGAGATACCAATAGGTTGGTGACCTTGCCAAGCTCCATATACCAGCGCGTTGTGTGCATATGAAGTCATATGAGATGTATGATCTCTCAAAGGAATCATACAATTTCATACTTGATGAGCCGAGAGACAGAGCTCACTCATGAGATCATTTGGGGTCAAAATGAATTTCATGCACAGTCAGCTTATTTATCAAAATAAGACACAAATTTGAGACATTAATCTACGCTTTTAGAAAGTATATGATTAACATTGTCACCCAATTACCAAATGAGAACTCTATTGATACATTCCAAAGAGGGCAGTCAAACCATGGTTTGAACTTCAGATTTATCAAAGTCTTCTAGTATGAAGGATGGATGAGTATTTAGAATACTCAAGGTTGCTTTTGTTGTTGTAGTGGATCATCTACCATGACACTTCCATACTGAAGAAGTGATGATACATGATGGATTTTAATGGATCCATTTAGCTAGATGATTTGTCATTTAATTGGATTAAATCACAATTCTTTTGAATCCAATTTCCAATTCTAATTTCAATGTCAAAATGTTGGAAACAAAAATTGTCATGGAAATGGAAATATACAAGCTCATTGAGCTCATTTCTTAGCTCCAAATGGTTTGGACTATAATTAGAAATGTTCAAGAAAATTAGATCCAGCTCACCAACACTTTGCCCATCTCATAGAGAGTGTGATGCCATTCGTTGAACTCACTGAGAGTGTAAAGTGTTACAGCTCAAGCTCAATATTCATAAGTGACAGATTTCTGCAAAAATGCTATAAATTTTGAAATTGATAGCTATCCACATTTCAAGTCACAATACATACATAGTATGATCTCTTCGACATTATCTCCAAGTATTTGCATTCCTATCTCATGAGTTCTAATTGGATTAGGACCCATACATGTTAATGGAAATATTGCAATAATTATGATTATTATATATTATTGATAAGGGTAATTTTTTGAATATGATTCACAAGCATAATTCATTAATTAATGTGAATAGTGATTCACAATAAATAATATTTATATGGATGCGATTCATATAAATATTTATGTAAATATGGTTTACATATTTTTTCGAAAGCATGAGATTTTGTGATTTTGATTCACATTAATTTTGTAGATGTAAATTGGATTTACATTTAATTTTAGGCTCATGAATATGATTCATAAGTTTTAAAGATTAACTTCATAATTTCTCCAATATTATTAATATGATTATCAAGTGAATTAATTATTAAAATTTGCAACAACTTCCGTATATGAAAGGTAATGTACCATGTACATATGATGTACACATGGCTCCATATGGTTGAGTTCTAATTGACTTAGGACTCTAAAATTGTTGCTTATTTTATTTAATTAATATTGATTGGAGATAATAGAGAGATAATCCTTATTGAATTAGGACTTGATTTCAGCCCTAAATTAAAATCCAAAGACTACCCAGACACATGTAGGCCGTGTGACTTAAGTATAAAAGGAGGGAAAGGCCTTCTTCTTTTTACAATAGTTCTAAAAGCATGTCCTTCTCTAAATTTTGTATCCCTTTAGAGAGAGAGAGAGAGAGAGAGTCTTGATAGTCTACAGCTCTCACAACTCTCTTCTCGTTGCCTAGTTGACGTTCGGGATTGTGGAAAGCAAGATGACTCATTCCACACCCATGAGAGAGAAGTGTGCTGATCAGATTTCAATTCGGAAGTTTTCTTTCATAGAAACTCATGTATCAAAGGTAATATTGATTTACCTCTCTTATTCATCATGAATATTAGAAATCATAAAGAAAATAGTTTCCTTATATATATGTATATTTGATTTATAGATTCACAAATCATTGTGCTACATTTTCTAGTTCATACGATGAACTAACATTATTTTGGAAAATTATTTGCTAAATATTTCGTATTTTTCATGATGTGTAGTAAACAAATTTTATTTACTACTTTCACAAGTGACCGCCTTCCAATCTATAAAGGGAATGCCACCATTCTTCATGAGAGAAGAACAAATTGCACTATTCCCTCCAATCTCTTCCTAACTCCCACTGGGAGCAGTCTTGAAGAGAAAGACTCTTCAACATGGATTCTTGCATCATCAGGATCACATAGAGCACCGACTTCAAGAGGACAAGTCTTCCTCCTTTGGAAAGGAAGCTTACCTTCCACTTTGCCGGTCTCTGCTCCATATTTTTGATAACCGGCTTCCAGTCACACGTCCTCATCCTCCTTGCCACCAAAGGAATGCCCAGATACTTATTCGGCAGGCTACCACGTAGAGACCGCAGGAAACCCTCGCAGACAGAGACCTCCTCTTCAAACCACCCCAAGGGCACAAATTCAGACTTCACCCTATTAGTCTTCAATCCAGACACCATCCCAAACAAATTAAGCACAGATGACAAACTTCGATAACATGAACCCACAAAGAGAATTGTATCATTTGCATACTGGAGGATCATAATTGAAATATCCTTATTGGAGCACCCCCTTAAGAGACCACCTGCAACCACTCGCTCCACCATGATCGTCAATGCATCCAAGGTGAGAACAAAAAGTAGGGGTGTGAGAGGGCAACCCTATCGAACCTCACGTTGTAGCTGAAAGAAACCACCTCTTGGTGGTCCATTCATTAGCATCGTGCAAGATGCAGCTGTGATGCATCTCTTCATCAAAGCAATCCACTTATCTGGGAAACCTCGTCTATGGAATGAGGCCCAAAGGAAACGCCCGTCCACATAGTCGTAGGCCTTGGAGAAATTCACATTCCATAGAACCCCTTTGGTTTTACGCCTACGCTAGTCGGTTAGAGGTGAGCACCACACTATCTAACAACTATATGCTAGGGAGAAACACACTCTGATATGGGGAAATAACGCGATTTAGCGACCTCCTCAAATGGTTAGCCGTTACTTTTGCCACTATCAAATAAATCGCATGGACAAAGCGATCGGGCGGTAATCTTCCACTCTTGTCGCACCCTTCTTCTTTGGGAGAAAGAATAAGAAAGAACAGTTCAATATCTCAAATCCCAGATTCTCGTCCACGAATTCCATTAAAATCACCATGAAGTCATCTATGATTAGGTCCCAAAATTCCTTGTAGAAGAACACGGGGAACCCATATGGGATAGGGCATCCCTTAGGGTTCAACGTAAATAGGCTTCGCGAACCTCCGGCGAGGAGAATGGTCTCACCGGATCCTCGGCCTCTTCCTCATAAATGCATGTCACCCCTAGCCCCAACCATCTATAGCCACAATAAAGACCCCTCTCGCTCATTGCTTTAAAGTATCTCATGATAGACTTCGCAATATTCACTTCCCCCTGAGCCCCCTTGACTTCAATGGAGTGAATAAGATTACTCATTCTTCTGCCATTCTCCACCACGTAAAAAAAGTCTTGAATTCGCATCGCCCTGCTTCAACCACCTCAGCCTCGATCTCTACCTCCACTCAACTTCCCTTTTTTGATCCTTTTCTTCTAGAATACTTTGAACAAAACCGCGATGTGAGATCTACTCATCGAACAACTCCCTAACATCTTCAACTAGGTCCAATCTCGTTGACTCCTATTGAGCTTGCCCTCCGCAATCCACGCTCCTGGAGACCTTCCAGAACTCTGCGAGCTTGTGATGAAAAGCCACCAATTTGGTTACAAACCGCGTCGTGGCCGGCCCAACGACTTCCATGTTTGACCATAATTGGATGATCATCTCCCAAAGACCAGTCTCCAGCATCCAAATCCTCTCAAATCTGAAGTATGATGAGGTACTTCTCTCACTACATGAATCCAAATAGAGCGGCGTGTGGTCTAACCTCGACCTGGGAAGTGAGTGGGCAACCTCTAGGGTGAACATTTCCAAAGCCTCACCAGATAAAAGGAATCTATCAATTAGAGGCAAGGACATAGAACTCCTCCAGGTGTACTTGCAATTTGATGCATCAACCACTTCAAGATTCAGCTCCTCAATCACCTCTATGAACAGTTCAGAGCCTAGGTCGTGCCAACCTCTCTCCCATGGTCTATCCTCAGTGTACAAAGTGACATTGAAGTCATCCCAACCACACAGGCCACCTCAGCAAACCTCTCCCTAATATTTCTAAGCTCCTCCCAAGTTACTACATTTTATGATGAGCTAGAGATATCGTACATAGAAGTTGCCAGCAGGAGACAGTTGTCCGCCTTACAATGCAAGAGCACCGTGATGGAAAGCATCATTGTTGGATCCTCAACCACGTCAAAGATATCCCCGTTTCACGTAGATACAATTCCCCAAGCACTTCCATCGTCCAACATAGCCAAAAACTCTGAGAGACAGGAGCCAGATGTTGAGATCCATCTCATGCTGCTCCAAGACTCAGTATTGGTTTCAACAAGTAGGCAACGTCAATCCTCCACTCATTCAATAGGGAACCGATCGCAAGATGCTTATCCGGATAGCCCAGTCCACAAACTTTCCACTACATGGACCTCATTTAGATACTAAGGGGAGGGCCCCCACCAAATGGATGCCAACCTAAAGCGCAACCAGCAAGGCAAAAACATCATCGGAAACAACCCCGGAATCCACATCATGATATTCCGCAAATGCCCTGCAACCAACAAAATCTTCTCCACCGATTCTGTGACCACCGCAGACACACACTCACAAGGCAACCTTGCTGGGGAATCCTCCCCACTCTCCATCCCAGATTCCTCCTCCTGGATGAGCTCCAACCTCCATGTTTCCTAATCAGATATGTCTGAGTGTCTCCACTTACGAGGGAAGCAACGAATTTGCCTCTTAAGCTCATGAAGCGCCCCCTAACCACCACAACAAGACTGCTTGCTTCTTAGATCAGTGTCGGTCAACCCCAACTTTAAACCTTGACGCGTGGTGAACATTGAGATCATATGTATCTAACGTCTGGTCATGGAGGGCATGCCGTGTCCAATACATCAGATCCGACAATCGTTGTATCGACCGCTCACAACACTCATCATCCGATCAAAGTGTTTCAATCAAAAATTAATCCACAGAATAAATGAACATTGGATACAAGTGAGATGAAATTTATTATACCCTACAAATAAGTATGTATATTATGCAAGTGTAGGGGTCGAATCACGAAGGAGCAACATGGATTTGTACAAAAATTGACAATCAAAGAGAAAATCAACAAATGTGTCTTTGTATTTTTATAGGGTTTTTTTAATTATTATGAGTTTTCAATAATTTATATTTTTATGGATTTATATTATTTTTTTATAGTTTTCTAATTTTTAATTTCTTTTGTTTTTATTATGTAATAAGTATATATAAGTATATAGTATGTGTAATATAATTGCTATATAGGATATAAATATAATATATATAATTAGGAAAATACAATTAAGTACGGTCCTTTTTATCTTTTAAAGGATTTAAAATACATTATATTTATGTATAATAATAATATCAATATCAATAAGTATATATAAATATATATAGCCAATATAGCTTTTATATTTATAAATATAGATATAAATACTCAAAAAACAAAATAAAATATTTTTGTCATTTTTATATTTTTATCTAATTTTAGGTTTTTTTCTTATAATTTTTAGGTATTTTAAATTACTTAAAAATGTCAAATCAGTGACTTATAATAATAGGCCGGATTGTTTTGGAATTTAAAAATATATAAATACATCAAAAATTTCCAAAACAATTTTTAATATGTAATATATAATATAGACATAAATCAGAAATAGAAATAAATATTTTGGGTTTTTAAATATTTTTACTTATTTTTATAAGGAATTAGGGGTTTTAAAATTTGTAGTGTTTTCTTTTGCACTTTGTAGTTATTTTTGGTCTGAAGTTACAAAATGTAGTGATAAAGATACTGTAAATTTTTTTATAATTTTTTTATACTTTTAAAAGCAAACATGGAATAAATGCTATGTTTTTGAATTTTAATTATTAGAAAAATAGAATAAAAAGCCTCCATGAAAATATATGTGATAAAGTTACATATAGGACTCTATCCTAATTTTCCTAGATTTTTATAGCATTGGGGACATTTAATAAAAATAAAAGCAACAAAAAAAATTCAGTAATGGTAGGGGTATTTTTCTAATATTATTAAATGTTCAGGTCATGAATGCATTTTTCACAAAATATAAAACTTAATATAAAAGTTGATTAAAAATAAATACACAGATCTAGAGGGGGCCTATGCAAAATGTCATGCTACCTATCATGTATGCACACATGAGGTAACGTAGCGGAGGACCTAAGTGCAAATAAAAAAATACGATGTTCAAAATTTAAGTATTACAAAAATGTCTGAACTGTAGGTGAATGTTTCCATGCTAAAAGGTAAATATAAAATCTGAGGTGTTTCTACGCTAAAAGGTAAATATAAAATCTGAGGGTTGGAGTATGCAAAATATCCATCACATGCAGATCAAGGCCAATGATATTTCGCTTGCCACGCGTCGCTTCCTGGATATGCGATACAACATCACGTCGACGGCTGGGATTAGATCTCCAGCAAAGATTAGACGGTTGATGGTGCTTGGATCTGACGGTTGCTGCTGCACTTGGGCGCCCCTTGGATCCAACGGTTGCTGCTTCCCATGAAGAACATGTAAAACAACTGTTGGAGCTGGCTTCGATCGATGCTCCTACTTGACTCTGACCACATGAGCGGCTCCCAGGTCTTTCAAAATGGAGCCCAAGTCCGTCTGCATCTGGTGATGGTCTTAAGAAAGTCCAAGACCCGTCGATGGGGTCATGGCATCTCGCGAAACTTGAAGAACCTGGGAGCTTCTCCCCATTGCAAAAACACCTCAAATGAGGCTCTTGTCTCCTCAAACATGCAATGTTAGAGTTGGAAACAAACAGAGAGGGTGTGGGTGCCTTTTGGGGACAAAACAAGGGGCGACAATGAGAGGTAGAGGTTTCACACATGCGACGAGATGAAACCTTGATCTCTTGGCATGTGCAAGGTCAGGGTGATTGGATGGGTGCATGGCATTCATAAGCGAAGGGGGAAGGTTGTGAGGTGGTCGGCAGGTCGAGACGAAGGTTGGGATGGTGGAATATAGTTGCCGGAGCACTAGTGTCATCGAACTTCGATTTTGGGATTTTACAGAATAAGAAACAAAATCACATAAATTAAAGGAGAAACTAACCTACTGTTAATGCTATTAATCGAAAAAGTAAGAGAAAAAGAGCTCAGCTACTGTACGATGGCTGGGAGCAGGATCCTCGCTGACAGAACTTTGGCGTGGTGTGGATCTTTTAAAAAACCACCCCTTCACACGTTGCAAATTCACAAGGAAGTTGATGCCACCGAACTCGACTTGTTTTGGATGGAGTTTGAGGGTTTAGGGCAACCAAGAAGGATTGGGTTCAAAATTGGTGACATGTGAAGCTTATGTACATGCAAGGGAAGATCTAGGGTTTGACGATGAATCAAGGCTCCAAATATCGCAAAATCATATGGGTGTATAAGAGCATCAATCGTTGAAGAAAAGTCAAGAAGGATTCGAGCCGAAAAGATGCAAACCTTTTATTTATTTTACAAGTGAATGTATTAAGTGTTAATTTTTACATTATAATTATATGTATATTTTACATATATGTGATATATTTTATTTTGTATTTTACAATTTATTATTTTATATACATAACTTTTATATTTATACTTTATTTAAATATACATGTACATATTCTTATTTTATTTTTGTTTACATATTTAAATGATTAAATATATGTAATATATAAGTATATTATATGTATTCTTTATCTATACATTAAAGTATTTTTTATTTTATTTTTGATGGTTTTATTTTATTTTAATTATGTATATATATATATTTTGACTAATATTTAAAAATTTATAAAAATATAAAAAAGTGAAAATATAAAGAATAATATATTGAGTATTTTATATAGGTATATTGCACAAAGAGGGCCTAAAAGTCAACTTTTGCATCTTAACTCCAAATTGAATGAAAACACCTTCATTAAATATATTATTTAATTCTATGAACAATAAACTTGAGTTTGGGGAATTTTGAGTTTGTATGGAGAAGATACATGTCTGGAAAGTTTCTTTGAGGCTTTTTATTTTGTGTGTCCCGAGCATACTGTGCATTTTTTTAATGAAAAAAATTTGTATTTTTCTTTGCATTTTATGTATAGGTTTCATTCAACGCTTATTGATTTGATTTATAAAAAAGGAAAATAAAATAGGTCCCAAAATGTATTTATTGAAGAATAAAAATTTGGGTTTTAGTGTAATTATTGGCCCTAATCTCCTCCTGCTTTATTCCTTGTCGATAAAGTCATCATGATGACTAGATCTCGGGATTTAGGGTCATTCAATACCTTTGATATTTCATTTTCTTTTGTTCTTTCCTTTATTCTTTTATTTTGGAATTAAACCAATGATTTTATCCAATATTTATAGTATAAATAATGGGTGTTATTTATACAAATTAATGATATATAGATACATATAACTAAGGATTTAAGGCCAAAATGTGAGAATAAATATGATGAAATGGATATTCATCAATGTGTCGAGGCACTTCCACATCATCATCGAGGCTAATCATATCATTAACCAACTAATGAAGCCCGTTGGTGAGGTCTCCATCCTTGACAAGAAGAGCCCCATCATTGCCTTCTCCACCTGAGGCGGCCACCATCGCAGCCACCAGTTGCACATCGCCAGACTTCCCTCAGTGGAAACCCATCTTCCTCCTTGAGAGAAAGACCACCATCTTCTAAGGTTTCAAAATGTAACACACTAGAACCCACCTCTTATGAACCAAGGATGCCCTCTATCAGGTCAAATAACTCTCCACAATAAGAGATTTTGAACTTGAGGCAAGATCTTTGATGACACAATGAATAGGGATCCGGAACCTCCTCGCATGTGTCCCCTCCACATGGATCCGAAGATCGGAGTCTGCCACACACCACACATGTCACAGATCTGCCACCCAAAACATAGCGATCAGATCCACCAATCGTGGGGGGACCGCCCAGACCAGGCCTCTCTCTTGTCATCGACTGGCGAGGATCCGCATAAGGAGGTGGAGCCAATAGCTCGAAAAAAGACATGGGAGTTGATCCACTTAAAGAAGGAAAACGAATTGCCTCCACAGGCGAGAGATTCCGAGTATTTCCCAAAAACATGTCCTCGTTGATCGAGGACACCTTGAACTTCTCCTTCAATGTTGAAGTGCAAGAGCCAACAAAAGAGAGGCTAGATGCTTGGCTGAACCTCGATTGACAGGGCCTTCGCCATTGTCGGAGCCTCGCCGTGGGGCTTCTCCTCCAAAGCAACCAACTAGAATAGAACTAGCATCATCCCTAGCCATATAGTTCCTCTAATAGGGACAGGGGGTGATGAACACCAAATAGTAGAGGGATCGCAACGTCCGAACTTGGAGGGTCTTTAGTACCTGATAAGCTGTGTCTGGCAATCATTGTATCGACCGCTCTCTCGTCTCTTAGATATCCACAATCAGGTGCATCAATAAATAACCCACAATGATGCTCAGGTAATAAGCACTTGTGAGCTAAAAATTATTATACCCAACATAATGATATGCATAGTATGCAAGTGTAGGGGTCGAACAACAAAGGAGCAATGTGGATAGCCACACAAAATTGACAAAAAGAATCAATAAATTTTTTTACGTTTTTATAAGGATTTTTGTGGTTTTTTTAATATTTAATATTTTTGTTTTTAATTTATATATTTTTTGTTTTATTTTTAGTTTTATAGTCTTTATTCTATTTTTATATTTTTTATTTTTTTCTTTTTAATATATGTATTATGTGTATATATATGTATATAGAGATAGAGATTGGTGAGATTGAACCAAGGTGCATGTAACTTTACATGCACCGGTGCCACAAACACTCATTTTTTTGAAATGAAACCCATGGATATTTACTTAGAATTATTAGGGGAATACATGTTTCAGATTTCATGTAAAACAAACATTCTTAACATATACATCTGGAAGGGATAAAGTTCAACAATTTTAAGACCATTACAATTGCGTAATCTTGATGGATGAGTTAGAAGTCTTGAATTAGGTTGAATTTAGAATGACATCATGATGATATATGGTGATCTAGATCCCGCATGATTTCATATCAAAAAATAAAAATGTGGACATCTATGGCACCCATGCATGTAAAGTTACATGCACCCTGGTGCAAGCTCCCCAACCTCATAGTAATAGTATGTATATTATAAATACTATATAGGATATAAATATATAAAAAAATCAAAAAAATACTTAAGGTGCGATACTTTTTATTTTTAAGGGTTTTAAATAATTAGGGTATTTTTTAAATAATAATATAAGTACATAACTATATATAATATAAGATTTTATATTTATAGATATAACTATAAATACTAAAAAATCACAAAGTAAGATGTTTTTTGTATTTTTTTATATTTTTCTCTATTTTTGGAATTTTATTATAATTTTCAATATTATTATTATTTTTAATTGGATAAAAATGTCAAAATAGTGAGTAATAATAATAGGTTGGATTGTTTTGGAATTTAAAAATAGAGAAATACTCAAAATTCTCCAAAACTATTTTTAATACATAATATATAATATAGGTGAAATACATGAATAGAAAAGACTTTTTTTTGGTTTTTAGATAATTTTAAATATTTTTATAAGGTTTTTTGTTTTTATTCTTTAACATTTTTATTTTATAAAATTTTAGTGATTTTTGGTCTGAAGTTGCAAAATACTTTAATAAATATACTCTATTTTTTAGATTTTTTCAACGTGTTTTTACGTTTTTTGTATTTTTAAATATAAAAATAAAGAAAATGTATTATTTTTTAAAAAATAATTTTATCTACCTTAAGAAAAATATATGTGATTTAATAACAGTCCAGACACTTAAAATAATTTTCCTATAATTTTTAGATGCTAAATGACATTTTTAATAACCAAAATACAAGAAATAAAATTTATGGTTCTTGTAGAGACCTAAATGTAATTAAAATAAATAAAAATGCATTTCAAAACATAATACAAAAGCACAATAGTCTCTATGTAAAAATACCAGATATATTTTATATTAACATGCTGATAGAGCTATATATGCAATTTCTAAGAAAGTACATGGCATGCTTGCAATTTAACCACTAAGTATTGCACGTAATTAAAAAGTTTATGGATCAGATAATAATAATAACTCACAGGGGGTCCTCTACAAAGTGTCCATACCCCTCAACTGTATGGACATGTGAGGTGACATAGACTAAACCAAATAGCAATTAAAGTAAATGTGGGGGCTAAATTGCAAATATTATAAAATATTTTGAACTACAAATAAAAGTTTTCGGACTAAAAAGTAAATGCAAAAAGTGAAGGGGTCGGTACAAAATACCCCTCTTGTGCATGATCCAATGGTAGAGATGTTTCACTTATCCATGTGTGCACCGATGGGAAGGCGATGTCGGTTCGACAATGGGCGACGATGATTAGATTGCAGCTAGGGATTTGATGGTAGCTGATGCATGCATCCAATGGCTCTTGTGAAATCTAGAGCTGGTTCTTGATCGGACGACAGGGAGCAACCCTGGAAGAACAAGGAAGAACTCCCTGCTTCCCGATCTTCAATCCAACCTCTTGGTCTCCTCTGGTCACTGGAGGGTCTCACAGATGACTCAATAGATAATAGAGAGTCTTCTGCGTCAGTTGGGGCAGTCAGATGCATCCTCGACCCATCGGTGGGGTCCTGGATGGTTGATGAAGGTGCAACTCTAGGAAGACCTTCGGCTTAGCAAAATTGGATCCATATGGGGTCTTATGAGTCCAGAACCTTCATGGTTAGATGCGCAAAGTAAAATGGAGGGTTCTAGGTTGAGTCTGGTGCTGAAATGAACTAAGATAGAGTGTAGCAGAGGGTCTTCGGTGGAATGTGTCGGAGGGAGAATCGATTACTCGATCTGGAGTAGATTGAGTTGAGAGATGGTGACTGGGGCATAGAGAAAGCGATGGGGAAGGTGGTTGAGGTGGTAGGCAAGGCAGAGCACAATCGAGGACACATGGAATGATGGTCGGAGCTCAGGCTCCGGTGAAGTACGATTGAGCTAATTTGCAAAAAAAAGATGAAAACTACATAAACTAAATGCTAAACTACGCTAAGATTAATCCTAGGAATGAAAAAGAACTAACAACCTAGGGTTCTACCTACAAGAGTGGGAGACCAGGAGGAGCTCCGCGAAGATGGTCGGCGAACTCGGATCACTACATTCAGAGCCTCTTCCTCCACGCCAAAGACTTCGACAAGAATACTCGTGTCACCAACAAGCTTACAAGCGAAAAAATCTGTGGATTTCGAGGATGAAAATGGGATCAAATTTAAAAGGAGGACAGAGGAGAGATTATGTACAAGAGGATCTTTGACCAAGGGCATAACTCAATGTAGAGCTCCATCGATCTAAGAGAGATGTCATCGTGAAAGAACAATAATCAAGGCACAAAATCTCTAAAGGAATTGGACAGGTTTGTTGCAAAGATCAATGGAGGAAAAATGAGGAAGAGAGGGGGTCAACAGGCTCTGACAATCTTAAAGGAATAGGGGGAAGTTGACCAAGGCCAAGCCCCTATTGGGCCAAATCATCTGCTAAATGCCAAAATAGAAAAGAAATGCATTAATAAAAAAAGAAATAGTAAGTGATATTATTATTATTTGTAGTATTTTATGGTGATTTTTATTTATTTCATCGAGTTAGTTTATTATATGTTACTTTTTGTATGTAAGAATATAGGTATTTTTTACCCATATACTAGGTATTTTATTTTTATTTTCTATTTTGTATTTTATTACTTTATACACTTATTTTATATATTTATAACTTATTTAAATACACACACATATTATATTTTTTATGAAGTTATTTGTTAGCTTAAATAAATATGTGTATTTATTATATATGTATATACATGTATAATTCATCTATGTATTATAATATACTTATTTATTTTGATGTATTTTTAATTGTTCTATTTTACGTTAATTATTTATATATATTTTAAACAGTATTAAATTATAAAATTATAATAAAATAAAGGATTTTTATCAGTTGTTCCCCTCCGAGATCTTGCAATTTCAGTTATGCCCCTATCTTTTTGGGAATATCAGTTGTGCCCTCAACTTCTTGTCGTTCTATTAGTTGTGCCCCTCGGGTTAGTTGTCGTCCATCTTCAACACAAACGTACGTTAACTTTAAGGACACAATAGGAATTACTTTTACAAATTGGACTAAAATATCCACTCACTTCTTCTTCCTCCTCCTCCCACATCCTCTTCATCTTCCTCCCCCTTCTCTTCCTCCTTACAACCTCATACTCCTCCACCAGCTCCTCCCGACCACCGTCAGCCCCTCCCTCCGCCCCACGCCTCTCTGATCGCCCCCGAGCTCCTCCCCCTACCCCTCTGCGCCCGAGCTCCTTGGTTCCCTACCTCTGGCCCCTTCTCCATCCCCAACCTGGCCTCCCCCTACCATCCTTAGCCCGACCTCTTCCCCCACCTACGACCAATCCTCCACCATCTGTAGCTCGACCTCCCATCGCTGCCTCTTGCTTCCCCACCTCCTCCACCACCTCTGACCTCCCCCCGTTGTCCCTTTGCTTCCTCACCTCCACCCCCACCTCCACCTTCCTCCGCCCCAAGCTCCTCCAGCGCATCTCCACTTGCCCCCGCATCTTCCCTTGCCCCCGCACCTCCCCCAGGTCGCCTGCACCTCCTCCCCCGCTCCTAGGTATGCCCTACGCCCCGAGCTGCTCCTTCCCCCACCCTCGTCGTCACCCTGCAACACACCCCATCCACGGACCAGAAGCTCCCCCTCTTAACATCCTGATCCAAAAGAAGCACCGAAGATGCCATACCCGGGAACTTGGCCTTCGCACCGGACGGCCGACCCTCTGACGCACCGCGGAAGAGGAGGAGGTTCTTCAGGCCCCACTTCCTGATTCCACCCTTCACATATCCAGTGATGGTCGCGACAGTCGTCGTTATGTTAGAGACGTTCGGATTGCCGTAGAATGCACCTGCCACGGTATTGTTAGCATCAGCAGCTGTACCAGTTATGGTGAAAGTGGCATCATGTATTTTCATTTGGACTGGAGGGTGTTTCCATTTGGATACGATCATGTGTATCATCCACAACACCATTCACAGTTTAAGGTAGAGATGATTTGATGATGCCTTGTCAAGGAGGAGGAGAAGGGAGGGAGAGGAAGATGATGAAGAGGAGGAGGTGGTGTGGGGAAGATGAATGGGGGTTATTTGGATCGTTTTACCCCTCTAAACTGTATCATGGTTTGAAAAACCATGGTTAAGTTCAACCCAGTAATGACTAAAGTTACGGAAGGGGACAAGTGATAAAACAACAAGAAGTCGAAGGCACAATTGATATTCCCAAAAAGATAGGGGCATAACTGAAATTGTAAGATCTCGAAGGGGCACAACTGATAAAAACCGTAAAATAAAAATATAAAGAATAAATATATTTATTATTTTATATAGGTATCTTGCATAACGAGGGCCCAAAACCTCACTTTTGCATCTTAACTCTAAATTGAATGAAGTCACCTTCCTTGAATAGATAATTTATTTTTATGAACAATAAAGGTGAGTTTAATGAGTTTTGAGCTTGCATGGAGAAGATATAGGTCAGGAAAGTTTTCTTTACAACTTTTCATTCTGATTGTCTAGGTCACACTGTATATCGTTTTTAAATGAAATAAACTTTGTATTTTTCTTTATATTTTTATCTACAAGTTTCATGTTCAAAGTTTATTAATTTGAGATATAAAAATAAGAAAATAAAATGGATTCCAAAATATATTTATTGATGAATTAAAATTAGGGTTTGGTGTATTTATTGGCCCTTATCTCCCTCTACTTTATTCCTTGTCGACCCAGTCATCATGATACCTAGGTCTCTAGGTTTAAGATCATTCAATACCTATGGTATTTCATTTCTATTTATTTTCTTTGTTCTTTTCTTTTGGCTTTAAATACATTATTTTATATACTATTTATGGTATAAAAGAGATTGTTATTTTGTACAACTTAATGCTACTTACATGCATTTTAGTTACGTTTTAAAGGACAAAATGAAAGAATAAAGGTGATGAAATGGAGATTCATCACCCTCCCTATACTTGCCTTTGCTTGTCCCTAGCAAACACTTATGCTTATAAGTGCATAAGAGAAAATAAAGAAAAGAAAAAGAAAGAACTTGGAATAATTTTCGACTCTTATACTTGTCTTATTAAAATTAAAGTTTGGAGCTCAATTAAGACCTTTGGATTCTTGGTTTGTTTGGAACAACAATAAGTTAGGAAATGTGACAAAACAACTCCTAGGTTCCATAATCCTATTATCCAGTTTTCTTCACAGTCAAGTCAAAGCCATCCTCTCAGTCACATAATCTTGCTACCTTGAAATGGCAGATCCATGTGTGAGTATTTTTTAGCTCTTCCCAGACAAACCACTGAACTATAAAAGAATATGCTCTCTTGGAGTTAAGATGCAAAAGTTAGGTTTTGGGCCCTCATTGTGCAAGATACCTGTATAAAATAATCAAAATATTTATTCTTTAGATTTTTATTTTATTATAATTTTATAATTTAATATTATTTTAAAATACATATAAATAATTAAAGTAAAATAGATCTTTAAACATGAAAATTAAAATCATGGTCTGAGGTCTAAGGTTAGGTGCTACAGGTATTTACAACCAAAGGGGGGGGCTAGAAGAATGGGAAAAGAATAGGGAATAGACCAGTGTAGTCTTCATTCCCTTGTGAAGCACAGTCGGTGTAACCGAGTCTTCACCAAGAAGCAGGCTTTTTTTTGAAGCTTATATTTTTGTGGAAATTTTGGTATAGGATTCTTCTTTGGATTTTTCTTTGACTTTGCATTGCTTTACATTATTACTTGTGCCCCGATAGATATAGAGTCTCTCGATCCACACATGTTTTGAGTTAATGGAAAAAGATGCGAAGTAGACTATTCCTCATTCGAAACATTGTCTCAATCTAGTCTCTGGTCTTTAGATATCATGGCTACCATAAGAAGTGGGTTAGAGTACTGGTTTCGGTAATCCCCAAGAATAGTTCCCGAGTCACCCTTGACGAAGCGACCTAGCATCGTCTCGACTTAGACTTCATGATTTTTCAACTATCCATCTAGATTGAGCTAAGTGTTAAGTGCGAGGTTTCTAATAAAGCCACTATCTCAAGAGTCGTACAGATGATATGAAGAGTTCTAGTTAGATACAATGAATCGAATCATGAACATAGTCTTATGGAACCTAAATAATTAACTCAAAGTAACCTGAAGCATCACAATTCCAGTCCACAATGGGTTCCTCTGAAATTAAGTGTATTAAGGTCTATACCAAGCTCCAATCTTTAGACTTTATTTCAGACTTGTTCAACTATCTTGATCATTTTGAAAAGTGCAAATGCTATGTACAATGCAAGAGAAATATTTTTAGTGAAACCGTTTTCTATTTTGACCTTTTTATGAATTTCTAGAAAAATTTTTGCAAATTGTTATGCAGGGTTTTGAAAAGATTTTGCAAATTTTTATTTTTTTTTAATTTTTACAAATTTTTAGGGATTTTTGGATAATGACCAGTGAAAGAAATATGTGCAGATATTTACATGGGAGTGCATCTATATTTACAAGGGTGAGGGTATATTTTACAAAGGGAATTTTGTACAAGTTGAATGTTAGTAATTATTTACAAACTTTTTATACAAGTTTTATACAATATTTTAAAAGATCTTTATTTGACCTATTATTTACACAAGATTCTCAAAATATTTGAAATCATTTCCGCAAGCATTTTGAAAATATATTTTTGAAAATAATTTGATAAACATTTTTACAAACATTTACAAAATTTGGAAATCATTTTGCAAAGATTTTTCAAACATTATATATAGTTTCTTAAAAAAATTTTGCAATCAATTACCAGATCATTTACAAACAAATTTTCATAAATTTTATTCATACAAATAAAAGAAATTTTGACAGATAAAAGATTTTTACACAGGTTTGAAGATATTTTGCAAGAGTTTTCCAAATGATTTTCAAAAGATTTTTCAAGACGTTTCAACCATTTTTAAATCATTTTGCAAAATATTTTTAACCCAAATATTATTTGTATTTACAAAGAATTACAATGTGTTTTTATAAATTAGTCATATTATTGAAAATACACAAGTACGAGTTATGGCAGAAGTATATACAAGGTATATACGACCCCCTATACTTAGGTTGAGCTATGTCCTCATAGTTCAGAAAGAAAAAACGGAAGACATAATTCATACTAAGTATAGAAAAGCCTATACTACAACGACTAAATAATGGATGAATGAGAAGTTGACAGTCCTCCATATACTTAGGATGAAATAATCATAAGTATATCAGTATGTACACAAGGTAGGGAGGATCAAGGTTTAGAATGTAAGGAATAATCGGCTTGACCTGTCTCCCCCAATAGTTAGGGTAAAATATCACTAAGTATAGACGGAATATCAAGAGTTGAGGAGATAGGTGAGGGATCAAGAAATTAATAACTTGGGATACTCATCCCTTTGGGACAGAGTATCTCCTAAGTATATCACTGATGAAAGGGATGCGACCTTTTGGAAGAATTAGAAAAAGAGAAGGAAAAGAAGAAAAGAAAATCATTTTTATGAGATTTTTGGCTCAAGTATCTGATCCATCTGTCTCTGCGAGCTCTTCTTCAAATACCACTTAAATGGAATCGATAACGGATAGGAATGTATTATGCTCTAAGTATGGCTTCAGCAACTATCCATTGGCTACAAAAGGTTGTATGTCAGGTGACAATTCATATATCAAGAGGCTTCCGTTGTCATGCACAATTTTTACAATGGACGACCCAGTCCATTTGCTTTTCAGTTTTCTTGGAAAGATTTTCAAGTTTGCGTCAAACAACTACACCTTCTACCTAGGCTCAAAAGTCTTTCTACGGATGTGCTTGTCGTGCCATTTCTTGACTTTCTCATTGTACATTAGGCTATTTCGTATGCATCTTGAAATTCTAGCAGGCAGTTTAGATCAACTTTTCGGTTCTTCCCAGCTTTCTCGGAATGCCAGTTGCACATATTCAATGCCCATAATGATTTGTGAATTAACTCCATGGGCAGATGATATGGCTTGCCATATATAAGGGACTAGGGAGACATGCTGATGAACTTCGATTTCATCATATTAATTTCTAGATATTAACCCCCTAGCTTAAATTAGTGCCAATAAAAATCAGACAAATCATTGTATATATGCGAGTCTTTGAATAAATTAAAAATACAAAAAAAAATGACAGAAGCAAAAATTGTAGTGTTTTTATACCTTTAAAAATGCTCATAAAAATATTTCTCCCTTTATTTGACCTCCTTTGCATTTTTTGGTCAACATAAAACTTGTAGATCTCATCGAGATCTACAACTTTCATGTTTAGAGTTTCTCCAAATTTGGCCTCGTTCTCCTTCCTTTTTCATGTTCTTTGTTTGATTAACCTGATTAGGCCACACAGCTCTTTTTGATTGAGCCACGTGTCCCGTTGACCTTAAGTCAGCAGCCCCCCACTTTCAACCGTTGGATCCACCCCTTTGGGCGCCTCGATCCAACCATTACCGTACGATTTGCTTTTGATTTTAATCTCCACCACACGGTCGTGATGCGTTCCCCACCCTCCGATCCATCTCCAGATGGCATCTAGATGGTCCGCCTCCTCCCATGTCTCCTCTCACCACACGCCAACCTTCAGCACTGCTCGATCTCCTCCACAACGCTTCAATCTTAGACACTAGCCTCTGCATCTTTCTCAGCCCTACGATCGAGTCCAGATCACATTTAGATCGCTCGTTTCTGCCCGCTTCCACTGGAGACACGTGTCTCGCCCTTAGCCATGGGATGCGCCCTGATCGATTAGATCAGGGTCGTATCTTTACGCCCTCTTCTCGGATGTTGGATCCCGAGATCCAACAGCCGAGACACCGTCTCCTACCTTCGGCACCCCCTTCTCTCCCTCATCGTCCACCAAGCGCACCCGTCGTCCCCTTTCCATTATCTCCATCTTCTCATCATCTTCCACCACTTGCTAACCACCCTACAACCAAAACCGTTCATCCGTGACCCTCGCAGACCACTTGGTTGCCCACGATCATCTCTCATTCGCTCCACATCTCCCATGCAAACCATGACCATCACCATCTTCTGCTCCAACTATCCTGCTTGAAATATCCCATCTCCGGCCACCTTCAACCTCGTCCATTTGTACGCAGGCTATGACCTAACATCTCTCTGCCTCCCTGTGACAAGGGGAGGTCGGATCGATGATGTAACGACTGTTGTTGGCTCCGGTGAGACCATAGCCAAGGTAGGTTATGCTCTGGCCTCCAATGCCGGCAAGCTGCTCCTCGCGGTCGGTGGAGTTCAACGACGACCCGAGCTCCGCCTAGAAGCTCAAACACAGGCCCAATGACTGCCATTTCTCCAGGTAAGCTCTTTTTAATCCTTCGTTGCTTTTTCCTCTAATTTCTCCTAATTAATCTGACTATTCTACGTACCATCACCTTCCACTCACCACCACCCGAGCTTCGCCACACTTCTACCATTCTCGCGCACACCTCCACCCGACCTCTTAATCTCCCATAACCCCAAGCCGCTCTACCTCCCTCTTCCCTGCCTCGTCGGAGAAGACGATCGGGCCACCATCTTCTTTACCCCCGCACGACCTTCCATTCCACTTTACTATGCACACACAAGGCAGTTTCACGCCTCAACTATCCCCGCTAATCTTTTTGCAGGTGTTAGACTTCAATGGTCGGACATAGGTCGGAGCTCAGTTCTTGAGCTTCACCTCCGGCATTGGTCCATCGTCAGCCTTCTCCAGGTGGTCCAACAGCTTCCCTGGGCTATGTCGTCGATCTTCCAACTTCTAGTAGCATCCATGGACTGTCATCTGCTCGAGAGATGGTGGCGAAGCGCCTATAGTGTCATCGGAGTTCCAAGATCACTGCCCACCTGCGGCGGAGGAAGGATCCCAAGAGTGTACAGGTGCCGTTGGATGTCACCCTCTTGGTGCTCATCCAACGGACCCTATTCAGCCATGTCGCCTCCCCGTGCACTTAGAACCACCGTCCGATCTCCGTGATCGGGTGGTCCACAGGAGGCCACATCACCACCTCCGAGCCTCCATTTCGAGCCCCCAGGTTTGGAGAGCCCGAGCCACCCACGAGCTTGACGAGACTTCCGAACCTCTCCTCACATGCTCACAACACGTGAGCACGGGGTATTTTATCGGGGTGCCCCGCCAAGTTCTTCAAATTGCATTCAAGTCCTCATATCACGTGCATACCACGCGTGCTTGGTATTATTTACAACTAACCCCCTCCGGGTTTCAATAATTGTAATTTAGTCCTACACGTGTGGGAAAATTACAGGGAAGGCCTTATGACTTTTCATATTTGCATTTCAGTCCTTCCATAGACCTGTTTGTAGTATTTTCCCTAGTTATTTTCATGTTTTCTTTGCATTTATGCCCCTGGACTCTTTATTGCATATCTGGAGCATCTGACCTCCAATTTAGTTGATTTCAGTGGCATTGTAAAGCTTATTTCATTATCATTCTAATGGCATGACTAGCTTTCTGTTTTTGACACTTTGAATTTTGTTGATTAATTCTAATTACATCGTATCACCTGCTTAATGATTTTATGCCATTAATTAACTTGTCAATGCAGATTGCTTCGTAAATCGATTCTGAAAGTGCTCACATATTAATTGCTCATTGATTCTATTTAATTAGGGCATACTTGCATTTGTCCTCACTTGCATCTTATTGCATGATAAAAATCAAATAAAAAGTATTTGCTTCTTGTTTCTGCCCTTGCATTGTCTGATGTTTTGTGCGTGTTGACCTATGGACTATTAATTCATCAATTAATTGAATAATGAGAGTCTAAATATGTAGAGGCTCGTGTCCCCAAGTTCGACCTTGGGCTTGTCTAAGTAAAATAAATTAGACCGCTTTGATTTCATTGACAGATTCATTAGCGATTTTTGATCGATCTGAATTTAGCCGATTACAACGCATTAGAGCTACATAATTAAGAGGATGAATTCCGGGGTTATCACATGCCAAGAGGAGACTTGTACGCTATGCGGTAATCCCAAAGAACTGAATCAAGCAACTGTGAACAATTCTTTATGTTAGATTTTACAAGTTTCTGCAAGATAGTCTTGATCTCCCTGTTTGAACATTCAGCTAATCCATTCGACTTTGGGTGGTACGACACATAAACATGATGTTCAATATCGTATTCTCTTGGTCAACTTCTTGACCTCTTTGTTCACAAAATGGATTCCCCCATCATACATCAATTTTTTTGGATTCCCGAACGGTAAAATGATGTTGTCCTTTAAGAATCGACAAACAGTTCGATTGTCGACGGCTCGAGCGGGGATTACCTCCACCCATCTGCTTACATAATCTACAACCAACATGATGTATTCAAAGCCCCGACTATTAGGGAATAGGTCCATAAAGTCAATGGCCTATGTGTCAAAGATGCCCGATATCTGAATGTATTTTAGAGTCATTGTGTCATGAGAAGTGATGTTTCTGCACATTCTCTGACAGCTTGTACATTTCTTCACATAATCAGTTGCATGCTTGAAGAGTGTTAGACATGAGAGGCCACATTGAAGTACTTTGGATGTCGTTCTCTTTCCAGAATGGTGTCCATCGGCTTCAAGCTTGTGACAATGATCTAGGACACCTGTGATCTCCTCCTGAGATATTGATGAATCTCCACTTCATCACCTTTATTCTTTCATTTTGACCTTTACACTCTATCTAAATGCATGAATATAACATTATTTTGCATAAAATAACATCTATTATTTACTTTGTAAATATTGTATAAAATAATGTATTTAAAGCCAAAATAAAAGAATAAAGAAAAATAAAAGAAGAAATGAAATAACATAGATACTGAATGACCCTAAATCCCGAGCCCTAGGCATCATGATGATTGGGTCGACAAGGAATAGAGAGGGGGAGATGAGGGCCAAAAATATAGTAAAAATCCTAATTTTAACTCTCCAATAAATCATTTTTGGAACCTATTTCATTCTTTATTATTTATATATTAAATCAATAAACTTTGTACTTGAAAGATGTAGATAAAATATATAAAAAATACAAGATTGATTTCAGGCAAAAATAATGCACAATGTGCTTTATACACTCATAATAAAATCCAAAATTCAAACTTCACATACATGTATCTTCTCTATACGAACTCAAAATTCACGAAAATCACATTTAGTTGTATATAACTTCTACTTAGTTATTTAATGAAGTTGGTTCTTTCAATTTGGAGTTAAAATGAAAAAGTTAGGTTTTGGACCCTTATTGTACATTATACCGGAATAAAATAATCATTTTATTTATACTTTATATTTTTCACTATTTCATATTTTTATAATTTTGTAAAGAATTTATGAAATCCATATACATAATTAAAATAAAAGAAAATGATTAAAAATATAATAAAATAAATAATTGACTTCAGACATATAGATGAATTTTATATACATATACCTACATAATAAATACATATATTTATTTAAGTGTATAAATCATCTCAGAAAATACAATAAAAATATATTTAAGTGTATATAAATAAGTTAAATATATAAATTTATGTGTATAAAATAATAAAATTTAAAATAGAAATAAAATTAAAATACATAATATATAGGTCAATATACCTATATATGTATTTGTAAAAGGGAAAAGGGAGCCTACACCCATGTGTAGGTAACTTACCTACACCCAACTCTTTTTCCCTCAAAATTTTTTTATTTTTTTGAATTAATTCCTTGGGGAATTTAGATCACAATATATCACCATATCGTCATTCAAATTTCAACTTATTTCGAGACTTCTAACTTATCCATCATGACAGTCAAATTTCAACGGTCTGAGATTTGCTGAAATCGGCCCCTTCTGATGGAGCTGTTAGGAATGTCTGTTTTACATGAAATTTAAAACACATATTTCATTTAATATTCGAAGTAAATCCCCTAAATATCCATTTCAAAAATAATCAAAAAAATTAAGAAACAAGAGGTGGGTGTAGGTAAGTTACCTACACACGGGTGTAGGCTTCCCAATCCCTTTGTAAAAAAACATACAATAAAAAATAAATGAAAATCATAATTAAGTACTACATTAAATATGAATATTTCTTGTATTTTAAATAAAAATTAATAAAATCAGCTACTATTTTTAATCGAATTAATAAAGGATGTTAATTATTTTTTGTCAGGTAACGAGTCTACCTGGACACTCAGGGGGTGTCCCTGATTGACCCGTGTCATCTCCTCATTCCCTAGGGTATGCCGTTGTTAGAGCCTCTGACCTTGATTTCTCCCCTCGATTCTACTCGAATATTTTGCCCATTTGGGATGACTCCTTCAGTGAATCTGTACCTCATTCAAACCTCTTTCATGTGTGCGTGATTCCTCATCCAATGGAGCCTTGATGTGGGAGCTATCAGTGGTCAAAGGTCGACATGTATATAACATCTTCTCCACCACCTTCCAATTTTGATCCCTTTATAAGCCTTCCAAACCCTAATCCAAAGCATGACTGAAGTTCCTGGTGACAACAAGAACATTTCCAAGAGTTCAACGAGCAAGGAAGGTGCCGAATCGAGCCGATCCAGCTCCGACGGTCATCTCCACCAGGAGATCCTGCTCCCGACCGTCCCGGGTCAGGTGGGCTTTTATTTCTTGTGTTTTGAGATTACTATCTTTTTTTAGTAGTTTATCCTCACACTCTATTTCATTTAATTCCTTTTTTATTTGTGTAAAATCCAAAAATATTCATTCGTAGAGCTTCAGCTCCGGCCCTTCGTTCCATCATATATGCCATTGTGCTGACCTAGCCAACAACCTCATTTTCATTCCCTCCATATTCTCTTCACCCCAAGCATCTCCATCTCCCTCGATCCACACTAGATCAAGCTAATGGTGCTCCTCCTCCACTCTCCTTCGGAGCACATCCACCACACTCCATCTTTGCTCCCTTTCGCACCAAACCCATCCCAGAACACCCCTCTTTTTCTTGTGCACCTGACCATGTATGTTCTGGACTAGGAGGACCCCATTAGGTCCAATTTTGCTAATCGGAGGTCCCCCTAGTTGTTTGAACCTCCTTGAGCATCTAAGATCCCTTCGCTGGGTCCCAGATCATTTTGAAGCATCCGACCATTGAAGGAGTCGTCCAGACATCTTTTTTACCTCTTGCGAGCCACTCCGGTGGTCGAAGTCAACCATGAGGTCAGATCGAAGTTAACCCCTTCGGGTGTTCTTCCCCGTTCTTCCTGGTGGTTTCCATGCCATCCAATCATGTTCCTCCTCTAGACGTTAGAGCAGTCGTTGGATGTGAAGTGTCAGACCGTCAAATAACATCGTTGGATCTGATCTAACCCGTTCATAACGAACCATCATCGTGCGATCGAGGAGTGACACGTGGCAAGTAGAAGCGCATCAACCATTCTATCACGCCTTAGGGGGTAATTTAGCCAAAAAAAACCCCACCTCTTTTGCCTTTTCTTTTTAGTATAAAATCTTTTATCTATAGTTCAATATTTTGTGTAAAATTTGTATTAAGACCCCCATACTTATGTTATCTACATTTCAATCCTTCGTTGCATCACCTCTTATGTTTGTGCGCGTGAGGGAAGGATTTTTTGCAGAAGGACCCTAGGGTTATTTGCATTTTGTTTTCGTCATATAACTTCTAATTCTAGTATTAAAACATTTGGATAAATTGCAATTTAAACCTCGTGCTTTTTGTTATTTGTATTTATAACCCTACTGACATTGTTTGTT
This sequence comes from Ottelia alismoides, assembly GCA_037367405.1. Lineage (NCBI taxonomy): Eukaryota > Viridiplantae > Streptophyta > Magnoliopsida > Alismatales > Hydrocharitaceae > Ottelia > Ottelia alismoides. The sequence continues at coordinate 90,051 of JAZKJV010006596.1, read as the reverse complement.
GAATATATCATGGGTATTTTGCATGTTTTCCCCTACATTTTGTTGAGGGGTTAGGAAATATAGAAAAACTTTCTAATATTTGCAAATAGGTCCCTGCTAGTACATATATTTTCAAGGGGTTGATGGGGCTGCCCCCTGCCCTGTCCCGTTTTTTGTCAATTTTTTATTTTTTTTTGAAAAATATCACCATGTATATTCATCCCTATATCCCTCTTATATGCCATTCTAATTTCGTCAGAAACGAGGACTCCTACGGCCTCCATCCAGAAAGGGTCGATTTAAAAAATCCTGCGACCGTTAAAAAATGACGTCTGGATTGAGGCCGCAGGAGTCTCTATTTCTGATGAAATTCAAATGACATATAGGAGGGATATAGGGATGGACATATATGGTGATATTTTCCTAAAAAAATTAAAAAAATTTGCGAAAAATGGGGTGGGGGTAGCCATGTTTGCTGCCTCTAGGGGGCAGCCTCATTTTCCCCTAGTTTCAAACTTTATTTCATAGATATATAATAAAGTGATAAAAATAAAATTTGAAAATAGTTTCAAATTAGTGCTTAACATATAATGTGATATAGATAATTTAATAAATAATAAAACTAAAATAACTTAATAATAATATAATTTTACTTATATTAAAAAGTTTATAATTAATAATACATATTAAAATAATCTAAAATGATATAATGATAAATTATTTTATGGGTTTTCACCCCAGTATATCTATAACACTACCATGCATCACCCTCTCTTTTCTCCTACTCACGCTCGATGCCTCTTCGCCCTTTCTCTTTCTTCTCTCCCACCAGATCTCTCCACCTGCTCTCTTTATCTCCTACGATCTCTCTCCCTCTATCCTATAATTATTTTAAGTAAATATGTCAAATTTTCTTGTCTCCACTCCATATAACCTCCAAAAAAAATAAAATCTCTCTCTACTCACATGATCTCTCTCTCTCTCTCTAACTCCTCCTAACTCTCTTCCCTCAAACAAAATGTCGATGATTTTTAAATCATTTAGAGCAAATCAAATATGATGTTAAAATCTTATAATGCTTAACATATGATGTGATATAGATACTTCAATAAATAATAAATGATTTATGAAAATGATAATGATGTGATTTTTATTTTTTTAATAATTTATTAATAATAAATAATAAATAATAAATCAGAATGGTGTAATAGTAAATTAATTTTTAAAAATGTAATACATATATAACTTATTTTTTGAATATTATGAAATTGGGGATGATATATAAATAATAGATTTCCTTTTAATTATATCCATCAATTAAATAGATTTGATATCATTGCACATTATTCTCATATAATTTAAATGATTATGGACTTCTAAAGTATATTTTTGTAATTATAGATCGAATAATTATGGTACAATTAAATAAAACTAATATCGAATATATAAAAAACAAGAAAATAAATGAATGGATTTTTTTATCATAATGGTTTAAATAAAATTATAAATTAAAATAAAAATTTAATCCATTTTTTGACAAATCTATTTAAAAGTCTCAATATAATATACAAGCATGTTGAAATAATAATATATAAATATACATGTTATATGATTTTTTCCTCATAAATTTTTAAAAAGAGTGGCATGCAGGTATTGAGTTATTTTTATATAAACATAGATACATTTTAAATTATATTTAATTTTTGTAAAAAAATCAAATTTTATAGAAATAAATATTATCATACTAAGAAAATATCAATATATAATATACATGCATATTGTAATAGATACATTTAAGTCATGTTGATATATATCATCATATTAAAAGATAAAAATAATATAATTACTTCATTAGCATTTTTGAAATTATGTTCCATTTTCCATTGACATCTCTCTCTATTGTAAGTATTTTTTTTAATATATTTTGATATACAATACTACAAAATTAATATCAATGGTGTAGATAATAACTTACACAAAATTTGACTTCAAAGAAAACATCAAATAAAAATGGAATGCAATTGCCTAGAATTTTGTTTCTAGTCATCAACCACTGTTATCTAATCCATGTTAGATTTTCTAACATGCACAGAAACAACGGTAGAAATAAAATATTGATATGAAATAAAAAATGACATTAAAGATCATATTTGTATATTTTGCAAACAAGATCTACTCACACATTTATTACATAAAAAATATGTAATTTAATGTCATTGTTGTTCTACATGATTTTTCAATATTAAAACAAATACATACAACCTGCGTGTGAAGTACGAATATGCGTCCTAGTATTCATCTAAAAGAGAGATGGAACGGGGAGTATCATTTTGGTCTAGAAAACAACTGCATTAATTAATAACAAAAAAATTTCTTATTTTTTACCTGTTACTGTCTAGCTAAACATTTGCTTAATTTCCTTTTATATATTTTTTCCCTCTAGACGGTGGTGTGCATACCTCTTCCAAACGGTGTCCTTGAGCTGGGTTCCTCGAAAAAGGTAAAAAACAGTTTTAAAAACTTTGAAAATTTGACCTATTTCATCATTATCATTAATTAGCCTTCCTTGTATAGGTTATGGAGGACTCAATCCTAGTTCAACATGTTAGCAGTTTCTTTGAGCACTTGACTGTAGACTCCACGTCCTCGGCGGGCTGCACACTGTTCCATTCGGCACCTTTGCATCTCATCGGAGTTGACCTTGTCAAGATTGATCAAGTTTGGGAACAAGAGGAGAAGGAAGATGAAGATGATGTGGATGATGAGGATGATAGTAACTCCGACACACAGCCTTGGGGCATTCGAGACGAGGAGGAAAATGCAATGAAGGTTGGAGTAATGGAATCAAATGAGCTTATTCAGCTTGGATCATCGGTAGGAATTCCTATGGATGAGTTCATGAATAACTTCGATACTGGGGTGGCGATTTCGGAGAGGGATGAGTTCGCTGTCACAAGAGGCGATGCCATTGAAAGTGGTGAGCATCGCAATGAGATTCACGGGTATTACCAATCATGTCTCCAACAAGATTATCGATTTAGTAGCGGCCTACCACACTCAGGTAAGCCATGTGATCAATTTTCAACAGCATGACGAGTTCTGAAACCGGTGCCATTTTTGGAAGTTTAAGGATGATTTGATATACGTAAGCTAATCAACTTTCCTTGTATATATGTTTGCATCATTTCCCAATAGCAGATGCACCTTCCCAGGACCTGCCCCAAGAAAATGCTCTCTACTTGGCAACGGTATCAACTGTCTTGGAACACGACTCCGAGGTGTGCTCACCTGATGTCTACCTGACGATTTCCTCCCATTCGGCATTCTCCAAATGGAGCTACAAAGAATCAGCGATGTCTCCGCGCCCCGACTCTCCGAGAGTTTCACAAAGGATCCTCAAGTACATTCTCTTCACAATCCCACAGCTCCACAGCAACAAGTACACAGACTGGGACGGAGGCCAAGAGTTGGTAGATGGCGTGACCCGGGACGAACTGCTTGGCGGTAGCCATGCAATGGCGGAGCGAAGGCGGAGGGAGAAGCTCAACGAAATGTTTAGCATACTCCGATCAGTAGTGCCATTTGCGACCAAGGTACGTATAACTATACTTGTATTATGTCCTTAATGCCATTTATGCATATTAGGCTGAACGAGTTTGAGACATTCTATTGCGGGTTTTTTTCTCGACGTTTGTTTACGAATCGTTTTATTTTTCTCGTCAAAACACTAGTAGCAAATTGTTCTAATCCAAAGATTTGATTGATGACACAAGTTAAACTTGAGGGGTAGTTGGTATTTATCCAGAAAAAAATCAAGCCTTATAATATAAGTCAATGATGTGAGAGAGATGGGGATGGCAATGGAACGGAAAGAGTTCTTGTAGTCGTTCATCTTTTCAGTCAATTTTCTTCTTTGGTGGTACGGTCTTTTGACATATCTTGTAGCCTTCTCTTCACGTACTTCCTTTTGCAAATCCACGTCTATCCCAAAAACATATGATAGAGCGAGGAGGGCCAACATCAGCAAAAGGATGCGACACAACATATGCGCAATCTGTAGATGCTGTGAGAAAAGGATGATTACGATAAACCATTGAGATGTGAAGCATTCCGAGTCTGAGCGAGATCTAGAATTTTAGATATGCCGTTTTTCATGCTCCGCATGAGTTGAACGGTTAAGATCGAGAGCATTTCCTTGTAATTATTCAAAAATTTTGAAGTGGTCCGTATTTCACCATTTTCATGGCAATGATGGATATCCAATCTAATCGAGGTGAGGGAATTCATGTAAGATCACATTACACCGTGCATGTCCAGTGGCGAAGTTCTTATCGAAGGGTGTATTATTCTCCTTGGAAGCCTTTGGAATCCTTCAGTGTGAAGAACAACTTCACCTTATAACAACAAAAGGTTGGATAATCTCTTTGCAAAGTCATCTGGATAATCTAACTGAGGTGTAGCAAAACAAAAGGAGTGAGACAAGGTCCAATTCTCTAGCAAATAGACCATTGCTGAAGAAAATGTTTTATGGCCTAAAGATGATCGATGAAACACGGTTGGAGATATACCTCAATGAATTCAATAAGATTATGATGGATGTGCTCACACTTGAGGAGAGGAATAAGAAAGGAAAGTGTCTCTTCTAGGAGGAGGATAATGCTAATCTTATTAAGTCTCTTATATCTTTCTGTGATCATATTGTGACTATTTTTCTATGTGGCAAGGAGACTATAACATTAGCTGAGACAATTATTTCACTACTTATAAATGAGTCTTGATGGTGATCGAAAAATGAGGCAACAAATGATGAAGGTATGGTCCTTGCGACCGAGGGTAGATGTTTTAGATCAAAAAAGAGGAGGTTCAAAGGTTTATCCAAGTAACATGGTCTAATTAGATGCTTTCATTGCAAAAAAGAGGGTCACGAGATTACTGATTGTAATAAATAACAAGGAAAAAGAATGTATGTGAATCAGACTTGGACCAAGAAGATTCCACCACAGTTCGTAAAGGGTGCGTGGTAGTATGCTAAAAGAGAGATGAAGGCAAGTTTGGGTTGCCTTTTGGACTCCACATGTATGCTCATTTAGGGAGTAGTTCAATAGCTATCATACATGTGACTATGGCATGGTCAAGATAGCAGGTGGATAGATTCATCCCATCGAAGGAGTGAGATTAGTGCAATTTCACATGTTTGATCGAACAGTACAAACTTTGATTGGTTTCAAATAACTTTCTACATTAGAAAAGAATTTGATTTCACTAAAACAATCGAGTTACGGAGACATCAAGCCAACATCAACGGAGAAATTCTTTTAGATAATAATAACACATACATGGTGGTACAAGGAACAAAGATGTCGAACATCGTGTACAAGAACAATGGAAGGGTTACACAAATGGTGATGCTTTAGTTATTCAAAGTTAGAGTAGTATAAGAATAGAGTATCAAGTTATCATCATAGTTGCTACAGAAGTATATACTTATGAGGAGTGAGTTTCGGCTCACTTTGTAAAAGGACGATGTCATGCTCTCTAGTCACGAGAGATATAATGTGGCACTTTAGACATCACAACAACAAATTATGAAATCATGCCGAAGAGGATGCACATTGAGGGCACAAAATGATGGTTGTGAGTCCCAATGGTAGTGACAACTTGCGACAGCATGTTGCAAATGAAAGGACCAATGCATATTCATGACAATGTGGATATTGCAATGAAATTTAACTTAAGAGGGAGATTGCTAGATGAAATACCGAAAATAATCCTAAGAGGAGGGTCGTGTGTATCAAACAAGGCGGACACACAGTCGTTGAAGTGAGCACTCTCAAAGATCACTTGGTAATTTCAACAATTAACCCACAATAAAGATATAAATCAATAAAAACGAGTGTGTGTGGATCAAAATTTATTATAACCCAAAAATAAATGTCTATAGTGGACAAGTTGTCTGGGTGTCAATTACATGGAGACAAGTCGGTGTAGCAGATATTTATTTTATAAATAAATAACATATGTATATTTGTACGATATTCACCTAATTAAGCAACTAATTGATGTTTTTGTGTTTTTTTATTTTTTTGATTTTTTTGTTTATATATATTTTTTTATTTTAGAAATTTTATTTTATTTTTATAATTTTCTGATTTTTTTTATTTTTAATATATAATACATGTGTATATATCAATATATAGGTAATATGCATAATATATGTAATATATAATGTAAAAAATAGTAAATGTACAAAAATTAGAAAATACTAATAAGTACAATCTTTTTTATTTTTTAAGGGATTAAAAATATATTAGGGTATTTATAGTAATTATAAACTATATGTGTTTATATATTGGTATCTAATACAATATAGAGTATTATAATGATAAATAGATATATGAATAATAAAAAATTATAGAATAAAATATTTTCATGTTTTTAAAATTTTTGTGATTTGTAAAGATTTTCACTAATTTTTAGGTATTTTTCAAGGCCAAAATATACAAAATCATGGACTTTTTAAATGGGTCGAATGTTTTAAGGTATTACAAATATATAATAATTCCAAAATTCTTTAAAACTATTTTTAATAAATATATGTAATATAAAAAATTCAGATATGGAAAAAATATTTTTAGATTTTTAAAATATTTTTCAAGATATTTATAAGGATTTTGGAGCTTTTTAATTTTTGATATTTTTTATTTTTATATTTTTAAGCAATTCTAGTCCAGAGGCATAAAATGCAATAATAGATTATTACTAATTTTTTGGAATTTTTAATGATGATTTTAATTTTTTTGGGATTATTTAAGGAATATAGGGGATACTCGTGCATTTTTTAAATTTTTAATAAATAGGAAAAATATGTGAAATGAAAAACTAATTATAAGCATGGAAGAGCATGCAAGAAGGCATAAAATCTTATTTTTCAATTATTTTCTAAGTAGGTATGATATTTCTAGAAAATGAAAAACATACACAAAAATTTATTAAACAAGCATGGTTATATTTGCAAATAAAATAAAATACAAGGACTGAAATGCAAATTATCAAAAAGTTTATAACTGAAATTCAAATTTTTAATTTTAAACTACAATTCCATAATCCAGGAGGGTATAACTGCAAAGTACCCAGCTCACGTGGGGAACCACGAGAGCTGAACTAGCAAGGACCAAGACGTAATATGCACTAAGTTCGAGGGTTCACTAACAAATAGTACACAAAATATTAAATGGTTTTAAATTATTACATGACTAAATAAAAATACAACAAAAATGGGAGAATATATGCAATTTACCCCCAAAGGGTGCCCGATCCAGCAACTCTTGATCGATCACTTGGACATGTGGTTGGATCTGGACAGCAGATACCGGTTTGGCTTCGAAATCTAAGATTAGATCTTAAATGAGATCCTACGACTGACCTTCGAGCTGATCAAACATATCTGGCTTAATATAAAGGCTAGTTTCTCATCGGATGACTATGGAGGGTGGTGGAAGAACATGGGAAGAACTCGCCTGTGGAGAGTTTGGATTCATTATTGCACGCATCTCCGGCTACCTAAAGCACCGTCGAAGGTCTCCTAGCACTCCTTCCATCGTCTTGCACCTCCTAGATCCTTCAAGTATGTTCGGAGGCCACTGATAGGCCCCTGGAACTCGAGGTTCTTGTAGAAGACATGGGGATCGACTTTGAAGTACCTAAGCCTCAGATGACCCCTTCCAAACGTGATAGCTGCATTATAAGAATGGGGAGCATGGTGGGAAGTGTTTGGCCTTTTATTGGCGACTGACGGAGGTTGGCATGCTGATGGATGGAGGAGGTCTGGCAACTGGGTGGAAAAGGACCTCATTGGTCCAGATATGAAGGGATCTGGGTGGTTGGTAATGGTCAAAAGGTGGAAAAATTCAAGGGAAAGGAAGTGAGGTTGTTGGCGGAGGTCAGCACAAGGAGGAGACAATGATGAACAAAGGTTGGAGCTTAAGAGCTTCGATGAAGCTAAATCCAAACAATAGGCTACTCATGACCGAAATTTCCATCGAGACTCAGGTGAATAAAATAGAACTAGGGTCGTTGCGACCCGGATCTCGGAGATCAATCAGTCAACAAGAAAAATGAAGGACAGACCACCAAACAGAGATATAAAATCAAAGAAAAACAAATAGTGGCCCTGTCTATGAGATTAGCCTGGTGTAGCACCCAGGGTCGGACTCAAGGAGCGCTTTGGCCTTGCGGCCTACGAAGTAGTCAGAAAACAAATAAAATAAAAACAAATATTTTTTTGGTGGTTTTTAATATTTTTAACTTTTTTTTTGAAATTTTAAATTATGAAGGAAAATAATAAAAAACAAAAACAAGCGACTTTAACCAATTATTTAATTACTCCAAAATAGTCCAAATATTCCAACAAAAATATTTTTATGTTATATGGATTTTTTTATTGTTTTTAGCGAATTTTTGAGAATTTTATGATTTTTATAGGATTTTCTAAAAATGAAAGAAGGTAAAAATCAGAGAAAACTGTCCAGTCAGGCTTGGAGAACCAAAATAAAATATAAAATGGTCCTAAAAGACCTGGAGATATTTTTCCTGACAAATATAAACAAAAAGAAAAAATCCAGAAAAGGATTTATTAATTTTTGGATTTTCTATGATTTTTTAGAATTTTTATGAGTTTTTAAGGGTTTTTTTATTTTTAAGCTTTTTACAAATCCAAAAATAACAAAAAATGGTCAGAAAATCAAACACACAAAACTAAACAAAACTTGAGTTTTTTAGAATTTTTAAACGGGTTTTTATTATTTTTTAGGATTTTAGATCTGAACAGAGACAAAAATGAAGGTTTTTGAATTTTTAAAAATAATAAAAAGGCTCAAAAATGTACCCAAAAATTGATGAAAATTCTACACAGTGGCAGGAGCCAGTATCCAATTTTCACACGATTTGGGTCTAAATTGATATTTTATTTATATAAAACAAGAGCCCACAGTGCACAGGGACCTGTTTGCAATAAAAATAACGTTCTGGGGCTAAAAATGAATAAATCCAGAACCGGGGGGTCCTCGTGCAAAATTTCCAGGTCCCCACATGCGCGGCACGTGGTCTGGGCACAGAGGGGCCAATATGCGATAAAACTTAAGTCCCATGACTTATTAGCAACATGTGCTAAATGCCCAGGGTACAAGTTAAAATTTACCCAAACAATTCAACACATGTCAAAAAAAAGTGTTCACAGGGGTATAAGTGCAAATATTAGAAAATATGTTTCATTTAATAACACATTAAAACTACATCCCAGATAATGCAATTTCCACAAAAAACACGTGACGAAGCACGTGTCTCACGTACACAGGGACTAAATTACAAATATCAAAAAGGTCCAGGTCCTAAGTGTAATTTTTACAAAAATAAAAGAACTATATTCTATATTTACAAGACTATAATAAAAATGAAAAGATAAAGGGCCTAAGGGTAAATTACCCTTTATTATCCGAGGGCTGGAGGCGCACCACGTGGCTGATCGGAAGGTGGAGGTGCGATGCGCCTCAACGAAGGAACCTCGGCTCTGATTCGACGGCTAAGGTCTAGGCACGTGTGATATCTGACGATGGCTGCTCTGTGGCTAACCCTTCACCTGGATGGACGGCGGAGAGGGAGCCACGTGGATGATCGGATGACTATGGAATGGGCTCGCCTCTCCTCTGCGACGGACGCTCCAGATGAGGTCTTATCTCTGATCTGACGGCTGCTATCCCCTCACCAATGGACGGTTGTGATCAAAACTGTGCGAGGGAGGTCGATCTGACGGTGATGGAGGATGCTCCAAGAACAGGTGGCTGGCGAACTTCGCCAGCCCGATACTCGCGCTGGATGCCTCCTCTACTGCTGCTAGGGTGCGGAATAGATCTTCCAAGACGCTCCGCAGCTGACGAGCACCTTCGATGATGCCGGGAGGCTCCGAGGAGCTTCGGCGACGAAGGTGGAGCTGGGATCCTGTGCCTGAATGCGTCGACCCCCAGATGGGTCTCTCCTGACCTGAAAAGCAGCACAGCAAGCTCCTGGGTCGAGGGTAAAGTGCCTCTACCCGGTTAGAGGCAAAATGGGTGGCTGGCGTGTCGGGGCGGATGACCTCCGGTGAAGCGACGACGAGAGAGGTCGGGCCTTGGTTCCGGGGCGAACCAAGGGGAACGCGTGGGTGAAGAACGTGAAGGGGAGTGTGGCGGAGATGACAGTCGATTCGGATGGTCGGAACGATGGTCGGAGTGGAACTAATCGATGAACGACGTCGAAGGATAGATTTGGGGCTAATCGAAAATTCGAGCAATATAGAAAGAATTAAGACTACCAGGTGAAGGTGGTCGACTAGAGTTGAGCTCGCGGAGCTCTGGTCGTTGCCTCGAGGGTCGTCGAAGGCCCGAGGCTCGGGCGCAGCTCTGGGCGGCGCACGGCGGTGAAACGTCGCCGGATCAGTGGCACGGTGCTTCTCCTCCTCTCTGCAACACGCCGGCCGCTAGCTGTCACTCTAGGGAATTGGGTGGAGGTCCTGGGTGGAAGAAACGACGCCAAAGATGGCATGAATTGATGCTGCAGCTTCTTCTATATAGTCTGAGGGGTCCGGCAAGAAGGTAGTCCGGCAAGAAGGTCCCCTAAGATCCACCCCGGGCGAAGATATCGGATCTGCAGGGAAGGATTAGGACCCAAGGTTTAAGGGTTTGGTGTTCGGATCAAGGCGCGATAATTGGGAGAAATCAGATCAGATGCCAGATCCGCGAGAGAAGGGTCCGCGAGGGAGAGTTGACCGAGAGTCAACAATCCCCTGTGGACCAATAGAAATTCAGGAATTATTAAAGATTTAATAATTCAATAAAAATTAATAAATGAGATAATTTCAAAAAACTCAAAACATGAAAAATGTTTCTTTATTTTTAAATTAATTTTTGGTGATTTTTATTAATTTTTTGAATAAAAATAACGTATATACAATATAGTATTATTATATATAGGTATATACAATATACATTTTTATTTTAAATTTTTAATTATTTATAATTGTACATTTTATTCCAATTTTATATTTTATTTATTTAGAAAATAAAATTTGGAATAATTTGGTATTTTTATTTTTATTATTTATTTACAAGGGTTAAATAAATACTTTTATTTATATACATACATGGTATATATACAATGTTGGAAATTGATTTTATATTTATTTCTTTTTATTATATTTTATTTTTATGGTTTTTATTTTATTTATTTACATTATGGAATGTGGAATATGTACATGTTTTCTTGGATTTTTATTTATTTATTTATAAGGAGAAATATGGATAAGTAGTTTTATGTACATGGTGTATATAGACAATGAAGGGTGAATTTTATTTCTTTTTATTTTTCTTATTTTTATTTTAATTTTATATTTACAAATATATACAAATAAATACAAATCCATTTTTATTTGAATAAGAGGAAAATACTTTTTATTTATTTATAGGTATATGTACATGAGCTTCCCTATCTCTCTACTTGGGTTCTTTTGCGGTCAGGCCCATGCTGAGCCCTCCCTTGGGATTAGGTCGCTCAATATTTATTCTAAATATCTCACTTATTTTATTTTATTTCTTTATCTTTTATTTATGCACAAAACATGCTAAAAATGCATATTTACACCATGCATGCAATTTGACAATTATTGATATTTACAGGAATATACATGTGTTTTGCATGGGTTTTGTAACTAAAATAAAAGAATAAAGAGTGATGAATGGGTATTCATCTCTCCCCTATACTTAACTTTGCTAGTCCCTTAGCAAACACTTATTTGAAAAAGAAGTGAAGAAGAAAAAGAAAAAGAAAAGGAGGAGAAAATGCATGGATTAATGCTGAATATTAAACGTGCCTTCATTAAATTGAAATATGGAGCTCGGTCAGATCTTTGGATTATTAATGTGTCAGAACCTTATTTAGACTTAGGTTTAAAACTCAACAGCCTCTAAGATCCACTATTCTATAATCAGGACTCCTCAACAATCTAGATCAGAACAAGTCTACATACACAAACCCTGAAGACTATGAATCTTTCCTTGTACAGTGTATGTGAGGTATAGCTCTCCACCTCAGAAGTAGTAACTTGACAACCCTCCCCAACAAGGTAACTCTATGACCCTAGACTGGCCACTCTTTCCTCGAAGAGCGGGGTATTCCCTTCTAAGTTCAAGTTCAACCGGCTCAAGAAGAGGGGGAAGAAGAGAATGGACCATGGCCAGTGTAGCCATGTATCCTTGGGAGCTCAACCAGTGTAGCTAAGTCTCCCTGCTGCAAGCTACATAAGATGGAACATGAGTCTCAAGCTTTGCTTATTGCACTATATACATACTCCGGTGGGATTATCATTTTCTATCAGACCCACCACTTTTTTGGAGTTATTTTCTTTTTTGCATTTTTTTTCAAGTGCATCTATACAACATATTTACAAGGTGCAGCATATGTACATAAGGAGTTTTTCCTCTTGAGCCAGTAGACTATCCCTCTTTTGAAGCATTATTGCAACACACAACTCATGTCGTTAGACCTCATGGCAACCAGACCAAGTTGAGACGCACTTCCTTCACTAAAAGAAGAAGAGAGGTTCCGCCTAGAAGTACTACCCTCATATGCTACCCCAAGTCAAGGAAGACTGCCTCCTCACCACCTCATCCGTAGAGAGCTCGATGTAATGTGCGGGTCCAAGTCAAGCCATTGTTTATATGAGTCATGTGTGTGTTGTTAAGTGCTCTACTTAGGCTCATTGAGATGACATGTGATCATAGCCTAGTGGACTCAAAGAATTAAGTCACCATAGACCTGAAAAGCCTTAACCCTAAGCCCTATAAGGTTCCTCTTAGAATTAGGTGGATTAAGATCTTAATCAAGCTCCATTTCCCAATTTAATTCCAGGCTAGTTTAAATGTCAACTATAATCCAGGAAAAACTATACAAGTATATACAAAGATGCTATTTACACAAAATTTATACACATGCAAATTTTTTGAAAATGTTTTAAAATCATGAATGTATGCATGAATGCAAGTTTTACAAAATATTTACACAAATTTACACAAGGTTTTTGCAAACTTTTGATTTTCAAAACATTTTGGAAACATTTTGTACTATATACATAGTTTTGATATACACATATTTACACACTATTTACACAAAAAGTTTTTGAAAACATTTTTACAAAAATAGTTTGTACAATAGCTATGTATGTGCAAATAAAAGGAATGTTTATTTACAGGGAAATTTTTTTAATTTTTATGGATTTTGGGTATTTAGCCATTTTTATTTATTAACACACTCACACAAAGTACGAGTTATGGCTAAAGTATATATGGAATATATACACACCCCCCTATACTTAGCTCGAACGATGTCCTCAGAGTCAAGAGCGATGAAGAAGACATAACTCGTGCTTAGTATAGGGAAGTGAAAAGGAAGGCTATATACAAAGACGAATGAAAGAATAGAAATCAAGAGGACCTCGGCTTTTCCCCCTATACTTAGGATCAAATAATCCTAAGTATAGCAGGCTGTACACAAAGGGAAAACCGAGTGAAGAATGTACAGGGTCTACCCCCCCTATACTTAGGGTAAAATATCTCTAAGTATAGGCAGCAAAAATAGGGGTAAAAATGAATCAAAGAATACCCGAGAGTCCTACATCCCCCCTATACTTAGGGTAAAGTACACCCTAAGTATAGCATAATCAAAAGATGAGGAAAGGGATGTGGGACTAAAGAATGGAATGACATAGACAACTGGATCTATACAAGTCGGGAGAACAGTGATAATCAGGCGTGAGATGCAATAGATGTGAGTCAAGAGACCACATCTCACGCAAAGTGAATAGGGGCAACGTCAACGACCCGCGGCTCATGATCTAGAAATGGCTTGAGCCGCTGGCCGTTTACTCGAAAGGTACTCTCAGAAGACAACTCAGATATATTGATACTTCCATTGTCGTGTACCTTTCTCACCAAATACGGTCCCTTCCATTTGCTCTGTAGCTTCCCTGGAAATAGACGAAGCCTAGCATCAAACAACCATACTCTCTGTCCAGGCTCAAAATGCTTGTGGCTGATATGAGAATCATGCCACTCCTTCACTCTCTCCTTGTACTGTAGGCTGTTTGAGAAGGCAGTATCACGAAGCTCCTCCAAGGCGGCTAACTCTGTCCTCCTCTGATCTCCTACACTATCTAGATCCAAAAGTATATTTGTGACTGCCCAAAGTGACCTATACATCAACTCAACAGGTAAATGGTACGGCTTGCCATAAACGAGGCGAAAGGGAGATGTGCCCAAAGGTGTCTTGAAAGACGTCCGATATCCCCACAAGACCGAGTCCAAAAGCTGTGACCAATCCTTTCAGTCAGGGCAGATGACTTTCTGTAATATAATCTTGATCTCCATGTTCGACACTTCGGCTAGACCATTCGTCTGAGGGTGGTATGGAGTGGCAACTCGATGGTCTATGCTGAACTCGCTAGCAAGGGCCTTCACCTGGTCGTTGACGAAATGAGACCCCCCGTCAGATATCAACACTCGAGGTACCTCAAACCGTGAAATGATATGCTTCCTCAAAAATCTGCAAACAGTCCTAGCATCTGCGGTTCGGACGGGGATGGCCTTAACCCAACGACTCACATAATCAACGGCCAACAGAATGTACTCGAATCCCTGACTCTTAGGGAATGGACCCATGAAATCGATGCCCCATGCGTCAAAAACCTCACAGAAGTGAATGGGCTGCATCGGCATCATATCACGCTGTCCATAAGTGCCCATCATCCGATAGTCAGTACACCTCTTCATGAACTCATCAGAGTCCTTGAAGAGGGTAGGCCACCATAGGCCGGATTGGAGCACTTTCTGTGTCGTTCTCCTCCCAGAGTGATGTCCTCCTGCCTCAAGCTTGTGGCAGTAAGTGAGGACGCTATGGTGCTCCTCCTGAGGAATGCACCTACGCCAGACGCTATCCCCTCCTTCATGGTAAAGGATGGGATCCTCCCAGTGGTAGGACTTGGCCCTCGCAAGGAAGGTCTCAAGTCTCTGCCTGGGCCAATCTTGTGTAACTTTCTTAGAAACAAGAAAGTTCACAATATCGGCGTACCACGGGAGAGAGGCGATAGCATGGATCACCTCATCTGGGAAGGTCTCACATATAGGCTCAGTCTGCTCAGAATCCTCAAGATGCTCTAATCGGGAGAGATGATCCACCACCACATTCTTGACTCTAGGCTTATCCTTAATCTCTATGTCGAACTCCTGGAGTAGACGGATCCATCTAGTCAATCTAGCCTTGGCATCCTTCTTTGCCATGAGGTACCTGATGGCGGTATGATCAGTGTACAAGGTCACTCTAGATCTGATGATGTAAGATCTGAACTTATCTAGGGCAAAAATTACGGCTAGCATCTCCTTCTCAGTGACTGTGTAGTTCCGTTGCGCGACATCCAATGTATGGCTAGCGTAGTGAATGGCGAATGGGACTCCATCCCTCCTATGTCCTAGCACGACCCCTACAGCAAAATCGGAGGCATCCGTCATGATCTTGAATGGGAGAGACCAATCATGCGGCTGGAGAAATGGAGGCTCAACAACACATCTCTTGAGAGTCTCAAACGACGAAAGACACTTGTCATCGACAAGGAACTCGGTTTTTTTCGTCAGTAGATCAGTCAACGGTTGGGCTATCCTACTTAAATCCTGAATGAAGCGCCGGTAGAAACCAACGTGCCCCAGAAAAGACCGTAACTGCCGTAAATTGGACGGCAGTGCGAGTTTTCTAATGACATCTACCTTGGTCGGATCAACCTCCATGCCCATGTTGGAGATGATATGGCCAAGCACCGTCCCTTGAGTCACCATGAAGTGACTATTCTCCCAAGATAGCACAAGGTGAACCTCAATGCATCGCTAAAGGACTGGTCTAGGCAGTCAAGACAAGAGTCGAATCCGTCGCCGTAGACCGAGAAATCATCCATGAAGACCTTCAAGCACTCCCCCACCATGTCCGAAAAGATAGACAACATGCATCTCTGAAAAGTTGCAGGGGCGTTGCATAGCCCAAATAGCATGCGTCTGAAGGCATATGTGTCGAAGGGACAGGTGAAGGTGGCCTTGTCCTGGTCTTCGGGAGCGATGGCCCCCTGATTGTAGCTGGAGTACCCATCCAAGAAACAGTAGTGGCTCTTCCCTGCCAGTCTCTCAATGATCTGATCTATAAATGGCAGGGGGAAATGATCCTTCTTGGTGGCATGGTTGAGTCATCTGTAATCCATGCGGACTCACCAAGAAGTGGGTACCCGGGTAGCAATCTCCTCTCCAGACTCGCCGACAACTGTGGTGATGCACGTCTTCTTGGGCACCACATGAAGTGGACTGACCTACTTGGAGTCGGAGATGGGGTAGATAAAATCAGCACTTTACCATTTCGAGATCTCCTTCATGACAACCTCTCTCAGATTCAGGTTCAGCCGCCGCTGGAACTCACATGACGGCTTCGCGTTATCCTCGAGATAGATATGGTGGGAGCACAGGGCCGGACTTATCCCCTGGAGATTGGCTACACTCCATCCTATTGCCTTGCGGTTATTTTCAAGAACCCCCATCAGACGGGATTCCTGCTCTTCAGTCAAATCAGCGGAGATAATGACTGGGTACATCTCATGCTCATCCGCAAGGAACCTATACTTCAGCGACGCAGGAAGTGGCTTCAGCTCTGGACAACTGAGTGCTGGTGGATCTGGCCTCTGAAAACTCTGAGTGAAGGCTGCCAAATCCATATGGAAGAACTGAAACTCTCACTCACACTCTGAATCTAGAGAAGGCTGCTCTGTTGGACTGTCTCTGCTCTGCATGGCATCAACCTCCTCCCTAGTTGTAGGCTCAGTAGAAGTCAGATCTGGTATAAAATCCTCAAACTCTACCCAATCAAAATCTGACTCTAAGGGATCTATATCATCCATGGTGGCCTCAGTACCACCGTCATCACAAAACAAATCTGTCTCGCGGTCAAGAACCGGCTCTGCCGACTGGAAAGTATCCTGGACCCGGAATGCGCTCTCCAAGCTCTCCTCTGTTGGCGTCTCTGCATCAGCGGACTCTGAAGGTGAGAGGATGGCATGTGCGACTGGATCTGCCCAAACTGCCTCATCATCTGTAATCACGAAGTCGCAGTCCTGGTGGATGTCTGGCCCGACATTTGTCATCTGCTCTGAATCAGTGGTCGGCTCTGAGCATGTTGCATCTATGACTATGATGTCCTCGACTGTCTCTATTTGTACACTTTTGCCCTCGACGTGAAAGTATACCTTCCCGCTATCATGGTCGGTCACTGCCTTGGCTGTGGCCAAGAACGGGCGCCCAGAATGATGGGGGTATCAGTCACTGACTCAGGGATCTCCATGTCCAACACTACAAAGTCCACGGGGAATTGCAGGCCCTGAATCATGACGACAACGTCCCTCAGCAACTCCTTCGGCCTCTTGACAGATCGATCAACAAACTGAAGGACTATCCTGCTCTGTCGTAGAGTGGCCAACTCGAAGCGGTTGAGAAGGGCTGCCGGAAGTAGGTTGATCGATGAACCGATGTCTAATAGAGTATGGTCGAACCTCTGCTCTCTGATATGGCATCTGACAAACGGAGCCCCTGAGTCTAGCCTCTTGGCCGGCAGACGGTTCTGGATCGTGAAACAAGTGGCTCTGGTCAGCATATGGATCTCTGACTGGTGGTTCCTCCTCTTCCTCCTAACCGTGGTCCTGTCTCTAAGCGAACGCTGGAGTAGAGGGATGTGCTGCAAACCCTCATGAAGAGTCAGCTGAATGTGGAAACGGTCGATCATCTGTTGGCTGAACTCTTCCTGTCGGCTTTTTTTGGATTTTCTATTTTCTTCCCCTTTCCCATGTGAAGAGCTCTAGGGAAGGGGATCACAGGGTCCTTCTCATATGAAGGACTAGGAGAGGGTCTAGACTGCTCGACGGCAGGATCCACACATACATCAAGCACCACAGGTGGACCAGAAGAAAACAAACCCTTTCCTTTATTGCCAGAAATGTCTTGAGATACATGTATAGAAGCAAAGACTACAGGACTCTCAGAAGTGAAAACGGTGGCATCAGCACCACCCTCGGCTGGTAGACTCACGGCCTCAGTACGGCGCTCTAGCTCGGTAACATCGGTGGCATCAGTACCACCTCCTCCATCTGGTGAAACGACGGCATCAGTACCGCTGGTGGGATCAGCATCCGTGGTGGCATCAGTACCACTGTCATCATCTCTTGCGGCCTCAGTATCGCTCTCCTCCTCGCCTGGCGCTCTAGAAGTGGCCTCAGGGTGTCGCTCAGACGAGGCGCCACCTGCTGGCATCTGATGAATACCCATTCATCACTCTTTATTCTTATATTTTAGCTACAAAAACCTATGCAAATACATGTAGATATCTATAAATATCAATAATTAGCAAAAAGCATGCATTGTGTAAAAATTAATAATTAGCATGTTTTTGTGTAAAAATAAAAGAATAAAGAACCAAAAGAAAAAGAGGGAGATATTTAGAATAAATATTGAGCGACCTAATCCCAAGGGAGGACTCAGCATGGGCCTGACCGCATAAAAACCCAAGTAGAGAGAGATAAGGAAGCTCATGTGTACATATACCTGTAATTAAATAAAAAAGAAATATTTTCCTCTAAAAACAAAAATAAAAATGGGTTATATTTATTTGTAACTATTTGTATATATTTGTAAATACAAAATCAAAATAAAAATAAGGAAATTAAAAAGAAAATAAAAACATCCTTCCTCTATATATATTCACCTTGTACATAAAACCCCTTTCTCTATTTATTTCACCTTGTAAATAAATAAATTAAATTTCATAAAAATTTAAATATATTCCATACCCTATTTTGTAAATAAATATAAGAAAAACCATAAAAAAAAATTAAAATAAAAAGAACAAAATAAAAACCAAAAGAAACATTGTACATAGACCTTGTACATAATTGTATATAACTATTTATCTTACCCTTGTAATTAAACAATAAAAATAAAATAAAAATACCAAAATATTCCAAATTTTATGCTATAAATAAATAAAATATAAAAATTGGGATAAAATGTCCAAAAATAATTAATTAAAAATCAAAAATTAAAAAAATCAATATTGTATATATACCTATACATAACACTATATTGTATATACCTTATTTTTATTTCAAAAAAAATAATTAAAAATCACAAAAAAATGTTTATAAATAAATAAACATTTTTCATGTTTAAATTTTTCCTAATTCGGCCATTTATTATTTTATTTTTAATTTCTAAATATTTATGACATGGCTAATTCACATTGGTCCATGGGGGACGTTGACCCACCGGTCAACTCCCCCCCCTGGACCACAAACCCGTGGATCTTTGCTCCTGGCCCGACTTTGCCGATTTTTCCCAGCATGATCCGACTTCCATTAATCGAAGCTTCGGGCCCCGATTATCCTCGAATCATCACTAACCCACGCCGATCATCCACCTCGGGATCCGAGCTTCGCTGCATCCTGCCCGACCAATTCTTGTCGGACCCTCACTCGTATAAAGCGTCAGCTCCACCCTCACTTGCACACATCTTTGGTTCCCATTTCTCCATCCCAGGACCTCCATTGCCCTCGCCTGAGTGACAGCTCGCGATTGGCTGTGTTGCAGCGAGGAGGGAGCGACCGGACCATCGATCCGGCGACCTTACGCCGCCGTGCGCCGCCCAGACGTGGTGCTTGAGCCTCGGGCATCGATGGCCCTCGAGGCTAAGACCAGGAGCTCTGTCAGCTCATCCCCAGTCGACCTCGTCCATCAGGTATCCCTAGTTCTTTCTCCCGTTCGTTGATTTTCATATACGCCCAAATCGACCCATCGCTGACAACCCTCGATTCCGACCACCCTCGTCCACGTCTCGATCATCGGATTCGACCAACACCTTCACACTCCTCTCACGCACGTTCTCCACCCCTTCGTTCAACCCAGTTCGCACAGGAACTGGGATTGGAGCTCCACCGCCGTCGCTTCGCCGGAGCTCCCCCATCTCGACGCGTCGACCATCCTTATCCCCTCTAACCGGGTCGAGGCACTTTGCCCTCGACCCAGGAGTCTGTTGCATGGCTTTGTAGGTCAAGACAGGCCCATCTAAGGTCTGAACATTCAGGAGCAGCAGCTCCAGCTCCGCCTCCGTCGTCAGAGCGTCTCTGACGTTTCCGACCTCATCGGAGCTCCCCATTGGCTGCAGACCACTGAGGCGAGTCGTTTCCGATCATCAGCAGCCCTTGCAGACGTCCAACGTGCCCACATTCCCTCCGGCGAAGTTCGCCGGCGAGGAGTTCTTCCAGGTCCTTCCTCTGCCGTTCATCCGACCCCGGAGTGCCAGATTGAATCTAGACTGCCCACTGATACGAAGAGGCGCGACGCACCAGCACCGCTAGATCTCCACGTGGCGCTATCTGCTCCGTCCATAGCAGAGAAGAGACGAGCCTCGACCAGAACCGCCCGATCAGACACGTGGTCGCCCCTCAGCTCTCGGATCAGAATAAAGGGTAATTTAATCTTAGGCCCTTATCTTGTTAGTTGTTAATATTTAGTCATGTAAATATTTAGTTACATTATTTTTATTTTGGATATTTTGCATCGAGGACCCTGTTGTTTATCTTGTTTGCATTTATACCCCTGTACATGATGGACACGTGCATCGACACGTGAGTTTTGGTGTAATTGCAGCTTTTATCCTACGATTTAAGTGTGTTCCACTTTGAATGTTTTTAAAATTAGAATGACACTTATGCCCCTCTGAGTGTAACACACGTGCAGCGCGCGTGGTTCTCGGGGCTTTTTACACTTTGGGCCCTAAACTTTCCAGCCGTGTTATCAATAGGCCCCTGGAACGTATTTTCCATGCATTTGGGTCCCTGTGCACTGTGCCTTGTTGTTTGATTTTAATAAAATAGCAAACTTAGTCCAAATTGATTGAAAATTGGATACATGGTGTAAAATTTTCACTAATTTTGGATACATTTTTTAGCATTTTTATTATTTTTAAAAATTCAAAAATCCCTATTTTTCTTACTCTCCAGATCTAAAAATCACAAAAAAATATTAAAACAACTTTAAAAATTACAAAAAAATTAGATATTATTTGTCTTGCTGTATTTGATTTTCTGACCAAGTTTGGTCATTTTTTGGACATATAAAAAATATAAAAATTGAAAAGGCCCTAAAAACCCGTAAAAATTCTAGTAAATAATAGAAAAATCAAAAATTAATAAACTCAGCTGCTAAATTTTCATCTTTGTTTATATTTTTCAGGAAAAAACCTCCAGGCTATTTGGAGGCCATTATATATTTTATTTTGGCCTTTGAAACCCGGCTGGACAGCAGCACTGTTTTCTTTTCTTATTTCATCTTTATAAAATTCCCTAAAATTATAAAAATTAGAAAAATTCACCAAAAACATAAAAAAATATAAATAAACATAAAAATATTTTTGTTTGAATTTTTGGACTAATTTTGAGTGATTAAATAGTTGTGTGAAGTTGCTTGTTTCCTTATTTTTCCTATTTTCTTTATTATTTAAAAATCCAAAAAATATAAAAATATTAAAAATCCACCAAAAATATTTGTTTTTATTTATATTTCATTCCCGACTACTTCGTAGGCTGTGAGGCCATCCCGTGCTCCTTGAGTTCGACCATGATCGCTATACCAGGTTAATCTAATAGCGAGACCGCTACCTTGAGTTTCATCGATTTTCGCCTTCGTTTGGTGGTCTGATATTTTCTTGTTGAGCACCCGAGCGACTGAGGTCGCAACGACCACTTTTTGATTTATCTGCCTCAGTTGCTCTCGGTTCTGTCTTCTCATCAGCATCCTACCGCTCCTAAGTGTTACAAAGTCAGTATCAAACAGATAGGCAGACATATCACCAAAAGAAACACTCGGAGTGGCATACTCTGTGAAATCTACCAGCTCAGACTTCCTCTTGAGGTTGTTCGGGTTCAGCTCGATCTGGGCAGGGATGGCGGCCTTCCCTCTCATAATGTCCCGCATCTCCTAGCGGAACTCATCCATCTCCCGTCTAAATGTAGCCTATTGATCGGTAAGGAGGCGGGCTATGTCATCTAAGGCGGGGTTCTCATAGGATGGCCCATGAGAACTGACGGGTAGCCTCGCTGGTAGTGAGGCTGCTGCTGCTGGTGCTGTGGGTGAGAGGGGTATGACTGTGGTTGATGCTGTTGCTGAGGCTGATCACGCCTCCAAGAATGTCCCTGCTGATAGGGACGAGGACCATACTGCTGTGACTGCTGCTGCTGGTATGCTGGGGGCTGCTGCTGGTGGTGATCTCTCTTATGGTCGTACTGGCCACCCTGTCCTGACGAATGCTGCTGGGAGCTGGAACCTCCGGCCGACCAACGGAATCCGGGATGGTCTCGTCGGATACCGAGCTGGGGTCGGTCGTACCAAATCCCGTTGACATCCATCAACGACTCTGACTCGTACGGGGTGATGGGAGCACTGCCAGAAGCTGATCCGGCTGGTATACCACCATCTGTGTGTCTAGGGATGGTGGTGACTGGTAAGAAAGCTGCGGCTGCTGGTACGGCTCCGCCTGTATAAGGTGAAACTGTCTAGGCTGTTGGTGGCTGGAGCGTTGGGACGAGCTGCTGCTGCTACTCGGATCGCCTCGTACCTGAAGACGGGGCTGGGAAGCCGTCTGTGCCTCCTGGAGACACATGAGCTGTGTCTTAAGGTCACTCAGAGTCTTTGCCATCTGCTCCATTTGCGTGATGCCTTGGCACTGCTTCTTCTCAATGATCTCCATCCGGTCCAGCTTCTCGCTGATAATACCCATGTCGGCGGTTGTAGACTCGGCCTGTGCTGCTGCTGCTGATGAAGTGGATGGACCGGCGTCAACTCGTGTTATCCTCTGGTACTGCATGGTCTGTGGCTGAGGTTGTCCCTGTGTGTAGAGGCGGGTCTGGGACATCACCGTGTAGTTCTCAGCCATCTCCTCGTAGATGGCCCAGACATGGTCCTCATCCTTGATGAAATAGGACCCGCCACAAGAAGCATTCACCAAGCCCTGAAGCTATGGTATCAGCCCACAGAAAAAACTTTGAACAAGGTTCGGCTTTGAAATCTCATGGTGCGGGCATCTGTCGGTCAGCTCACGGAACCTCTCCCATGCCTCATGGAATTGCTCATTGGGGAGAATGGAGAAGTTGCTGATCAGGACTCTAGCTGCATTCGTTCGCTCGAGTGGATAGTACTTGTTCAAGTACTCTGTGCGGAGCTGCTCCCAGGTGTAGACAAACTTCCCCAAGTGCTTCAGCCAGGTGGCTGCTCTGTTTGCTAGTTAGAAGGGGAAGGCAATCATCCGTATAGTATCCTCATCCACCTGTCTGTCGTGGACGGTGCTGCATATCATCAAAAACTCCTGAAGGTGGAGATGGGGCTCCTCTGTGGAGAGCCCATGGAATCGGGGGAGGAGCTGCAAAGTGTTCGGGGGGAACTTGAAGTCCCCCACGATGGCTGGAAGCACGACCCAACGGTACGTCAATGTCGATCCGGGGTTGTGTAACTCCCGCATCGGTCTCGGCTGGTCCGGTGCTGCCGCAGCTGCGGCGGCTGCTACTGCGGCTGCGGCGGCTGCTGCTGCATCCTCGGGTCTCCTCGACCCGTCTCCTAGCTCGTGCTGATCGCGGGCTGCTCTCAACTGCTCCATCTCTCGCCTCATCTCTATCATAAAAGCTCCCTGATCCCTCAACTGCTGCTGAACTGTCTCGAGGGAAGTGATCAAGGTGGAGTTGATCGCACCTCGGTCCATGATGAATGTCTATTGGGGCTGGGGACCTGTAGTGCGGTCATCACTGCTACCGGCCATGGTCTCTGCAAAAGCAAAGGACCCAAACTCAGGTGCCGATAAATCATCTGATTGTAGTCTCTCATCTGGCACGAGTATCTCTGAACTGAAAGAAGGGGGGTCGAGGGGGAACAGGGTGGAGTCGAACTCGGGTTCGGAGAGCGGGTCTTGGCTCTCGCGAACCAACCTAGATGAGCGGGCAGAAGTGCTGGGAAGCGGTACAGCCAGAGGCTGCCTAAGGGACCTTCTGCCCATCATCTTGATCTAGTGAGTCGGGCGGATGAGATCTGGAACAACAATGATTAGCAAGCAAACCCCTGATTCACCTACTCAATGCGAGCTAAAGACCGTAAAGGTTCGGTCAATTATCTTGTTAGTTTTTATTAGGTGAGAAAGTCAAGATAGCAGAGCGATTAACGTGACCTATTGGGAATCCAATCCGCCAACCAGACTGTCCCGTATAAAAGGTCGGTAGTCTGATCGGGGTTCGGATATGGCTCTAGCCTAGTGTGCGAGTCACTCTCTTGCGCTGCAAACCAGACAAGGAGGGGGTTGCTCTCCCCAAGACAAATTTTTCTGATGTAGTGTCTTTTAGGGTCAGATAGAGTTAACCAGTCCCAATTTTATGGTTCAAATTTTTAGGTATTTTTCAAATAAAAGCAATCGCCTAACGAATTTTCGGTTCTCCCCGTTATTTAAGTCCAAAAATCGGGAGGAGAAGTCGAAAAAGCCGATGCGTGAGAAAATCAATGATGCATGCAGAGTAAGAGATGCGTACCTGACTCCAGCAGTCTATATGCAATATGATCCGCGCAGAATTTAAAGACAAAAATAAAACTACCTAAATGATGCAGGCGGAAATCCGAGCCCTAAGCAAGCAGTTCTACTCGACAGAACAGTGGCTAAGTGGTTAATCAAGAGGGGTCGGTGTCCGGTCTCGGATGCCGATTGGTGCCCGTCACAATGGGTCCTACCAGCGCTGTATACGACCTCTAGCGGCGCGTGACTCCTCAAGTGACCAAATAGTCTTTTTATTATCCTTTTATTATTAGTCCAATTAATCGAACTATAGGTACAGGAAAAGTTATTCAGGTGTTTGGACCCTACTAATTACGTCACAGTCAAGCAAAAATCCTAAGGCTAGGGGCTGAAAACCGCAAGAAACAGAAAGGCAGTAAATAAATGGCAAAACCGCGAGAAAACCGTGAAAAAGCCGAGGGGTCCCCCGAGCACACCGGTGCTCGGCGAAACAGACCCCGAGAGTCTCAAAAATCTGGTTGAGTGTCATGTCCTTGTTTTATTACAACAATAGTTCAAATTATGCAGAAAAGAAACCTAAACTAATTCTACACTACTCCGCGGCTGTTCGGCGGCTCCCGCACTCCTGGTCGCTCCTCGCGCTCTCCTGCGGCTTCGTAGAGAAGGAAGCCGCCTCCGACTCCCGCGGTTGCCTCGGCCTCCAAAGAAGACGCCTCGATACTCGGGCCCTCACAAGAAACAATCAGAGTGTCAAACCAGATAGAAATAAAGCAAATAAAATAAGAACAAGAAAACAGGGTATATATGCAAAAATAGAAATAAAAATAAATAAGCAAAACAAGCAAAAACAAAAATAAAAGAAAATAAAAGAAAATGAGAATAAAAGAAAAGGAAAAAGCTGTGAAAAAGTCGCGGATGACGAAAAAGCCGCGGAAAGTCGCGAAAATCAAAATAAAACGAAATTCAAAGAAAATAGACTACTAAGTTGTGCTCCCCGGCAATGACGCCATTCTGATGAACCGAAAATTCTCTCAATCAATCCAGAATTAGATAAAATAGATCACTCTCGGGTCGTTGAGACCCGGATCGAGAGAGATAATCAGATCAACAAAAAAAATGAAGGACAGACCACCAAACAGAGATATAAAATCAAAGAAAAACAAATAGTGGCCCTGGTTATGAGATTAGCCTGGTGTAGCATCCAGGGTCGGACTCAGGGAGCGCGGATTGGCCTTGCGGCCTACGAAGTAGTCAGAAAACAAATAAAATAAAAACAAATATTTTTTTGGTGGTTTTTAATATTTTTAATTTTTTTTTGAAATTTTTAATTATGAAGGAAAATAATAAAACAAAAAAACAAACAACTTTAGCCAATTATATAATTACTCCAAAATAGTCCAAAAATTCCAACAAAAATATTTTTATGTTTATGGATTTTTTACTATTTTTGGTGAATTTTTGAGAATTTTATGATTTTATAGGATTTCTAAAAATGAAAGAAGGCAAAAATCAGAGAAAACTGTCCAGTCAGGCTTGGAGGACCAAAATAAAATATAAAATGGTCCTGAAAGAGCCTGGAGGTATTTTTCTTGAAAAATATAAACAAAAAAGAAAATCGGGAAAACGATTTATTAATTTTTGGATTTTTCTATGATTTTTTAGAATTTTTATGAGTTTGTAAGGGTTTTTAATTTTTAAGCTTTTTACAAATCCAAAAATAACCAAAAATGATCAGAAAATCAACAAAACTGGAATTTTTTAGAATTTTTAAACGGGTTTTTATTATTTTTTAGGATTTTAGAATCTGAACAGAGACAAAAATGAAGGTTTTTGAATTTTTAGAAATAATAAAAAGGCTAAAAATGTACCCCAAAATTGGTGAAAATTCTACACAGTGGCAGGAACCACGTATCCAATTTTCACACGATTTGGGTCTAAATTGATATTTTATTTAAATAAAACAAGTGCCCACAGTACACAGGGACCTGTTTGCAATAAAAATAACGTTCTGGGGCTAAAAAGGAACAAATCCAGAAACCGAGGGGTCCTCGTGCAAAATTTCCAGGTCCCCACGTGCGCGGCACGTGGTTTGGGCAAAGAGGGAGCAATATGCGATAAAACTTAAGTCCCAGGACTTATTAGCAACATGTGCTAAAAGACTAGGGTACAAGTTGTAATTTACCCAAACAATTCAACACATGTCGAAAAAAAAGTGTTCACAGGGGTATAAGTGCAAATATCAGAAAATATGTTTCATTTAATAACACATCAAAACTACAACCCAGATAATGCAATTTCCACAAAAACCACGTGACGAAGCATGTGTCTCACATACATAGGGACTAAATTGCAAATATCAAAAAGGTCCAGATCCTAAGTGTAATTTTTACAAAAATAAAAGAACTATATTCTATATTTACAAGACTAAATAATAAAAACGAAAAGAGAAAGGGCCTAAGGGTAAATTACCCTTTATTATCCGAGGGCTGGAGGCGCGCCACGTGGCTGATCGGACGGTGGAGGTACGCTACGCCTCAACGAAGGAACCTCAGCTCTGATCCGATGGCTAAGGGCTAGCCACGTGTGATATCGGACGGTGGCTGCTCTGTAGCTAACCCTTCGCCTGGATGGACGGCGGAGAGGGAGCCACGTGGATGATCGGGCGACTACGGAATGGGCTCGCCTCTCCTCTGCGACGGACGCTCCAGATGAGGTCCTATCTCTGATCTGACGGCTGCTATCCCCTCGCCAATGGACGGTCGTGATCAAAACTGGGCGAGGGAGGTCGATCTGACGGCGATAGAGGATGCTCCAAGAACAGGTGGCCAGCGAACTTCGCCGGCCCGATACTCGCGTTGGATGCCTCTTCCGCTGCTGCTAAGGTGCGGAATAGATCCGCCAAGACGCTCCGCAGCTGACGAGCTCCTCCGATGATGCCGAGAGGCTCCGAGGAGCTCCGGCGACGAAGGTGGAGCTGGGCTCCTGTGCCTGAATGCGTCGACCCCCAGATGGGTCTCTCTTGACCTGAAAAGTAGCACAACAAGATCCTGGGTCGATGGCAAAGTGCCTCGACCCGGTTAGAGGCGAAATGGGTGGCTAGCGCGTCGGGGCGGATGACCTCCGGCGAAGCGACGGCGAGGGAGGACGGACCTTGGTTCCGAGGCGAACCAAGGGGAACGCGTGGGTGAAGAACGTGAAGGGGAGTGTGGCGGAGATGACGGTCGATTCGGATGGTCGGAACGATGGTCGGAGTTGAACTAATCGATGAACGACGGTGAAGGATGGATCTGGGGCTAATCGAAAATTCGAGCAATATAGAAAGAATTAAGGCTACCTGGTGAAGGTGGTCGACTAGGGTTGAGCTCGCGGAGCTCTGGTCGTTGCCTCGAGGGTTGTCGACGGCCCGAGGCTCGGGCACAGCTCTGGGCGGCGCACGGCGGTGAAACGTTGTCGGATCAGTGACACAGTGCTTCTCCTCCTCTCTGCAACACGCCGGCCGCTAGCTGTCACTCTAGGGTATCGGGTGGAGGTCCTGGGTGCAAGAAACGATGCCAAAGATGGCGTGAATTGCGGCTGCAGCTTCTGCTATATAGTCTGAGGGGTCTGGCAAGAAGGTAGTCGGGCACTGATGAATCCACATTTCATCATCTTTATTCTATCATTTTGGCACCAAAAACCCTAGCAAATGCCTGTAAATCGCATTAAAATCATCATCTTAGCATTCATGCATATGCATCTATTTAGTGTATAAAATACTGTAATTAAAGCCAAAATTATAGAATAAATAAAGAAAAGAAAAAGAATAAAATATTGTAAACATTTTATGACCTGAAACCCCGAGACCTAGGCATCTTGATGAATAGGTTGACAAGGAATAAAGTAGGGGGAGATAAGGTCAGAGATACAGATAAATTACCTATACATTCTTTATTCATTTTTGGGACCTATTTTTGGTTTCACTTTTATACATCAAATAAAGAAACTTTGTACATGAAAGTTGTAGATAATTTTATAAAGAAAAATATAAAATTGACTTCACAGAAAAATAATGTACAGATAAAAAGTTATGGTCTGAATAAAAATCCAGAATCCCAACTTCCCAGACCTGTATCTCACAACTGACAACTCCAAATGCAGCATACTCACCTTTAATTGTATATAGAAGAAAATAATCTATTTAATGGCGGTGGTTTCGCATTTGGCGGAGCTACGGTTTGAAAGTCGAGTTTTGGACCCTCATTGTATATCTGTACATATTAAAATATTCAATTTATTATTTATTCATTATTTTTATATTTTTATATTTTTATAATGTTGTAAATATTACTTTAATATATATGTGCACTAAAATCAGAATAAAAATGCAAAGAAAATAAAAATAAAAATAAAAACATATATAAGTTATACATGTATTATACCTATACTTACACCTATACCTTTCACACTTATATTTTATTAAATATATAAAATAAAACAGAAAAATAAAATAAAAATGTATTGGTGTATATAAAAGTATTTTAGAATTTTAGAAAATAAGAAATGAAAATAATAAAAATAAAATACACAAAATAAAAATTAAATACTAAAATACATAGGTAATATACCTATATAGGACTAAAAAGTAAACTTATAAAAATATACTTCATAAAATTAATTAAAAATCAAAATAAAATACTAGATAAAAAATTAAACATTTTTTATTTTATAATTAAATTCTAAATAATTCAATTACTATTTTTATTTGAATTTACAAATAATAATCAGGGATTTTTCCTGTTAGGTCCACGTGGACCAACCAGGTTTCAGCCCCAGTTGACTTCGGTCAACTGGTCGTTCCTAGACCTATAGCCTTTGTCAGACCCGCGTTTGACCCTTCCTTCTCCATTTTTTCGAGGCCAAGCCTTGCGTTATTCCATGATAGACCCTTCTGACCTTTTGCTCCTCGGACATCGGGCATGCCCGCCTTGATGCTACCTTGGTCGAAGGAGCACTGCACCAACCGCTCTGCCTCGTTTTTCCTCCGCTGACCGTCAACCCCTTATAACCCAGCAGCCACTTCAATTTG
This sequence comes from Ottelia alismoides, assembly GCA_037367405.1. Classification (NCBI taxonomy): domain Eukaryota; kingdom Viridiplantae; phylum Streptophyta; class Magnoliopsida; order Alismatales; family Hydrocharitaceae; genus Ottelia; species Ottelia alismoides. Next base: position 60,308 of record JAZKJV010006596.1, on the reverse strand, counting down.
ATTTTCGAACCGCGAATTACCACCGATCTCTCCCCCTTGGTCGAGCCAAAGATGCCTGGAGGTGACAGCTCTGAGCTCCAGGCTTCCAGGCGACAGAAGAGCACCTGATCGTCGCGCGTTCCGCACCTCCGGCGAAGCACGACCGTCGAGGTATCTACCCTCTGGCCCCAGGCCATCGAGGCCGTTCTCTGTCTCTTTTTATCCCCTTCGAGTTCATCATAGTTCTAGGAACACTTTTCCCCTCTTTCCTGATCAAATCACCCATCTAATCGCCGCATTCATCACCTCGCCGGAGCGCAACTCCGGCGAGTACCTATCTCGCCTTCCACGCCATTCCGAGAGCCACTAGAGGTCGAGGCATTTTACCCTCGACCTCCGTAACTTCTTTGCGCAGGTACCTGGATACACTAACGCGTCTAGAGCGTTTCTGGGACTTCGCCGGAGCACCTGGAGCTCCGCAACTTCCTCCTCGCCGTGGAAGAGCTCCGCCGTCCTCCACGCCCCTCCGTTGCTTCCAGACGACAGAGGAGACCTGCAACAATCTCCTGGGCCCGTTTTGAAGCTCATCCACCGCTGGGGCGCGTCGCTACCGCCGGAAGAAGGTCGCCACGGCGGTCCTTCTTCCCTGTTCTTCCAGAGCATCTCACTGCCGTCCGATCAAGAAGGAACCCCAGGTCTAATGTGGACCGTCCAATCGCCAGCACCGTCACCGTTGGATCTCATCTGAGATCTGATCTCAGACGTCCACGGGCGAACCGTCATCGCGCCCGGAGAAGATTCCATGTGGATAAGTGGCGTGTCCTACGCCGATGGATCGCGCCCGAACTCCCAACCGTTGGATGTTTGCCACGCGTCATCAGCTTCGCCATCGCCGTCGGATCGCCTGAGCGAGGGTATTTTGCAGTCAACCCCCCGCTCGTTTTGTAATTTCTATTTAGTCCAGAAACTTTATTGCGTAGTTTAAATATTTTGAAAAATTACAAAAAGACCCTCGTCTTTATTTTATTTGCGTTTAGGTCCTCTGCCACGTCACCTCACGTGACCTGTACACGTGAGGTGGGGGAATTTTGCAGAGAGGCCCTCGGACTTTGTTTGATTTCGTTTCAGTACCAAGATTAGGATACTAAGTGTTATATTTTTGGGAATTTTGCAAGAAAACCCCTGGGCTTTTGAAAATCCCATTTTGGTCCCTACCAGGCGCGTGCGAGTCACGCGGCCTGGTGGGTAAATTGCGCTGATACCCCAGCGGGTTTTGTAATTTGTGCTTAGTCCAGTAAATTAAATATTCAGTTCAAAATTTTGTGAAAAAATTGCATGTGACCCCCTGGATGTTTGAGAAATTGCAAATATATCCCTGTCAGGCCTGTTTAATGATTGGATGCTTGTTCTAATTATTTAAATTATCATTTTAAGTCCAAAAATTCCACAAAAATAGGGTTTAGCTCCTGTTAACTTGTACTTCCACGCCCTAATTTTAGTTTTTGATTTTATTTTATTTTTGTATTTATTAAAAATCAAAAACATGCTTTTTATTCACTGTCTAGCTTAGAAAATACCAAAAAAATATCAAAATACCTCGAAAAATTCCAAAAAAAATCCCTAGTGTCTATTTTACCATATTCTAGTGTCATTCCAAAAATCACTAAAAAATCTCAAAAGAAAAACACTAAAAATTTAAAAACACTCAAAAACTACAAAAAAATATATAAAATCAAGGAAAACTCAAAAAAATACAAACTCAATTCCTATTTGTTCTATATTTTATTCTCTTTATTTGAAAATTAGTGTGAAAAATTTTGATTGCTGTTTGCTAATTTTAATTCCCACTTTACTCACAGCCAACACATATTTCACTGTTTCCTCTCATTTCAGTATTTAATACCAAAAACACCTTGAAAGATCCCCAAAAATCACAAAAACAGTAAAAAAATCCTAAAAATATCAAAAACATTTTATTTCTGAATTTTTGGTTATTTTTTCATATTTTTATAATAGTTTATCACCCTTTTTGTTACATTATTCTTATTTTCCAATATTGAAAAAGAAAATAGAAAAATAAAAAATATAACAATCAGAAAATTAAAAATCAAAATACAAAATTAAAAATTAAATAAAACAAAAAAATCTTTAAAAATTAAAAACCCACAAACATTTCTTTGCTTGCTTAGTGTAGACACTTGACACACACACTCACTTGAGCACAATTATTTGAATTACCCTGTTTGCTCCCTGTGTTCGAACTCTCTGCATACGTTCCTATGCATCATTTGTGCGGAGTTAAAAATAAATTTTAACTCCACATTTATTTCTAATTATTGATCTTTAGTGTGGGTTAATTGTTGACTTTAGTCCAGGATTTATCGTGAGTCGTCACAGCGACAGGTATCTCCGCCTTGTGTTGGATACCACTTTTAGACTCCGTGAATTTTGGTTAAATCAGGCACGCTTTTGACGTCGATGCATGGACCCCTAAGATCCACCCCGGGTGAAGATCTCGGATCTGCAGGGAAGGATTAGGACCCGGGGTTTAAGGGTTTGGTTTTCGGATCAAGGCATGATAATTGGGAGAAATCGGATCAGGCGCCAGATCCGCGAGAGAAGGGTCCGCGGGGGAGAGTTGACCGGGGGTCAACAATCCCCCGTGGACCAATAGGAATTCAGGAATTATTAAAGATTTGATAATTCAATAAAAATTAATAAATGAATTAATTTCGAAAAACTCAAAACATGAAAAATGTTTCTTTATTTTTAAATTAATTTTTGGTGATTTTTATTTATTTTTCGAAATAAAAATAACGTATATACAATATAGTATTATTATATATAGGTATATACAATATACATTTTTTATTTTTAATTTTTAATTATTTATTTTTGTACATTTTATTCCAATTTTATATTTTATTTATTTAGAAAATAAAATTTAGAATAATTTGGTATTTGTATTTTATTTTTATTATTTATTTACAAGGGTTAAATAAATACTTTTATTTATATACATACATGGTATATATACAATGTTGGAAATTTATTTTATTTTTATTTATTTTTATTTTATTTTATTTTTATGGTTTTTATTTTATTTATTTACATTATGGAATGTGGAATATGTACATATTTTGTGGATTTTTATTTATTTATAGGGAGAAATAAATAGATAAGTGGTTTTCTGTACATGGTGTATATAGACAATGAAGGGTGAATTTTATTTCTTTTTATTTTTCTAATTTTTATTTTAATTTTATATTTACAAATATATACAAATAAATACAAACCCATTTTTATTTGAATAAGAGGAAAATACTTTTTTTTTATTTATAGGTATATATACAAGAGCTTCCCTATCTCTCTCTATTTGGGTTCTTTTGCGGTCAGGCCCATGCTGAGCCCTCCCTTGGGATTAGGTCGCTCAATATTTATTCTAAATATCTCCCTCTTTTCATTTTATTTCTTTATTCTTTTATTTATGCACAAAAACATGCTAAAAATGCATATTTACACCATGCATGCAATTTGACAATTATTGATATTTACAGGAATATACATGTGTTTTGCATGGGTTTGTAGCTAAAATAAAAGAATAAAGAGTGATGAATGGGTATTCATCAGCTATTGCTACTGATTAGAGCATAAAAAAGATAAGAAATAAAAACTACGATTAAAATCTACCTAAAGAGCATGAAAACTAACACGACTTGGTTAGAGAAAAGAAATGGACCTCACAACGGAGCTCATGGAGGTGCTAGGATCATCGATTCTGATCCTCTTCCTCCACACCCGAAGGTCTGAGGGGTTAACTGCTATCACCAGCAAACTCTATCATACGAAATAAGGGGATTTCAAGGTGGAAATCGAGATCAAAAATCCAAAAATGGTGGAGGTGATGCATATGTACATGCAGGTTGTCGAGCGAGGAAATGGCTCGATTCCTCAATCCAAAGATCGAGGAATCAAGCACGTGTGATAAAGCATTAATCGAGCAAGAAAAATCTTGAAGGAATCAGGGTAAAATGGTGAAAGAATCCTCAGAGAAAAATCGAGGAAGAGGCGTATCTAGGTCTGCCAAACTGTACACCAATGAGGGGCAGGGAGTTGACCGAGGTCAACGCTGACTACACTCTCATTGGTTCACGTGTCCAAGAAGAAGACAAAATGGAAAATAAAACGTTATTAAATTCATTTAAAAATAATACATGATTTTATTTATTTTTGGTCAAAACTTGAAAATTATTCATTACTTTCTGCAGTATTTTATTATGATTTTTATTTATTTATGAGATACTTTTTTATAATATAAATATAGGTATATTAACCTATATAATATGTATTTTATTTTATATTTAATATTTCATTTTATTATTTTATCTACATAATTATATATTTATAAATTATTTAGATGCACTTAAAAATATTTTTTATATTTATCTGAATTTATTTATACACTTAAATAAATAGAACTATTAATTATATAGGTATATGTATAGTGTATTTATCTAGGTATATGAGTAGACTTATTTATTTTATTATCTTTTGATGATTTTATTTCATTTTAATTATGTACATATGTTATAAATAATATTTACAAAATCATACAAATATAGAATCATGAAATTTATAAATAATAAATAAAATGAATATTTTATTCAGGTATATTATACAATAGGGTTCCAAAATCCAACTTTTGCATCTTAACTCCAAATTAAGTGAAACATGTTCATTAAATATCTAATAAAAAGTTATATACAATTAAAGTTGATTTTGATGAATTTTGAGATCATATGGAGAAGATATGGGTTTGGGAATTTGGATTTTGGATTTTTATTCATAATGTAAAAAGCACAATATACATTATTTTTTTATGAAACAAGTTTTATATTTTTCCATGTATTTTTATCTACGACTTTCATGTTCAAAGTTTATTTATTTGAGGTGTAAATAACAAAAAATTAAAATGAAGGTTTTATTGTGTTTTTGGCCCTTATCTCCCCCTACTTGATTCCTTATCGACCCAGTCATCATGATGCCTAGGTCTCGAGGTTTAGGGTCATTCAATACCTTTGATATTTCATTTCTTTTTTCTTTTCTTTTCTTTATTCTTTTATTTTGGCTTTAAATAATTATTGTATACAATATTTACGCAATAAATATTAGCTGTTAATTTATGCAAAATAATGTTATTTACATGTATTTAGCTAGGGTTTAAAGGCTAAAATAAAAAAATAAAGGTGATGAAATAGATATTCGTCACTAGAATATGGAGAAATATTAGGATTAGGAATATTAAAAAAAGTAAACTCTTAATCCAAGTAAGAATTGAGTTGTTTCCATGTACATCCTTTTAGGCATATGACTTTGAATCTTGTACATGGTCTACATATAGAGAGGAGGAGATCACAAAATATCACCACAAGAGAAAGTATGAATGTGAATGAGGTACACACATGCATAGAGAGAAAGAGAGGAAGAAGAAGAAGAAGAAAGGAAAATAGTGAGGAAACATGTAGAGTTGTAGTGATTTTTCTTCTCCGGTGATCATGAGAGGAGACTGGCCATAATCACATATTCTTGTCTTCATTTAGTGCTTCCACTGTAAGAAAGTTTTTAATTGACACGTTGCTAGTTTCTTATCTTAGCATTCATTTATGTTTTTGCTAAATGACTTCTATTTCTTCTCTTTTAGGATCTTACCGTATCGTAAGCGGAACTATTGAGGTTTGGGATTTTATAATTATTTATACTTGTTTTGCTTAGATCTCGAAAGAGTGATAACTGCACATTAACTTTTTTTTAGAAAAATTATTAGATTCCTTGTTCAAATCAAGCATTGATACAATATGAATGTATGGGAAATTTGATGTTCAAATCTTCAAGTTCTGATAATAGAGGTTTTTTTAGAGAAGGAAGGGTGGAGTCCCAACTTAGGACCCATCGCAACAATTTCATTTATATAAAAGGGATGGAATTTACGTTACATTACTCTACCCCACAAAATTCCAAGAGATACACAGCGCCATGCAATGCTCTCTAACATTCTCAGAGTAGAACACCATTCTCCTAAATATTGTATCATCCCTACTACACCAGATCGCCCAAAGGATGACGAAAGGATAAGATGCCTCTGCATGCCTACTCATGCATTCATATATGATGCCATTGCAGAAAATAGACCCATTCACCACCCTAATCCAAGGAATACCAACATCATTCCAGACCTGTGCCGAGTGTGAATAGGAGAAGAAAAGGTGATCCAAATCTTCCACCCTCTGCCCGTATATGTCACATTGACAATTATCCACCCCTAATAACTGGCTATGGCGACTCTTAGTAAGAATCCTCCCAAGGCTGAACAACCACATAAATATTTTGACTCTGATGGGCACCCTGCTCCTCCAAATATTGTTAGCATCCAATCCGATATCTCTATTCCCCATCCCCTCCTCGGCTGTGAAAAAATGGTAGGCCTTTTTACCATGAATCTACCATCACCCCACAACAAATGGTCCCAACCATTTGACAGCCCCTCCACTTCTGACAGCTCCCTCAGTAACCAAGGAGCTCCCCCACCCTTCGGACTGAGAGCATCGCTGTGAATTGAAAATTGCAGTCGTCCTGCACCCATATACTGCTAACCACCTCCTCTCTTCCGTGAATCAAACTGAACAAACTAGGGAATCTCTCCCTCAGCACTCCTTCTCTCGTCCAGTCATCAAGCTAGAATCTGAAGCTTTCCCCATACCCCAATACTGTGCATATTTTGGCGGTCATCTCTGGAAGGATCTTCGTGATTGCCTACCACAACAAGGAGGGGTTCCCTAGTTCGAACGACCTCTAAGGATTGAGTAACATGGTAGATCTTCTGCATGAGTTGACATACAAGATCCTCCGACCACCTCAATAACCGAACCAGCCACTTCACCACAAGCACCTTGTTCATCTCCTCCAATCTCACAACCCCCAAACCTCCCAACCTCTTTGCTTTGTGACCTTATCCCAATCGGCCAAATGCAAGCCCTTTTTCATTTTTCATCCATCCGACCAAAGAAACTACCTCATCAGAACCTCCATCCTCATATGAATCACAGCAAGCATTATTCTGGTGGAGTAAAAAGGATCCGTATGACAGAAATAACATGTCTCAATAACACCACTTTTCCACCCTTAGATAACGTATTAGCCTTCCATCCTGGCAATCGTCCCTCCAACCTTTCCATCACGGGCCTCCAGTCGCAAGACCAAAGCCTCCCCGCCACAAGTGGAAGCCCAAGATACGTGATAGGTAGAGTGCCACCAGGGAACCCCAAACTTCTCACCGCCTCTTGCGCCTCCTGCCCAGACATCCCAAAAGGCACCACCATGGATTTATGCCTATTAATTTGGAGACCCTAAATGTCCCAGAATATGTCCACAATCTTTGTCGCATGCCTAACTCTGACAAAATCCGATCCCAGGAACATCATAGTGTCGTTAACATACTACAGCAGTGGAATCTAGACCTCTCCATTAGTATAATCTCCACACCAATCCCCATCTGTCGCCAACTGCAAAAGCACCGCCAACACGTCCACAACAATCACAAATAGCAATGGGGCAAGGGGGCATCCCTGTCGGATCCCTCTCTGCGGCTGAAAAAATCCCCCTTCAAGCCTACCATTTGTGAGAACTGTAAAGGAAGCATTACTGATGCACCGCTTGATCCAAGCCACCCAAATTGGAGGGAACCCCCTCTTCTCCAAAGATCCCCATAGGAGACGCCAATCAACACAGTCATAAACCTTCGCAAAATCAACCTTCTACAACAGACCTCTATTATTGTTTCTCCTCCAATTCGCAATCACCTCCGACGCCATTACCAACCCATCTGCCATGCACCTCCCAGGCACGAACGCCGACTACTCCGGAGCAATGATATCTTACATCATAGCACGAAGCCGGTTGGCGAGGATCTTCGCAATAATGAGGTAGATCGTGTGGGAAAGCGTAATGGGTCTGAAATCCTCAACTAAGGACAGGTTCTCCCATTTTGGCAACAAGAAAAGAAGTGCCTTATTCATCTTTTCAAACCCCTGATTTCCACTGCTAAACTCCTGAAACATTTCTATAACATCAACCTACATCACCACCCAAAATTCTCTATAAAAGCGTGTCGGTAATCCATCTGGTCCAAGGGCTCCATCGGTGTTAGGCTGAAACAAAGTCACCTTGGTCTCCGCCTCTGTGAAGCCCCAAACTAGGGAGTTCGCTTGTGTCTCAGATATGCTCGAAACACCCTACCTTGGCATCCCCAACCACTCCGCGAATGCCACTTACTAAAAGCCTGAAAGTGAGATCTGAACGCCACCCCCACAGCTCGGTCTCTCTGAACCACGGTAACGTCCACCCCTATGGAGGAAATATAGTTTCTACACCTTCTCCCACAAGACATGGCATGGAAAAATCGTATATTCGCATCTCCCTACTTCAACCACCGCTGCCTGGATCTCTGTCTCCACGCACCTCCTCCTTCTTGTCCTCCGGAAGAATATCATCGAGTTGCTTGTTTCTCTCCTCAGCCTCCACTACCGAGATCTCCCTCTCATCCTCCAGTCTATCAAGCTTGCACACCTCCTCCTGTGTCGTCGCCCGCCTGTTCCGCCCCTACATCAGGATTACCCAGTTGGATTCCACCAAGTGCTTCCTTAGGGCAACTATCTTAGCCGCTAATCTAACCATTGTCGAACCAGAGGGACATCACCCCTCCCAAAAAAGAATCCATTGACTCACGGAAACCATCCTCGAGTAGCCACACTTGCTCAAACCGGAAGAAGGATCTAGGACAAGCATCTTTTCTAGAGGACCACAGCAACAAGGTGTGATCAGAATGTGATCTCGGTAATGCATATTCCCCAGCCAATGAAAATTCCTCCATCGCCTCGTCTGAGAGCAAAACATATCCAGTCAAGATCTCTACCTTGAGTTTCGCCAAGTGTATCTACTTCATGTCTCATCAACAATCTACATCTCGAAATCAGCAATGAGCCCCCAAAGTTTGGAGGACCCTACATCACATTCGCCATGACAACCCGGGCGATCCTCAGGGGGAAGAGTAACATTGAAGTCATCAACCATGATCCAAGGGACCGAGTGGAACCTCACCCGTGCGAGAGTCAGCTCATCCACCAACTGCAAAAAATTCACCCCGTTGTATGGTCCATATACATTGTTGATAACAACCTTAGCGCCATCCGCCCTACGCCCCAGCAAGAAATAGATTGAGTGTCTGCCTACCATCTCCCTACTTTCTAAAATGAACTTCTCCCCTTCCATCTAGTAAACAAACCACCAGAAGCCCCAACCGACGCAATGGCATGTAATCCCTCCACCCTGGTCCGACCAACCTCCTTCCACATTGATTCGAAATTCACCGAAGTTTTAGATTTCTGCAAAAGGACCACATCCGCCATTTGCTCCATGATCAAGCCCCGAATTGCAAACCTTTTATCCGATCTTCCCAGGCCCCACACATTGCATGATAGGAGATTCATTTGTCAACTAAAATAGCCCTTCTTGGTGGAAGGAGGCCCAGAAAAGCTGCAACATCCAACTCCAATCCATCCCCCACCTCCTCCTCCTCCCACACGACCACCCCACCCTCCAGCTCGACTTCTTCCACGCTTGGTTGCCCCACCATGCTCCCGACCCCCTCAGTCACACCTGCCATCGGTGCATCCATCGCAAACACATCACAGGCCAGGTTATCCACTGCATCCATCCTGACCATGACCTCATTTGACCCGAGGTTCCTCCTTAAAAAAACCATGCTCCCGACTTCCCCCAAAGCCTCTGCCCTCTTGAATATGTGGATACGCCTCTACATCCGACGGTCAATGTCATACATAGATCCACAAAATGAATCCCCATGCTTGGTTTTCCCTCTTGACACGCCATCTCTATCGAGTCGACACGTCGAGCGACCACCTGCATCCCACCATCACCAAGGCCTCCACCTTCCATCCCCCATTCAACCCTGCATTGCTGGGTTACATGTCTGTAGGCCACGTCAATATCAGAAGATGCCCCAATGAATCGGCCACCTTTGTTCCCCACAATGATGGGCTGCTCCACCTCCGCGGCATCTGTGGTTCAGACCTCCGTCGAGGTGGTTGTCGCCTTCCCCTGCATCCGCTCCAGACTCAGCTTCCAGGTGCATTCGCCCGAGAAGAGAAAAGGGTCTCCAGAATCAACATCCGGATAGCCCACCACCTCTTGCGGATCCCTGGATTGATAGTAAATAATAATCGGGTTAACCCACACGTAATTGTGGTTAAATGCATAGCTTTCGACCCTGCATGTACAAGCACCTCTGACCTAGAAACCCTCCCACCTGAGAAAACTATCAGATCCGCTTGAACAATCATGTGTCACGCCTACACCCCCCCGAGGAGAGCTTCCGAGTACGATGCCCCACCGCCTCCCAAGATTTTCACCGTTCCTTTGGGTCTCGTTCCTTCGCGTCACCCATATTCAACCTTTCCTTTTTTTAGCCAAAAATTCAAAATGAGAAAAAGCATCCCTTTCCACTTCCGACAAAAGATCCTTCGACCGTTGTCGCACTTTCCCCATCAATCGCTCCTCGGATCCTGATGACCACAGAAGTGTCGCCTGCACCTCCAACCAAAGAGGAAGGCCCTGGAAATGGGCCTCCATGGCAAGGGGAAGCGGTATGCAAATCCAAGTCGCTAACACCATAACATCGATCTTTTGTCCTCTCTGCAAGCCATTCGCTACCACTTCCTTAACCTATTGTATAGGTGCAAATAGCTTCCGAACTACGTTCAGGTCCTTTCCGATCAGAAGGAGTCCCTTGATCAGCACCATCCTCATCGCTTCAACCATCATCGCCCCATCACGCAGTCGCGACACCCGCTAGGGGACCCGGCCCTCCACCTTCCGCGTTCGAGCGAGCATCCGTGTTGCCTCCTCCTTATATAGGCCACGAGCGCAGATGATCGACTCTTCCAACTGGACCACATCACCATCGAAAGAAGGGACGATGCAGCATCCGATGTCCTCCATCACCTCTTCCAAATAGCAGCCACCTTCTCTACTGACACCCACCAATGCCCGAGCCGAAGACCCGCTTCCAACAGCCGATGGTCTCCCTACAGCCGAAGAGCCATCCCCAGCAGCCGCGGGCTTCCCTCCACGCTCGCACAGATAGTGAAAACACCAATGGTCATTTGCACCAACGCAAAGCAGCGGACTGGATCTTTGCACCTCGCTACCTGATGACTCCGCCCTCCACACCTCAGACAAGTGCCTCTGAAGCGCTCCTCCAGAACATGCAACTGTTGCCCCCGCCACCCCACCTTCCTCCAACCTCCCTTGCCCATTCCGTCATGTTGTTCCAATATTTGCTGGAAGATCAGACAAGTGCCTCTGAAGAGCCTAAATTGCTGACAATATAGGTTGACATGGATCGATTTGAATAAGATTTTATATCTCTGACCAAACTGGTCTTAATGGATCATATTATATCCAATGTAATCCATTAAATGTTGTTAATTAGATTATATTGGGTCATATATTGATATTTGTATACTCCCCCAAAAATAGTCTACTTTCATGTTTGTAGCAATCGATATATTGCTGCCTATAAAAGTAACATAGCGCATTTTAAACACGTACACTCAACATGCATCAAGGGAGACGTAACGACATTATTTGTCAAATTCTATTTGTACAACTACAAAATATGATGGTATAAATTTTCTCTACAAAATCATTTTGTAGTGGCTAAGAAATCTGAGGGTAAAAATTATTTCTACCATAATTGTTTAGCGCACTATGACAATTTTGACCTAAGATAATATACAATTTTTATATGTTCTTATATCATCCGTAATTAATATATATAACAATCAATATAATCTATTCATTTTTTAAATTTCTAACGAACATCCTTTATATTGCTATATTCCTAACAACAAATCATAGAACAACGGTCATCAGGTGACGTTTTCTTACAGTCGTTGTTAAATATAGTAATGATTAATATAATTTTAATGAATAAGCTAATAGATAAATCATTGTTTGATAAATCTCCATTTCATCACCTTTATTATTTCATTTTGGCCTTAAATCCCTAACTAAATGCATGTATATATCATTATTTTGAGAACATAAACACTCAATAAATCACCTAAAATACCATATAAAATACTGTATAAAACATGGTCTTTAATTCCAAAATAAAAGAATAAAGGAAAGAAAAGAAAAAGAATGTAGTGTCAAAGACACTGAGTGACCCTAGACTCTGAGACCCAGTCGTCATGATGACTTGGTTGATAAGAAATAAAGTAGGGGGAGATAGGGCAGAGAAACTGTATAGAAAACCACACAAAAACCCTTATTCAATTTGTCTAATAATTACATTTTCAGAACCATTTTATTATATTATTTTTATACCTCATATCAATAAACCCTCAATATGAACTTTGTACATAAAAATACAAAGACAAATAAAAAATTAATTTCACTGAAAAATAATGCGCAGCATGCCCGAGACACACAAAATAAAAAGCCACAAAGAAAACTTTGCATACATGTATCTTCTCCAACAAATCAAAATTGACCAAACTCACCTTTTATTTAATGAATGTGGCTTCATTTAATTTGGAGATAATATGCAAAGTTGGGTAATATATTCAATATAATTATTCTTGATATTTTCACGTTCTTATATTTTTATAAAATTGTAAATATTATTTAAAACACATGTACATAATTAAAATAAAATAAAACCATCAAAAATTGAATAAAATAAATAAAGTACTTTGATATATATGTAAAGTAGACTATAATATACCTATATAATAAGTATACATAATTAATTAAGTAGTTAAATAAATTCAGAAAAATATAATAAAAATACCTAAATATGTATTTAAATAAAAGATATAAAATATAGGTATATAATAATAAAATAGAAAAAAACAAATTAAAAATAAAATATACATAATACATGTATATTTACCTATATATACATGGAAATAATAGAATATACTAAATGACCTTGTAAAAATAATTAAAAATATGCCTAAAATAATACATAAATTATAAACAATTTTTTATGTTTTAAACAAAAATTAATTAATTCAGTTATTATTTTATGTTGATTTTAAAGTGATTTTTGGCATTGGAATTTTCTGGTTCAGAGGCTTGGAAAAGTTGACCCAAGTTAACTGCACTTCTTCCCTTCGTTGCCCTGTCAGAATCATGGGAGCCCCCCCTTCTCCATTTTTCACTCCAACTCCACGCTTCCCTATCCCTCGAGCCATTCACTCCTCTACATCCTGCACATCCACCACCCTTGCCGACCCAAGCCCTTCCACCTAACCTTCCTCCCTCGCATGCAATCCCTCCTCGAATTCAGTCGATCTTCAACCTATAAGTCCACCTTCTTCGCCATTTTTGAAGGCTTGATCACTCTTCTTCGACTCTTAGCCCCTCAGTTCTCTTATACTACATCCACTTGGTGGCATCGAGTGTATCGACTAAACTACAATGAGGAGGAGGCGCAGAGGAGCTCGGTCCAGCCATCATCGGAGGTCATCTCCTGTGGTTCTGCCTCATTGGTCCCCCGACCAAGTCGATGCCTATTTTCTGCCAGTTTAGGTAATATTTAGTTCTAGGTTTTAATTCCCCCATTTAATTTCGTCTTTTAGCGCTAATCTAGGTATATTTTTACAATCCATAATTTGGTAAGGAGCTTGAGCTCCAAGCCAAATCAATGAGTTTCCGACCATTTTCCCATGCCATCTCATTCCTCGACGCTTTCTCCATCTTGTGACCATCCTCCCAACCCATATCTGATCAGATTTGGCGAATTGAAGCTTTAGAACTTGACCCTCTCCTGAGCTTCGTTGCACTATCTATCCCATTGCTTCCAAGCATCATCACTGATGAATCATATTTTCACCACATTAAGATCGTCTTTTTATCATAGTATAGGTGGTGAAAATGGTTTAGCAAAAACTGCACTTTCGAATATGTGGAAGTTAATTTACTCGGTAAGTATACCAACGTCAAACACAAGGACACAAGTCTGCTTGTCTATTTGTCAAAATTATTGATTAATTAGTGAGGGAGTATTTTCATAAGCATAGTTCTTCATGTAGATATGATATGTAATGTAGATAAAACAATGCAAAGATAAGGGATGCGTATAATTTTTATTTGATTTTTAGATTCAATTAAAGAGATGGAATGCATGCACAAATATATAGGTATGAAAATAAATGTATGCAAGACTACAAATATGCCCTAAATTAATCACATCTATGAGCAATAGATTAAGGATCAACTTCAGAGTCAAACAAAGCATTAAAGATTATTAATGGCATTTAATTAAAAGAGCAGGGCACACTGCAGATCATCAAAAATTATCATATTCAATTTAGTCTCCAATCATAAAATAAATGGTGCCAATAAAAATACAATGAAATAAGCTTCAAAACGGCATTGAAATCAAATAAAATGAAATATGTATGCTCAAGATCTTAAAGAAATAATGCAAGGGCATAAATGTAAGAAAAAATGCATGAGAAAATAAAGATAAATATTGCAAATAGGTCTCTAGATGGACCTATTTGTAAATAGCAAAAATCGGTCGGGCCTCCCTGTAAAATATCCCAATCGTGCATGTGAGGCACGCACTTGGAGGATCTATATGAAATTTCTAGAAGTTATAGGGTTTATAATGTAATTTACCTAGCCCCTCATGTACAGGACACGCAAGGGACCATGCTCGGGAGGCAGCGAGGCTTAGGTTACACATGGTTTCTCCTGGAGCTTCGGCTCTTGGCTTGGTGCACCCGAGCCTGTAGGCTAGGCCTGGAGGCTCAGGAAGGCACATGGTTGCATCTAGGTTGTCCTATCGTGAGGATCAGACGACACCTGCTCTTTGAGTTCCTTGGCTCCACCACCTACTGCAGCGGACTTGGCAAGGCTCCGGCGACCATGCACTTCCTCCTCCAGCCTTTGTCTGTTATCTGGAAGGTCCCCTCACCTTCGTGAGGACCCAGCGAAGGTGCTGGTCAGCCAAAGAGGCGGTGAGGATGCTCAGATCGATGGGACGGTGGAACATCGACGGAGCTCTTGTTCGAGAACAAAGGACAGTCCACGCTTTCGGCCATTAAAGGCTTTCACTTGATCGGAGATGGATAATTGGCAGAGGAGGTGGCTTGGGCTAGGCTTCTGTGGAAGCCAGGAGTCGTCGCCCAATGAAGTTAGCATGTGAAAAAGTTTACATGATGTCGTTTGATATCGACCTAAGTGCCAGGGTGTGATAAAATAAATTGTTGATCAGTGTGCGCCAACTTTTGATAAAAGTAGTGGAGCTAGCTAAAAAGAAAAGAAAATAAAGAAGTATTGAAAGAAAAGACCTCTCAAACACAAAGTCAATTTCAAAAGAGCTTCCACCAAAGGGGAGCACTCCCAACCATTTTAAAGTGTCCACTTGGACCAAATGCTATTAGGACCAAGGAGTTGAGCTAGCACCAAAAAGGGCTTTGCATCGTATAGTGATACAAATCTGGGTGTTGAAGGTATATTAGATACTCAAAAGAGACACACCCCGGTGTACTCCGAGGAAAACAAGTGCAGACGACTTCGAATTCTCTTGACGAACACATTGATCAACAACAAAAGTATACATGTATAGAGTAATAAGGCACTCGAGAGGATCATTGGTCCAATGTGTGGGAGATAAGAATAAACACACTCCTATACCCTCCATCATCTGGTCGTCCATCTACACTTTCAAGTCTGACGAACTAAAGAGACGGTTGACTGATGCAAGAAATGACTTATTCCCTAGTGTTGAGGATTAGGTCTAGAGGAGAGTCTCCTGGACTGGGACCTTGGGTGACACCTCGAACTCTCATGATTGTAATACATTATATTTCATATCCTTATATTTTAAGTACAAACAAAGAGTCTGATAATTAGAGAAGTTGGATTCCTTTAACTAGAGCATGGTTGAGCCCAGAATTTTAAGAATCACTCATATTGAGGGTCTTCGATGAATTGAGCCTTGAAATTTCACACGCACTACCAAGAATTAATCCAACTCCTTCATTCTTTAGATGCTCGAGGACGAGCATAGTTTTAGTATAGGGGTACGATGAATCACAGTTACATCATGTTAAAATCTATTTATTATTCTGCTCCTTCAATAAATTCAATAAAAATAACAATTAAATCACTAATATTAACTTGTATTATATTGTAAATAATCTGTATATAATTAACCTATATTTTCTAACCCAAATTATTATATTTTATTACTAACATTTTCTTTATTTTTATAAACCCCTAAAAATTAGATTAATTATTGTTTATATTTATTTTGGTTTGTAAAATAAAGTTAAAATACAAAAAATATCAAAACCACAAAACATAATGTGTCTTACCTATTAAAAATGTTCCCAAAAATATAACTTTGTATAAATGACTTCTTTTGGCTTTTTGACAAACATGAAACTTGTAGATCTATTGAGACATACAACTTTCATGTTTTTACTTTTTCCTGATTAAGCATCTCATTATTTCTTTTTTATTTTTCTTTATTTTATTAATTTCTGAATTTTCTGGAGTGGCTACGTGGCGCTCTCTGGAGCTGTCGTGCGGCTGCCTCTCTTCACGCCACCCGTCACTGTCCTCCACTTTTTGATCTAGCCTTTCCCACCTTCATCCTAACTCTCCATTCGTGTATCCATTTCAGCCGTCAGATCTCCTCCCTGCTCTGATCTCCACCTCTCCTTTCTGCCCTACTCTTGACCATAAGATAACTATGGATCCAATGACCCTCGGCTCTCCACATCGCCCTGCTTTTTCAACCTTCAGATCTTGATCCTAACTTCATCCCCACCATCCATCTCCTACTCTCACGCAGCTGCTCGATCAGATCCATCGATCTGATCTAACCCCTTCATTCGCGCCCTCATTAGGAATGTTGGATGTTGATATCCAACGGTCCTAGCATCTTCTTCCACCTTTCAATGTCCCTCCCCCTTGTGTTACAACTCGCCGCATCCACGCCCCTTCCTATTTTATCCTTCTCCTCCATTCACCTTACTACGACCTCACGCCCTTCCTCCATAGACGTTACCTCTGCGATCCTCGCGCACCCCTTAACTCCCCTCGACTGAGCCCTAGCACCCTCATTTCAGTCATTAAAACTTCACCATCACCACTTGTAATGCTAAGCAACCTCCACCTACAAATAGCAATCCTCTGCCGTTGTCACTGCTCATCCACCGTTCTAAGGTCAAAGGCTCATCTTCCCTCGCCCCTTCGGTGACAGCGGAGGGGTGACTAAACAAGGCAACAACAACCTCCTTGCCAAGTGATGACCCATGGTATCAACTACCATGCAATGGCCACTAGCAGCCAATCGAGCTCTGAGGCCCAGCTGAACTTACTGGGCGACGACCACGGGCTTCCACAGAAGCCCAGCCCAGGCCGCCTCCTTCGCCAATTATGCATCTCCGATTAGGTACTCTCCCTCCTCTCTTTTTCCTTTATTTCTCCCCTTTTTTCTGACGCGCACGAATAGCCCCGCCATTCACCCACCATCCTATAACCTCCACCACACGTCTGTCGCCTTCATCGCTCCCTCCGATCATCCTCTCCTTCGCAGTCTCAATCACTCCATCTCTGTAGTAAAGGAGCCCATTTGGGCCACCTCTTCTCCACCTCGATTTGGCCCCCACTCCACTCACCTCGCACACACAACACTTGCCTCGGCTATTAGTTGACATCTTCTGCAGGTGAAAGCCTTTAATGATCAAAAGCACGGATCATCCTCCGTTCTCGAATAAGAGCTTCGTCAATGCTCCGATGTCCCATCGATCTAAGCATCCTCATCGCGTCTTTGGCTGACCAACATTTTCGTTGGGTCCTCATGAATGTGAGGGGACCATCCAGATAGTAGACAAAGGCTGGAGGAGGAAGTGCATGGTCGTCGGAGCCCCGCCAAGTCCGCCACAGTAGGCGGTGGAGCCAAGGAACTCGAAGAGCAAGTGTCATCCAATCCTCACGATCGGACGACCTAGATGCAGCCACGTGCCCTCCCGAGCATCCATGCCTCGCCTACAGGCTCGGGTGCATCGAGCCAGGAGCCGAAGCTTCAGGAGAAGCCACGTGTAGCGCGATCTTTGTTGCCTCCCATGGTCCCTCACGTGCTCTGGACGGGGGGTTGGGTAAATTGCATTGCAGACCCTATAACTTCCATAAATTGCATCTACGTCCTCCAGGTACGTGCCTCACGTACGCACCTAGGGTATTTTACATTGAGGCCTAGCCGATTTTTGCTAATTTCAAATAGGTCCCTCTAGAGACCTTTTTTTGCAATAGTTATCTTTATTTTCTCATGCATTTTTTAATTACATTTATGCCCTTGCACTATTTCTTTAATATCATGAGCATACGGATTCCATTTTAATTGATTTCATTATCATTTTGAAGCTTATGTCATTATATTTTTAATGGCATGATAAACCAAGCTGAGCGACTAAGGTTAAGTGTCTAAATGGTCGTCGCGACCTCAATCACTCAGCTAGGTCAATCAAGAAAAAATAGACCACCAATGAAATAAAAATCAACTCGAAAACACGATAGCGGTCTTGCTATTAATTTAACCTGGTATAGCGACCAGGGTCGAACACAAGGAGCACGGGTTGGCCTTGCGGCCTACGAAGTAGTCAAAAAAAGAAAATAAAAGAAAAGACAAATGTATTTTTGGTGGTTTTTTAAATATTTTATATTTTTTTGGATTTTTAAAGTATTAAGAAACTAATAAAAGCAAAGAAACAACACACTTCAACAATTTATTAAATGCACTAAAAATCAACCAAAAATTCTAACAAAAATATTTTTATGTGTTTTATAATTTTTAGTGTTTTTGGTGAATTTTTGGGATTTTATGATATTTATTTAATTTTCTAAAAATCAAACAGTGACTGAAACTGGAGGTACTGTCCAGCCGAGCTAAAAGGACCTAGATAAAATATCTAGAAGCCTCAAATTAGCTTGGAGGTATTTTTCCTGTATAGAGAATAAAACAAGGAAACATTGGGCACCTAGATTATTATTTTTGGGTTTTTGGTCTATTTATTAGACTTTTTATAAGATTTTGAGTGTTTTTCAATTTTAGGTATTTTAAGTAATGAAAAATAGCCAAACTTGGCTAGAAAATCAAGCAAGTAAAGACACACAGTAAATAATTTTTTTGTAATTTTTAAATGAGTTTTAATCTTTTTTTGTGATTTTTAAACTTAGACAGTAACAAAAATTGAGGTTTTTGAATTTTTAAAAATATCAAAACAAAACAAAAATGTCTCCAAAAATCCTCGAAAATTTTACACTATGGCAGGAGCCATGTGTCCAATTTTCGTTGGATTTGGAGTTGATTTACTATTTTATTCAAAAATGGAAAGAGGGTACAATGCACAGGGACCAAAGTGCAAATACCCGAAGTCCTGAGGGGTCTGAAGCAAAAAACCCAGGAAGTCACGCGCGTCGCACGTGCCTGAGGCACACAGGGACCCAAATGTAACGAAAATTACTTCTGAGGACTATTTGGTAACAGGTATCAAAAGTCCAGGGGGTAATCTGCAAATAACCCAAAAATATCTGCACATGCTCAAATGTTTCACGCACAGGGGTATAAATGCAAATACTCAAAAACTTTCATTCATTCATTAACATTCAGAACTACAGGGCATATAATGCAAATACACCAGAAAGTCACGTGTCGACGCACGTGTCACACTATACACAGGGGCATAAATACAAGGAAAATAAAGTGCAGGGTCTTCTATGCAATTTTACCAAAAACTAAACAACTACACTAAATAATTACAGGACTAAATGCGAAATAAAATAGCAAAGAGGGCCTAAGGGTAAATTACCCTTTATTAATGCGGGCCGCAGGATGGACGCCACGTGCGTGATCGGACGGTCTGGATCGGGTGGTGCTCCAACGCTCGGGCCCTCGTAGCGATCGGACGGCTGAGGGTATGCCACGTGGGGGATCGAACGGATGAGGCTCTCGGTGGGTAAATGTCGTGCAACGGGCGGTCCTGATCACCTCTCCAAGATCTGACGGTGGCTGCTCCTCCGGGAATGAACAACCCAGATGAAAACTGGAGGTCGAGGATGATCGGACGGTCGGGGAGGATACCGGAAGAACAGTTGGCCGGCGAAGTTCGCCGGCCCAAGGTGCACGCTCCTGACCTCCCCTGCTGCGCCTGAAGATCGGAGAAGCTCCGACGTGACGCTCCGCAGCTGCTGGTGTCCTCCGATGGCCCAGTCGAGCTCTGGAGAGCTCCGGCGAGGTCGGCGGAGATGAAGCTCCTGGACCTGATGGTCCAAGCCCTCAGATGGGCTTGGAAGTACCTGCAAAGCAAACCAGGAGACTCGCGGGTCGAGGGCAAACTGCCTCGACCCGGTTAGTCGGGGTGACGGTGAACGGAGGGTCGAGATGGGTGAGCTCCGGCGAAGGTGGGGACGGTGGAGCTCGAATCCCAGCTCCTGTACGAGCTGGGTTGGATGGAGATATGGAGAAGGTGCGCGGGAGGAAGGCGGAGGCTATGGAGGAGCCTGATGATCGAATGGATGTCGGATGTGGACGGAATCGACGACGAACGGCGGCGGAGCGAAAGGGGGGTAATTGAAAATTAGCGAAAAAGAAAAGACTACGGGGCTACCTGGCTGGCTGATGAGACTGGGGGCGAGCAGGCGGTGCTCTGGGTCGTCGCCTCGAGGAGCTTCTCCCTCCGAGGCTCGAGCTCCGGCTGGTGGCGGAGCAAGGCGGCGATACTCGCCGGATCAATGGAATCCGGTCCCTCTCCTCGCTTCAACAGCACAGGAAGCAAGCTGTCACTCTCACTCACGCGCTGGAGCTCACTGGGGGTGGAAGCGAATGGCCAAAGATAGGAAATGAAGGTGGCGGAGGGGAGATTAAATATGGTGGAGGGTCCGGGAAGATAGGCGCGAGTAGGGCGATGGAGCCCGCGGATCCCGATGTGGAGGCTCCGGCGAGGATCTCGGATGTACCATGGACGAATCTGACCCGGGATTTAGGTGGGGATGAATCGGGTTTAGGCGCTAAAAAAGGGGGAAATCGGGTCGGGCACCTAAGCCCGTGGGAAGTGGTCCTGGGGGGGCAGTTGAGCGGGCGGTCAACAATCCCCAGGGCCAATGGGTAGCGGCCACGTGGCTGGGATTTGAAAGTAAAATTAAGGGTAGCTAATGGCCGAATTAGTGAAAAGTTAAAACATGAAATATTTTTATTTTATTTTTTTCTATTTTTTGTTATTTTTAATTAATTTTTCGAAATAAAAAAAAGGTATGTACATAGTAGGGTTAGATATAGGTATATATACAATGTATAAGATTTTAATTTTTGATTTTTAATTGTTATTTTTGTACAAATTTACTCCCATTTTATATTTTATTTATTTATATTATAAAGTGAGGAATAAAAAGACATTTTTATTTTATTTTTATTATTTATATACATAGGTGAAATAAATACATATGTACATTTATATACATGGTGTATTTACAATGTATTTTTATGTTTTTAATTTTGTTATTTTTATTTTGTTTTTGTTTTAATTGTTTTTATTTTATTTGTTTACACTATATAATGTAGAATATTTGCAAAAATTTTGGAAATTAATTTTGCTTATTTACAAAGTTAAATAAATATAGAAGGAGGTTCTATGTACATGATGACTATATACAAGTGGTGTTTTTTTGTTTCCTTTTTAATTTTTATATTTTTCTTTTGTTTTTATATTTATAAATATATACAAATATTTACAAGCATATTTTAAGCTATTTTTGGGAGGAAAATGTTTTATTTTATTTACATATATATTTACACACATGAACCCCTATCTCCCTCTACTTTGGCTTTTATGCGGTCAGGCCCATGCTGAGCCCTCCCTTGGGTTAGATTGCTCAATATTTATTCTAAATATTTCCCTCTTTTTCTTTTTAATCTTTATTCTTTTATTTTTGCACAAAAACATGCTAATTATAGTTTTTTTACACAATGCATGCTTTTGGTAATTATTTCTATTTACAACTATATACATGCATTTGCAAAGGTTTTTGTAGCTAAAATATAAGAATAAAGAGTGATGAATGAGTATTCATCACCCCCCTATACTTAACTTTGCTAGTCCCTTAGCAAACACTTATTTGAAAAAGAAGTGAAAAAGAGATAAAGAAAAAGAAAAAGAGAATGTACATGGATCAAGGTTGATTATTAAACTTGCCTTCATTAAATTAAGGTATGGAGATCGATCAGATCTTTGGATTATTAATGTGTCGGAACCTTATTTGGACTTAAGCCTAAAACTCAACAGCCTCTAAGTTCCACTAATCTATAACCAAGACTCCTCAATGCTCCAGATCAGAACAAGTCATCAATCACAAACCCTGAAGACCATGAATCTTTTCTTGTCCTGTGAATGTGAGGTCTAAGCTCTCCACCTCAGAAATGGCAACTTGACAACCCTCCCCAACAAGGTAACTCTATGACCTCAATCTGGCCACTCTTTCCTCGAGGAGCGGGGTATTCCCTTCTAAGTTCAAGTTCAACCGGCTCAAGAAGAGGAGGAAGAAGAGAATGGGTCAAGGCCAGTGTAGCCAAGTACCCTTGGGAGCTTGACCAGTGTAGCCAAGTCTCCCTGCTGCAAGCTACATCAGGTGGATCATGATACTCAAGCTTTGCTTATTGCACTCTATATACATACTCCGGTGGGATTATCATTTTCTCTCAGACCCACCACTTTTTTGGAGTTATTTTCTTTTTGCATTTTTTTTTCAAGTTCATCTATACAACATATACATGTGCAGCATATATACAAGGAGTTTTTCCTCTTGAGCTAGTAGACTATCCCTTTTTTGAAGCTTTATTGCAACCCACGACTCCTGTCGTTAGACCTCATGGCAACCAGACCAAGTTGAGACGCACTTCCTTCACTAAAAGAAGAAGAGAGGTTCCGCCTAGAAGTACTACCCTCATATGCTACCCCAAGTCAAGGAAGACTGCCTCCTCACCACCTCATCCGTAGAGAGCTCGGTGCATAGTGCTGGTGTCCAAGTAAAGCCATAATCTATATGAGTCATGTGTTGTTGTTAAGTACTCTACTTAGGCTCATTGAGATGACATGTGATCATAGCCTAGTGGACTCAAAGAATTAAGTCACCATGGACCTGAAAAGCCTTAAACCTAAGCCCTATAAGGTTCCTCTTAGAAGTTAGGTGGATTAAGATCTTAATCAAGTTCCATTTCTCAATTTGATTCCAGGCTAGTTTAATTGTCAACTATCATCCAGAAAAACTATATACATATGTACAAAAGATGCTATTTACACAAAGTTTACAAACATGCAAAATTTTTGAAAAATGTTTTGAAATCATGAATGGATGATGCATGAAGTGCAAGTTTTGCAAAAAGTATTTACACACATTTACACAAGATTTTTGCAAGCTTTTGATTTTCAAAACATTTTGGAAAAATTTTGTACTATATACATAATTTTAATAAGAAAATATTTACACAAGCTTTACACAAAAGATTTTTGAAATCATTTTTACAAAAATAATTTGTACACTAGCTATTTATGTGCAAATAAAAGAAGTTTATGTACATGAAAATTTTTTTAATTATTGTGAATTTTTTAGGATTTTTAGCCATTTTATTTATTAACACACTCACACAAAGTACGAGTTATGGCTAAAGTATATATGAAATATATACACACCCCCCTATACTTAGCTCGAACGATGTCCTCAGAGTCAAGAGCGATGAAGAAGACATAACTCGTGCTAGGTGTAGGGAAGTGAAAAGAAAGGCTATATACAAAAGATGAATAGAAAGTCAAGAAGGTCTCGGGTCTTCCCCCTATGCTTAGGATCAAGTAATCCTAAGTATAGCAGGCTGTATACTAAGGAAAAACCGAGTGGAGAATGTACAGGGTCTACCCCCCCTATACTTAGGGTAAAATATCCCTAAGTATAGGCAGCAAAATAGGGGTAGAAAGAAACAAAAGAAATACCCGAAGGTCTGGCATCCCCCCTATACTTAGGGTAAAGTGCACCCTAAGTATAGCATAATCAATAGATGAAGAAAGGAATGTGGGACTAAAGAATGTAGTGATATAGACATCTGGATCTATACAAGGCGGAAGATCAGTGAAACTCAGGCATGAGATGCATTAGATGTGAGTCAAAGACTACATCTCACGCGAAATGAATAGGGGCAAGATCAACGACCCGCGGCTCATGATCTAGAAATGGCTTGAGCCGCTGGCCGTTCACTCGAAAGGTACTCTCAGAAGACAACTCAGATATATCAATGCTACCGTTGTCGTGTACCTTTCTGACCAAGTAGGGTCCTTTCCACTTGCTCTGTAGCTTCCCTGGAAATAAACGAAGCCTCGCATCAAACAACCATACTCTCTGTCCAATCTCAAAATGCTTGTGGCTGATGTGAGAATCATGCCACTCCTTCACTCTCTCCTTATACTGTAGGCTGTTTGAGAAAGCGGTATCTCTCAACTCCTCCAGGGCTGCTAACTCTGCCCTCCTCTAGTCTCCTACACCATCTGGATCCATGAGTATATCAGTAACTGCCCAAAGTGACATGTGCCTCAACTCAACAGGTAAATGGCATGGCTTGCCATATACGAGGCGAAAGGGAGATGTGCCCAATGGTGTCTTAAAAGACGTCCTATATGCCCACAAGACCGAGTCCAAAATCTGTGACCAATCCTTTCGGTCAGGGCGGACGACTTTCTGCAATATAGTCTTGATCTCCCTATTCGACACCTCGGCTAGACCATTCGTCTGTGGATGGTAAGGTGTAGCAACACGATGGTCTATACCGAACTCGCTAGCAAGGGCCTTCACCTGGTCGTTGATGAAATGAGACCCCCCATCAGAAATCAGAACACGTGGAACCCCGAACCGCGTGATGATGTGCTTCCTCAAAAATCGGCAAACTGTCCTCGCATCAGCGGCTC
The DNA here is from genome assembly GCA_037367405.1 of Ottelia alismoides. Lineage (NCBI taxonomy): Eukaryota > Viridiplantae > Streptophyta > Magnoliopsida > Alismatales > Hydrocharitaceae > Ottelia > Ottelia alismoides. Next base: position 35,223 of record JAZKJV010006596.1, on the reverse strand, counting down.
GGGCGGGGATAGCGTCAACCCAACGACTAACATAATCCACGGCCAACAGAATGTACTCAAATCCCTGACTCTTAGGGAATGGACCCATGAAATCGATGCCCCATGCGTCAAAAACCTCACAGAAGTGAATGGGCTGCATCGACATCATATCACGCTGTCCACAAGTGCCCATCCTCTGACAGTCAGTACACCTCTTCACGAACTCATCAGAGTCCTTGAAGAGGGTAGGCCACCACAAGCCGGATTGGAGCACTTTCTGTGTCGTTCTCCTCCCAGAATGATGTCCTCCTGCCTCAAGCTTGTGGTAGTAAGTGAGGACGCTATGGTGTTCCTCCTGAGGAATACACCGACGCCAGACGCTATCCCCTCCTTCATGGTAAAGGATGGGATCCTCCCAGCGGTAGGACTTGGCCTTCGCAAGGAAGGTCTCAAGCCTCTACCTGGGCCAATCTTGTGGGACTTTCCCAACAACGAGAAAGTTCACAATATCGGCATACCACGGGAGTGAGGCGATAGCAAGGATCGCCTCGTCTGGGAAGATCTCACAAATGGGATCTATCTGCTCAGACTCCTCAGGCTGCTCTATACGGGAGAGGTGATCCGCCACCACATTCTTGACTCCAGGCTTATCCTTGATCTCAATGTCGAACTCCTGGAGTAGAAGGATCCATCTAGTAAGTCTGGCTTTGGCATCCTTCTTTGCCATGAGGTATCGGATAGCGGTGTGATCAGTGTACAAGGTCACTCTAGATCCAATGATATAAGATCGAAACTTATCTAGGGCGAACACTACGGCTAGCATCTCCTTCTCTGTGACCGTGTAATTCCGCTGGGCGGAATCCAATGTGCGGCTAGCGTAGTGGATAGCAAACGGGACTCCATCCCTCTTCTGTCCCAACACTGCTCCTACGGCAAAATTAGAGGCATCCGTCATGATCTCGAATGGGAGAGACCAATCAGGCGGCTGGAGAACATGAGCCTCAATCACACACTGCTGGAGAGTCGCAAAGGACGAAAGACACTTGTCATCGACAAGGAACTCGGTGTCTTTCGTCAAGAGATCAGTCAACGGCTGGGCAATCCTGCTGAAATCATGAATAAATCTCCGATAGAAACCAACGTTCCCCAGGAATGACCGTAGCTGCCTCAAATTGGACGGCGGTGCGAGTTTTCTAATGACATCAACCTTGGCCGGATCAACCTCCATGCCCCTGTTGGAGATGATGTGGCCAAGCACCGTCCCTTGATTCACCATGAAGTGACTCTTCTCCCAAGATAGAACCAAATGGTACTCAATACATCGCTGGAGTACTCGGTCTAGGCAGTCAAGACAGGAGTCGAATCCGTCGATGTAGACCGAGAAATCGTCCATGAAGACCTCCAAACACTCCCCTACCATGTCCGAAAAGATCGACAGCATGCACCTCTGAAAAGTCGCAGGGGCATTGCATAGCCCAAATGGCATGCGTCGAAAGGCATATGTACCAAAGGGACAGGTAAAGGTGGTCTTCTCCTGATCCTCAGGAGCGATGGCCACCTGGTTGTAGCCCGAGTACCCATCCAGGAAGCAATAATGGCTCTTCCCTACCAGTCTCTCAATGATCTGGTCAATAAAAGGCAGGGGGAATTGGTCCTTCTTGGTGGCCTGGTTGAGTCTCCTGTAGTCAACACAGACCCTCCAAGAGGTGGGTACTCGTGTAGCCATCTCCTCTCCCGACTCACTGATCACAGTCGTGATGCCCGTCTTCTTGGGCACCACATGCAAGGGGCTGACCCACTTGGAGTCGGAAATGGGATAAATAAAATCTGCACTCCACCATTTTGATATTTCCTTCATCACGACCTCTCTCAGGTTGGGGTTCAGCCGTCGCTGGAACTCACACGACGGCTTCGCCCCCTCCTCGAGATAAATATGGTGGGAGCACACTGATGGACTAATCCCATGGAGATCTGCTACGCTCCATCCGATTGCCTTGCGGTTCTTCTCAAGAACCCCCATCAAACGGGATTCTTGCTCTCCAGTCAGATCGGCGGAGATGATGACTGGGTACATCTCAGGTTCGCCCGCAAGGAATCTATACTTCAGCGAAGTAGGGAGCGACTTCAGCTCTGGACAGCTGGGTGATGGCAAATCTGGCTTTGGAAGAAGATGTGTGAATGCTGCTAAATCTGTCAAATCTGCCTGGGAGAAAGAAGACGAGCTCTCGCAAACTGGATCTGGAGAAGGCTGCTCAACTATGTTGTCTCTGATCTGCTCTGCATCTACCTCCTCCTCATCGGTAGGCTCTGGTGGACTCAGGTCTGGCATCTGATCATCACAATCTGCCCATTCAGACTCTGAATCCGAGGGATCTGCATCAAACAAGGTGGCATCAGTACCACCGTCACACAAGGTGGCCTCAGTACCACCGTCACTAGACTCTGTGTCGCGATCGGGAACCGGCTCTGCTGCCACTGAAATATCCTAGACCAGGGCTGTGCTCTCCAAGCTCTCCTCTGTTATCATCTCGGCATCAGTGGTGTTTAGAAATGAGAGGATGGCCTGTGCTGAAGGGTCTGCCCATGCTGCCTCATCATCTTTGATCACAAAATCACAGTCCCGGTGGATGTCTGGCCCGGCATCTGTCAGCTGCTCTGAATCTGTGCTGGTCTCTGAGCATGCTCTCTCTCTGGCTCTGTAGTCCTCGACCGTCTCTATTTGTACACTCTCACCCTCGACGCGAAAGTATACCTTCCCGCTATCATGATTAGTCACCGCCTTGGCTGTGGCCAAGAACGGACGACCAAGGATGATGGGGGTATCGGTCACTGAATCAGGGATATCCATGTCCAACACTACGAAGTCCACGGGGAATTGCAGGCCCGGAATAGTGACGATAACGTCTCACAACAACCCCTTCGGCCTCTTGACAGATCGATCAGCAAACTGAAGGACTGTCCTGCTCTGTCTAAGAGTGCCCAACTCGAAGCGGTCGAGAAGGGCTGCCGGAAGGAGGTTGATAGACGATCCGCTATCCAATAGAGTCTGGTTGAACCTCTGCTCACTAATCTGACATCTGACATATGGGGCTCCTGAATCAGGCCTCTTGGCCGGCAGACGTTTCTGGATCGCGAAGCACGTAGCTTTCGTCAGCACATGTATCTCTGAATGATGGTTCCTCCTCCTCCTCCTGACTGTAATCCTGTCTCTCAAAGAACGCTGAAGAAGGGGGATGTGCTGCAAAGCCTCCTGAAGGGTCAGCTGGATATGGAAACGATCGATCATGCTCTGGCTGAACTCCTCCTGCTCTCTCTTTTTTGGGTCTTTTTCTCTTTTCTTCCCCTTCCCCATCTGAAGGGCTCTAGGAAAGGGGATCACAGGGTCCTTCTCAGATGAAGGACTAGGAATAGGTCTAGATGGCTCGGTGGCCGGATCCGCACATACATCAATCACCACAGTGGGACCAGAAGAAACTAAACCTTTTCCTTTATTCAAAACAGTGTTCTGAGATACATCAGCATGAGGAAAAAACAACAACTCTCTCTGAATGAACACCGGTGGCCTCAGTACCACCGCGGGCTGGCTCTGCTGGACATCTCGCGGCCTCGGTACCGTGTGATGGCTCGGCAACTCGGGTGGCGTCAGTACCACCTCCTCGAACTGGTGAAGTGGCGGCCTCAGTACCGTCGGTGGGATCAGCATCCTTGGTGGCATCAGTACCACCGTCATCATCATGAGCGGCCTCAGTACCGCTCTCCTCCTCCTCATCTGGCGCCCCGGATGTATCCTCGTGGTGTGGCTCAGACGAGGCGTCGCCGCCTGCTGGTGTCCTACCGCTCCTAGGTGTAACAAAATCAGCATCAAAAAGATCTGAAGATGTATCAACAAATGGATCACTAGGAGTGGCGTGCTCAGTGTAAGCTACCTGCTCAGATTTCCGCTTCAGACTGTTGGGATTCGGCTCTATCTGGGCAGGAATGGCGGCCTTCCCTCTCACAATGTCCCGCATCTCCTGGCGGAACTCGTCCATCTCCCGTCTGAAGGTGGCCTGCTGGTCCGTGAGGAGAAGGGCTATGTCATCCAAAACAGGGCTCTCGTGGGAGCCCGACGGGTAGCCTCTCTGGTGATGAGGCTGCTGGAACTAGTGTTCCTGCTGGTGAGAGGGGTAAGAGGAAGGGTGCTGCTGCTGGTGTGGCTGGTGAGCCTGCTGCTCACATCTCCAAGACTGTCCATGCTGCTGATAGGGACGAGGAACGAAGGATGACTGCGGCTGTGACTGGTAGACTGGGGGATGCTGCGGCTGGTGATCCCTCTGCTGGCTATACTGCCCTCCCTGACCGGATGACTGCTGCTGGGGCTGGGTACCTCCACTCCCCCACCTGAATCCGGGATGGTCTCGTCGGATCCCAGGCTGGGGACGGTCATACCAAATCCCGTTGACATCCATCAACGGCTCTGAGTCGTACTGGGCTGGCGGGAGTACTGCCAGAGGCTGATCCGGCTGGTATACCACCATCTGCATGTCTAGAGATGGTGGTGACTGGTAAGAGGGTTGCTGCTGCTAGTACGGCTCCGCCTGTACAAGGTGAACCTGTCTAGACTGCTGAAAGGAGCTGGAGCGCTGGGACGAGCTGCTGCTGCCGCCGGTATCGCCTCGCGACTAAAGACGGGGCTGGGAAGCCGTCTGTGCCTCCTGGAGACACATGAGCTGGGTCTTCATGTCGCTCAGAGTCTGTGCCATCTGCTACATCTGTGTGATGCCCTGGCACTGCTTCTTCTCGATCAGTTCCATCCGATCCAACTTCTCACTGATGATACCCATATCCGCAGCGGACGACTCTGCCTGTGCTGCTGCTACTGCGGATAAACTGGATGGACCGGCATCGACCCGTGCTATCCTCTGGTACTGCACGGGTCCTGGCTGCTGCTGGGGTCTGCCCTGAGTATACAATTGGGTCTGGGACATCACCATATAGTTCTCGGCCATCTCCTCGTAGATGGCCCAGACCTGGTCGTGATCCTTGGCGAAATAGGACCCGCCACAAGAAGCATTCACCAAGCCCTGGAGCTCTGGTGTCAGCCCGCTGAAGAAGCTCGGCACAAGGTTCGACTTCGAGATATCATGGTACGGGCATCGGTCAGTCAGCTCACGAAACCTCTCCCATACCTCATGGAATTGCTCGTTGGGGAGCATGGAGAAGTTGCTGATGAGGGCTCTCGCTTCATTGGTCCGCCCGAGTGGATAGTACTTGTTCAAGTACTCGGTGCGGAGCTGCTCCCAGGTGTAAACGAACTTCCCCAAATGCTTCAGCCAGGTGGCTGCTCTGTCTGCTAGGGAAAAGGGGAAGGCGATCATCCTGATCGTGTCCTGGTCCACCTGACGGTCGTGGACAGTACTGCAAATCATCAGAAACTCCTGGAGGTGGAGATGGGGCTCCTCAGTTGCGAGTCCGTGGAAGCGGGGGAGTAGCTGCAAAGTGTTCGGGGGGAACTTGAAGTCCCCCACGATGGCTGGAAGTACGACCCAGTGGTGCGTCAGCGTCGATCCGGGGTTGTGTAACTCCCGCATCGGTCTCGGTGGTCCTCCTGCCGTGGCTGCGGCGGCTGCTGCAGCTGCTGCTGCGGCTGCTGCATCTGCATCCTCTAGGATCCTTGGTCCCTCTCTCCTCTGCTCGTGCTCTGCTCGCATCTGCTCCATCTCTCTCCTCATGTCGAGCATGAATGCTCCCTGATCTCTCAACTGCTGCTGGACGGTCTCTAAGGAGGCGATCAGGGTGGAGTTGATCGCTCCCTGATCCAATATGAAGTGCTCAGGCTGACGGGAGCGATCCTTAGAACTGCCGGCCATGACATCTGCAAAATCAAATGAGCCAAACTCAGGTGCTGTCAAATCTGCTAGTCTCTCCTCTGGCTCATATCTCTCAGAATCGAAAGAAAGGGGGTCGAAGGGGAACAGGGCGGAATCATACTCGGGCTCAGAGAACTGGTCTCAGCTCTCGCGGGCCAACCTAGATGATTGGGTAGACGTGCCCGAAAGCGGTGCAGCCAGAGGCTGCCGAAGAGAGCGTCTACCCATCATCGTGATCTGACGAGTAGGGCGGGTGAGATCTGGAAAAACTATGATGAGCAACCAAACCCTCTGTTCACCAACACAACACGAGCTGAAGACCGTAAAGGCTCGGTCAAATTATCTTGTCCAATTTTATTAGGTGAACAATCAATCTATCAGAGCGCTTACGTGACCTGTTGGGATACCCGATACTACTCCAACCAACTGGCCCGCATGGAAGAGTCGGTAGTCAGCTGGAAATAGCACCGGAGGGCTCTACCTAGGGTGCGGGTCACTCTCTCGCGCAATCAAACCAAACAATGAGGGGGTTGCTCTCCCCAAGACAAGTTTTTAAGTGAGGTGTCTTTTAGGGTCAATAGTCTTAGCAGTCCCAATTTTATGGTTTTTCTTTTTAAGTTTTTTCAATAAAAACAAAGGCCTAACGAATTTTTCGGTTCTCCTGCTTATTTAATCCAAAACAGGGGGGAGAAGACGAAAAAGCCGAAGCACGATAAATCAATGATGCGTGCAAAGTCAGAAATGTGTACCTGTCTCCAGCACTCTACATGCAATATGATCCGCGCATAAATGTAAAGACAGAAAATAAACTACCTAAATGATGCAGCGGTGAAAACCGAATCCTAGATGAGTAAGTCTACTCGCAGAACCGTCTAACTGGTCACCGACCTCCAAGCCAAAGGTCCGGTCTTGGCCTACCCCTCCTCTGCCCGGCAAATCAGGGGTAGGAGAAAGCGCTTTACGGGGCAGGCTGCGGCACATAGACTACGAAGGAGATGAGTCAGTTATTTTTATTAATCAATTATTAGTAGGTCTAATTAAGCACACTATAGGAACATGCAAGCAATTAGGTGTGGGGACCCTACTAATTACGGCACAAGAAAGCAGAAAATCCTAAGTCTAGGGGCTCGATGAAAAACTGCGTAAACACCGGAAAAGGCAGCTAAAAATCAAAACCGCGAAAAAGCCGCGAAAAACACCTAAGGGTCCCCCGAGCACATCGGTGCTCGGCGAAACAGACCCGCTAGTCAACCAAGCTAAGAGTCTCTGAGTCCCTGTATTATTACAATAATAATCAAATAAAAGAAAAATAAAACCTAACTAAACCTCTCCCACTCAGCTCTCCTCTCACGCTCTCCTGCGGCTCCGTACAGAAGGGAGCCGCCTCCAAGTCCCGCGGTTGCGTCGGCTTCTCGAAATCGGCCGCCTCGGTCCTCGAGCCCTTGCAAGAAAAGAGACAAATGGTCAGACCAAAATAATCAAATAATAGTAAGAAAATAAATGAAAATAAAATGAGGGTATATATGCAAAAAAATACAAAATAAAATAAACACTCAAAATCAAACAAAAGAAAAGATAAAAGAAAAGAAAATAAAACAAAATAAAATAAAAATAAAATATAAACAAAAGCCGCGAAAAGCCGCGAGCTCTGAAAGAGCCGCGAAAAGCCGCGAAAACAAAAACAAAAATAAAATGAAAACTACTAAGCCGTGCTCCCCGGCAACGGCGCCATTCTGATAAACCAAACTGAGCGACTAAGGTTAAGTGTATAAATGGTCGTCGCGACCTCAATCACTCAGCTAGGTCAATCAAGAAAAAATAGACCACCAATGAAATAAAAATCAACTCGAAAACACGATAGCGGTCTTGCTATTAATTTAACGTGGTATAGCGACCAGGGTCGAACACAAGGAGCACTGGTTGGCCTTGCGACCTACGAAGTAGTCAAAAAAAGAAAATAAAAGAAAAGACAAATGTATTTTTGGTGGTTTTTTAAATATTTTATATTTTTTTGGATTTTTAAAGTATTAAGAAACTAATAAAAGCAAAGAAACAACATGATTCAACAATTTATTAAATGCACTAAAAATCAACCAAAAATTCTAACAAAAATATTTTTATATGTTTTATAATTTTTAGTGTTTTTGGTGAATTTTTGGGATTTTTCTGATATTTATTCAATTTTCTAAAAATCAAACAGTGACTGAAACTGGAGGTACTATCCAGCCGAGCTAAAAGGACCTAGAAAAAATATCTAGAAGCCCAAATTAGCCTGGAGGTATTTTTCCTGTATAGAGAATAAAACAAGGAAAAATTGGGCACCTAGATTATTATTTTTGGGTTTTTGGTCTATTTATTAGAATTTTTATAAGATTTTGAGTGTTTTCAATTTTTAGGTATTTTAAGTAATGAAAAAAAGCCAAACTTGGCTAGAAAATCAAGCAAGTAAAGACACACAGTAAATAATTTTTTTGTAATTTTTAAATGAGTTTTAATATTTTTTTGTGATTTTTAAACTTAGACAGTAACAAAAATTGAGGTTTTTGAATTTTTAAAAATATCAAAACAAAACAAAAATGTCTCCAAAAATCCTCGAAAATTTTACACTATGGCAGGAGACATGTGTCCAATTTTCGTTGGATTTGGAGTTGATTTATTATTTTATTCAAAAATGGAAAGAGGGTACAATGCATAGGGACCAAAGTGCAAATACCCGAAGTCCTGAGGGGTCTGGTGCAAAAAACCCAGGAAGTCACGTGCGTCGCGCGTGCCTGAGGCACACAGGGACCCAAATGTAACGAAAATTACTTCCGAGGACTATTTGCTAGCAGGTACCAAAAGTCCAGGGGGTAATCTGCAAATAACCCAAAAATATCCGCACATGCTCAAATGTTTCACGCACAGGGGTATAAATGCAAATACTCAAAAACTTTCATTCATTCAATAACATTCAGAACTACAGGGCATATAATGCAAATACACCAGAAAGTCACGTGTCGACGCACGTGTCATACTATACACAGGGGCATAAATGCAAGAAAAATAAAGTGCAGGGTCTTCTATGCAATTTTACCAAAAACTAAACAACTACACTAAATAATTACAGGACTAAATGCGAAATAAAATAGCAGAGAGGGCCTAAGGGTAAATTACCCTTTATTAATGCGGGCCGCAGGATGGACGCCACGTGCGTGATCGGACGGTCTGGATAGGGTGGCGCTCCAACGCTCGGGCCCTCGCAGCGATCGTACGGCTGATGGTACGCCACGTGGGGGATCGAACGGATGAGGCTCTCGGTGGGTAAACCTCGTGCAACGGGCGGTCCTGATCACCTCTCCAAGATCTGACGGTGGCTGCTCCTCCGGGAATGAACGGTCCAGATGAAAACTGGAGGTCGAGGATGATCGGACGGTCGGGAAGGATACCGGAAGAACAGTTGGCCGGCGAAGTTCGCCGGCCCAAGGTGCACGCTCCTGAACTCCCCTGCTGCGCCTGAAGATTGGAGAAGCTCCGGCGTGACGCTCCGCAGCTGCTGGTGTCCTCCGATGGCCCAGCCGAGCTCTGGAGAGCTCCGGCGAGGTCGGCGGAGATGAAGCTCCTGGACCTGATGGTCCAAGCCCTCAGATGGGCTTGGAAGTACCTGCAAAGCAAACCAGGAGACTCGCGGGTCGAGGGCAAACTGCCTCGACCCGGTTAGGCAGGGTGACGGTGAACGGAGGGTCGAGATGGGTGAGCTCCGACGAAGGTGGGGACGGTGGAGCTCGAATCCCAGCTCCTGTGCGAGCTGGGTTGGATGGAGATATGGAGAAGGTGCGTGGGAGGAATGCGGAGGCTATGGCGGAGCCTGATGATCGAATGTATGTCGGATGTGGACGGAATCGACGACGAACGACGACGGAGCGAAAGGGGGGTAATTAAAAATTAGCGAAAAAGAAAAGACTACGGGGCTACCTGGGTGGCTGATGAGACTGGGGGCGAGCAGGCGGTGCTCTGGGTCGTCGCCTCGAGGAGCTTCTCCCTCCGAGGCTCGAGCTCCGGCTGATGGCGGAGCAAGGCGGCGATACTCGTCGGATCAATGGAATCCGGTCCCTCTCCTCGCTTCAACAGCATGGGAAGCAAGCTGTCACTCTCACTCACGTGCTGGAGCTCACTGAGGGTGGAAGCGAATGGCCAAAGATAGGAAATGAAGGTGGCAGAGGTGAGATTAAATATGGTGGAGGGTCCGGGAAGATAGGCGCGGGTAGGGCGATGGAGCGCGCGGATCCCGATGTGGAGGCTCCGGCGAGGATCTCGGATGTACCATGGACGGATCTGACCCGAGATTTAGGTGGGGATGAATCGGGTTTAGGCGCTAAAAAAGGGGGAAATCGGGTCGGGCGCCTAAGCCCGTGGGAAGTGGTCCTGGGGGGGGGGGGGGGCAGTTGACCGGGCGGTCAATAATCCCCAGGGCCAATGGGTAGCGGCCACGTGGCTGGGATTTGAAAGTAAAATTAAGGGTAGCTAATGGCCGAATTAGTGAAAAGTTAAAACATGAAATATTTTTATTTTATTTTTTTCTATTTTTTTGTGATTTTTAATTTATTTTTCAAAATAAAAATAAGGTATGTACATAGTAGGGTTAGATATAGGTATATATACAATGTATAAGATTTTAATTTTTGATTTTTAATTGTTTTTTTTTACAAATTTACTCCCATTTTATATTTTATTTATTTATATTATAAAGTGAGAAATAAAAAGACATTTTTATTTTATTTTTATTATTTATATACATAGGTGAAATAAATACATATGTACATTTATATACATGGTGTATTTACAATGTATTTTTATGTTTTTAATTTTGTTATTTTTATTTTGTTTTTGTTTTAATTGTTTTTATTTTATTTATTTACACTATATAATGTAGAATTTTTACAAAAATTTTGGAAATTAATTTTGCTTATTTACAAAGTTAAATAAATATAGAAGGAGGTTCTATGTACATGATGACTATATACAAGTGGTGTTTTTTTGTTTCCTTTTTAATTTTTATATTTTTCTTTTGTTTTTATATTTATAAATATATACAAATATTTACAAGCATATTTTAAGCTATTTTTGGGAGGAAAATATTTTATTTTATTTACATATATATTTACACACATGAGCCCCTATCTCCCTCTACTTTGGCTTTTATGCGGTCAGGCCCATGCTGAGCCCTCCCTTGGGTTAGGTTGCTCAATATTTATTCTAAATGTTTCCCTCTTTTTATTTTTAATCTTTATTCTTTTATTTTTGCACAAAAACATGCTAATTATAGGTTTCTACACAATGCATGTTTTTGGTAATTATTTCTATTTACAACTATATACATGCATTTGCAAAGGTTTTTGTAGCTAAAATATAAGAATAAAGAGTGATGAATGAGTATTCATCATGGTATCATTTATTTTATGATTTGAGACTAAATTGAATATGGTGATTTTTGATCATCCACAATGTGTCATGCTCTTTTAATTAAATGTCATTAATCATCTTTAATGCTCGATTTGACTCTGAAATTGACCCTTAATCTGTTGCTCATGGATGTGGCTAGATTATGGCATATTTGTATATTGGTGTCTTCCATACATTTATTTGCATCCCATTATAAAAAGATGATCTCAATCTGATGAAAATGTGATTCATTAAATGATTTAATTGTTATTTTTATTGAATTGTTTAAGCAAGGAGAATAATAAATAGATTTCAACATGATGTATCTGAGATTCATCATACCTCTATACTTAAACTATGCTCGTCCTCTAGCATCTAAAGAATGAAGGAGTTGGATTGATTCTTGACAGTGCATGTGAAATTTTCAAGGCTCAATTCGTTGAAGACCCTCAATTTAAGTGATCTTAAAATTATGGGCTCAAACATGCTCTAGTCAAAAGGAATACAACTTCTCTATTTATCAAACTCTCTGTTTTACATAAAATATAAGGATGCGAAACTTAGTGTATTGCAATCATGAGAGTCGAGTCGAGATGTCACTCAAGGTCCAAATCCAGAAGACTCTCCTCTAGACCTAATCCCCAAAACTAGAGAATAAGTCATTTCTTGCTTCATTCAACCGTCTCTTTAGTTTGTTAGACTTGAAAGTGTAGATGGACGGCCAGATGATGGAGCGCATAGGATTGTGTCTATTCTTCTGTCCCTCACATTGGAACAAGGGGCCTCTCCAGTGCCTTATTACTCAACACATGTATATTTTTATTGTTGATCAATGTGTCCATTAAGAGAATTCGGAATCGTCTGCACTTGTTTTCCTGTGAGTACACCGGGGTATGTCTATTTTGAGTATCTAAGATACCTTCGATGCCCAGACTTATATCACTATACGATGTAGAGCCCTTTTTTTGGTGCTATCACGACTCCTTAGTCCTAATATCATTTGGTCCAAGTGGACACTTTAAAATGGTTGGGAGCACTCGCCTTTGGTGGAAGCTCTTTTGAATTTGACTTTATGTTTGAGAGCTCTTTTCTTTCAATACTTCTTTCTTTTCTTTTCTTTTTGGCTAGCTCCCTGCTTTTACCAAAAGTTGGCTCACACTGATCAACAATTTAATTAGGTTTCATCATACCCTGGCACATAGGTAGATATTAAATGATAGCATGTGAACTTTTTCACATACTGGCTAGGGTTTTGCTGACACTCAAGTTTTTTAAAGTCATCATTAACTTAATCTCATCCTCGAGCATCATTAAATCAGGTCTATACTTAAATCACCAGTCCTAGTTCCTCAAGTGATAACTCAACTCATCTCAGCAATCATGCAATTGTGAAAATAATGTGCTAATCATATTCTTTAAAGGATAGATATGAAGAGTGCAATATAGCGCTCAAATCTTTCAAACTAGTGAATTGTGGATTATTAAGTTCAAAACCCCAATGACTACGCCTGGCAAACTCAGTCTCTCAAGATCTCAGAAATCAAGTATTCTCAAATCCTCAAGCCCTGAGGATAGTGAATGTATCAAGAATACACCAACTCCTTAGTTAGTGAACTTTGTGATTTTTATCTTTCGTAAATTTTTATGAATTTTAATTTTCAATTTTTTAAATTCTTTAGAGAGATACTGATTGCCCCAAGCTCATATGAATAGTTGCATCTACTTCCATCCAGTGTGTGTGTAAGTACGGACCTTAGATGGCTACCTGTGTTACTTGAGAATGGAGCCATAGACAGTACCCTATAAACCACCCACTCTGCTAAGGGAGACCAAAGTTCCCTCACTGAAAATTAGCTACTCATTTTTAGCCTAGTAGTCATAGTCTCTATCAAAGAAGATTTTTATTTTTCAGATTTTTACGAGAAATTTAAAAAGGTTAATTTTATTTACAAAAAGTTAATCCCTCATTTTTTTAAAAAAATCTATACAAATCAGTTCACAGGTAAACTTAAACCCTAGCCCAAAAAGTAGTTAAAAATTTAACACACGAGCTATGGCTAAAGTATATATATAATAAAATGCGGTATACCGACTAATCGCCCCTCCGTTGTCATTAGAGGGACGAGGGAAGCTAGGCCTTCGCCCTTATAATGGTGGACGAGCAGTGACAGCGGCGAGGGATGACTATTTGTAGGTAGAGGTTTCTTGGCATTACAGGTGTTGATGGAGAAGTTTTAACAGCTAAAGTGAGGGTGTTGGGGCTCAGTCGAGGGGAGTTAAGAGGTGCGCGAGGATCGTGGAGGTAACGACTATGGAGGAAGGGCATGAGGTCGCAGTACGATGAATGGAGGAGAAGGCTAAAATTGGAAGGGGCGGGGGGTGTGAAAAACACACCAGACCTCCTATTCTACAATAAGGATAGTATCGCTATATCAGTCGGGTGATTTTTACAGAGAAATATTTTTATTAATCTTTTTTATGTTACTTATACTACTAAACTTAAATGTATAGAGAAAGTATGAGAATGTCGAACTCAGGGAGGCAAACTGTTGGAAACTGAGGTAAAACTAGTAGAAAACTAAGGTATAATGATTTTCCTAATTTTTATTATTTTTAGAGCTTTTTCTGTATTTTTATCTTATTTTGATTTTATGTTATTTTTTATTTTAAGTATTGTGTAATTTTTTAAATTTTAGAAAATGTTTTGTAATTTTTATTTGTTATTGTTTTATTATTTTTATGTTTTTCATTTCATTTCTTGTTTTTATGAATTTTTAGAAGTTTTTTATGTACATTGTATTTTTATGGATTTTAATATTCAATTTTTATTTTATTTTTGTTTTTCTGTGTAAAATATTGTAAAATATACTATATAGAATTTTTGTAGATTTTTTGAAGTATTTTTTTTATTTTTTTATGATTTTGTAATGTTTGTTATATTTTTTATTTAAAGAATTATTAAAAATAGAAAATATTGTTATTATTCAAAAATGATTTAGTACTGTATATAGTATGAATTACAGTATTTTTGTTTATTTTTATTAATATTATTATATTTAATGCGTATTTAGTATGTACAGTATTTTATATTCTATACAAGGGTTATTTATGTTACTTTCTGGAAATTTGGAGCGTGTTTGTGAAAATATTGGAAACGTAGGGGTAATAGCGCAAAATCCCAGGAGTGCTTGTGTTGTGTCACGTGAAAGCTTCTCAACGAGTACTTGCTCGTAATTAATCCAAACTCTGAGGGTATGAGCACCAAAAGACCAAAAACCACATGTGCTTCATGTGTTGTCTTCTGCCATGGACTTGTTTGTAATTTACGAATCTCCAAGGGTAAGCGCACAATTTTTCCAGTGAGCACGTGACTGTTCACGTGCTGAAGTTGTTGAACTTGAGCTTGGCCTTGCTCACAATACAGAAAAAAATTTGGGGGTTAAATGTAAAACGCAAGGATAATCCCCTAGTCGCGCACGTGTGCTACACGTACGCCGCTTAATCGAATTAAGCGGTGGAATCGATCTGGGCACGACACGTGGCGTGATGTTGAGCACTCGATCGAGTTGTAATCGAATGGCAGTCGTGAAATCTGGGCAGATGGGGTGTTCTTCTTCAAATCACACGCGAGCAGCGGCTTCTGTTGAAGGCTGCAGACGGCGATGCTCAACGACGGTCGGCTTCGATTTGCTCCAGGTGAAGGCTTCAATCAAGTGCACGATCGATTGCAGGTGCTCTGATTCAGATCAGGCGGCTTGGCTTCGCTGCTTGTGCTGCAACTCTCGATCAAATTGGCGGTGCAACGGCTAGATCCCTGATGCACAGATCAGGTAGCCCTCATAGGTCGGATCGATTTTATATGCTTCAACTACAGATGACGGATCTGAGATGAAGTTCCAATTTTCCTGCAAATGATGACTCGACTCGAATAGAGAAGCCTCGGTCCAGATGGCACCAGAGAAAGTGAATGGAGGAGCTCTATGGTGTGGAGGGTCGGCTTCTAACCTCTGACCATCGTATGTAGCAGGAGAGGATCAGATGCAAGGGATAGAACGTGAAAGAGAGGAAATCTCGAAGTGAATGTGGATGATCGGAAATGTTTGTGTCTTAAAAATAGTTGGAAAATAGATCAGAGAATAGAGGGGTTGAGAGAAGAAGAAGAGAAGATGAGAAGAGAAGGGGGGAAGGAGGAATCAAGCAAAGGAATCTAACCTGGAGAATACGGATGGATGATTTGCCTGGAAGCGGAGGTGCGATCCTTATGGGGCGTTGCCTCGACTCGTCGGCAACGTGAGGAGGCTCTACGCTTGGCGGAGAAGATCTGTGATGTCGGCAAGTGATCGTGCCAACCTCCTCTTCCTTGATCGCTCGATGGCGAAGAACGGAGGTCTGTTACTCTCTCCGTCTCTCTCTCGACCCCAGTCTTATATAGATGGAGAAAACATGGGGCTCAAGGAAGGGGGTGGCGTTACCAGCGAGGGGTGGTGTCACGGATGAGCAATCGGGTGAACGACCCAACTGCCAGTGATTGAAGCAGTTGGCGGAGGAGAGGGGCAGCGTGGGAAGAAGATTGGGCGGCGCATGGAGAAGAAAGTCGGGTAAGAAGATGGGAAAAAGGAAAGCTAGAGAGAGAGAAAATAAAATTAAATAATTAAATAATTAAATAATTAGATTAACTTAAGACTCAATTAGATAGTTAATTAAACAATTAATTAAGTGATTAATAATTATATAATTAATTATATAGAACTAATGAAATAATTAAACAGCTTAATAACTAATTAAATAATAATTAATAACTAAATAATAAATATATAACTTAATTAATAAACTAATAATTAAATAATTTTAATTTAATTTAATAATATACTATTTATAAAGTATATAAATAGAAGAAATTGCATATATTAAATAATATAAAATAAGGAACATTGTACAATATATACCAATATGGTCCTGAAACCCACATTTTGCATATTAACTCTGATTTTAGCGAAATAAGTGTCATTTCATAGATAATTAAATAAAATGAACTCTAAAAATGAGTTTACCCAATTCGGAGTCCATATGATTGAGTTATGAGGTCTGGAAATTTAGTTCACGGCTTCGTGGCTTTTGGATTTATTGACATTTTAACTTATGCTATATTTTTGTATTTTTTTCTATTTATTTTTAGAAACATGTTAGAAGAGAAATTAAATTAAACAGAGTTAAGGATAATTAATTAGAAAATCAGTAATTTTATACATATAGTACATATAGACAACGGGGTCCAAACACCAAAACTCATCCGTTTTATTGTAATATTTTTTTGATATTTTTAATATTTAGTATTAGGTATAAAACGAAGTTTAAAAATGAGTTTGGTCAATTTGGAGCTTTCTATAAATAGGTATGGACCTTGGAAGTGAAGGATATGGGATAATCCTCAAGCACATCACGAAAGCGTGTGGATCGAATCTAATGCGATCGGGAGCGACTAGTTGTACTAGTCGCTCGATGCAGCGGAATTTAAAATTTTTAATATGATGAAACCACATGATCCAAGAACTTTTCTCGGATCATTTTATCTAAACCACAATTAGGTATAAGGTTTACCTCTTGAAGCGTGGCTGTGATCGAGTCTCTAAACCAAGAGACCTACTGTCTCAAGTCCGATCCAACGGAGGAGATGCTTGCGAGCGCGGGGATGAATCGCGTGCTCCTCGCAATCCATGTTGATGATCCAAGCGGCGGATCTCCTGATCTCTTCACACGAGATCCAACATCTTCTTCACGAGCGAGACGCACTGAAGGAGATGGAGATCCACGAGTAGATGATTTGGCAGCATAACAACGATGCTACATCGATGATGACTCTCACTACTAAAAATGGTATATTTGCCACGTAATAAGGCCATGGTATTATTACTGTCACAAATAATATCAAACCATGGTAAATTACAGTGAATTAAATGCAATGGCTTCATTAACTACCGTGGACAATGACTTTAGAGGACATTGATTATAGCATGGCTAATAAACGTAATCCACGGTAATATACTGTAGCATATAACTATAGATCATGCCACATTACCGTGACCAATATCCAGTCCTCTTAAACGAATACTCGAGCCCTTTCCTCCCAAAATATTTAGTCTTTTCTCTTTCCCTCCCTCATCCCCCCCCCCCCCCCCAAAAAATCCCCTCCATAAAAAAAACTAATTTCTATCTCTATACCCTTTTGCCCACTCGGGTCTCTTCCTCCTCCTACAGTCGCTGCTACGCCCTTTTTTCCTCCACCTCCTTCTCCTCTACATCGAGGCTCACTAACGAAGGCTAGAACTATAGGGATCGCAGTCGAGGCTTGGATCTGGAGCTCACAATAGATATTCAACGAGCCTCGATTTGGGCTCTAGGGCGTGCACAGAGGTGATATTATTTGTCATTTATTGTGGTTTCATTTGCATGTATACATCTCAATCTTCTTCTCATACATGTTGATCGATTTTTTTCAAGGATTTCAAAACATTATGCTCTTACCGGTGTTGTTCTCATCCTATCCCTCGATATTAAGATTTTGAAACGTTGAGATGAATGTAGACATATCTGTAAAAGAATCTTTGGTGTGAACGGTGACATCAAAGCTATGTATTTTAGATACATGTTGGTAGGGATATTTGGATTTTTGTCTGTACATGACTAGGGGTTTGCATGTATAAGACAAAACTCTAGTTGAGTGTCAAAGGCTTAGCATAATCTGTTTCTAAAATCAATTTTTTCTTAAAGAAATCACTATTTCTATATAGAATGATTTCCATCCATCAATGCTAAATGTCACACAAGAAGATAACATACAAACATTGAACTTTCCTAAGTTTATTCCAAATAAATTCTAGTCCTATTCAAATCTAATGCATCTTTCGAATATGAAATAGACCGAACTTCTATCATTATATAATAAATAAAATTGAGGTAAAATCTATTAGGTGAACATATTTTCTTTCAATGATCTTGTATTTTGTTTATAAACAAAGACTGGAATTTGTGTCAAAATTTGAATATTCTTTTTTGCTTCAAATGATTAAAGTCTTATTGTTATTTTCCTTGATTCATTGAAATGAACTTGGAAAAATTGCAGGTTGCAATGAAAGTAGAGATGTAGCTAAAGGTCTTAACAAAACTTGTTGTAGAAAAGCAAATGGGAAACAAAAGCATTTAACAGACAGTGGTGGTGAAGGTGATAATATTGTTGTGAAGATGAACACAACAATTCAACAAATAAAAGACTCTCTTATTACACATATAAATGAAGGTAATAAGACATAAGGTAATGATGTGTACATTCTTCTATTATATAGTCTACTAATAAATTCTAGAATCTATCAATAGTCCGTCATATTCCGCATATTTACATTTAAAGGTGCTTAGGGTTTACTAATTCCAATATTACTTAAACTTGATATTATATCTAAGTTCCTTCCTAAGCACAAGCGCATCCACACAATGTGTATTCAGTGTATTGATTCTTAGTATGTTCATTTATTGATCTTCTGACACATCTTTTGAGATCTCACAATGGCTCTATGGTGGACGACCAATATGAGAGAGAGGAGAGAGGCTTGACGTATGGAGAAAGAGAGAGAGAGAGAGAGCATTCATTATATTGTATCGAAGAGCAAGGGGTGCCTCTTCTTATATAGGGTTTTGGGAGTCTATGGATCTCAATCCATGGACAACACACAATCAATGGTTGAGATTGATTTGTGTTTCTTTCAATGGCTAAGATGTTGTTGTAAAAAGTACAACAACAAATGATTTAATTTAAATTAGTTTTCATTGATAAATCAACAAAATTAATTTCAAATTAAATCATCTTTGACTAGATAAGAGATAATGATGAGACCACAACCAATCCCCTAAGAAGAGGGGACAACTACTCTTCTCCTCATGGAGAGTTGTAGCAGTCCACTTCTCTTGAATGGACTTGGTCAATTTTTTCTAATTATAATGAGATCTCATTATCTCATGATATATCATGATCTCTTGTCGATAATATTTTCACAAAAAATAATTCCAATTTATCTTGGGGAAAATATTAACCATGCCATTGAAATTATGTGAATCTCATTCACAACCCAAAATAAAATGTAAATTATATTTTCAATTAATCATCCACTGTGAATCCAATTCACACCAATAATTAATTAACAAATATAAATCACAATATGCTCTCTTTAATATATTATAAATCACATTTATAATATACCTGAATAATATGGATAGTACTATCCACATCATTCTTATCCATGATAATTAAATCACATTTAATCATCTTGGATCTCAATTCTCATGTGCCCAAATAATAAGAATCACATTCACATTATTCACATCTTTGATAATTAAATCACATTTAATTATCTCATATAACTCTCCTAATAATATGAATCAAATTCATATTATTCATGATAATTAAACACATTTAATTATCCATTTTTCTCAATGCCAGGATACATATATCAACAATGAAATTATCCATGGACTCTTTCAAGGATAATACACTTTCTTCACGGATACTTGGAGATAAGGACAGGGCGATTGTATTGTTCTACGTATAGTTACTTGGATATTGAGATCACATCTCAAATACAGATCTTGCGGACCTCTCACAGATGCTTGATTAAATCAAGACCGCAAATCTAATCTTCTCATTGCATCTGAATAACATTCAGATCAATGTCCAATATTTAGACCAAGGTCAGACTACTTCTCTACTAAGAGATGTCACTAAAATCCAGACCCCATTTCATCACTCCCTAAGAATGGAAGCGTCATGGTTATACAATCGTTTATGATCACATCACCCTCAAGTATTCCCAATACATGTACATCCTGTATAGTGGAAGACCCAAAATAAACCCGAAGTATTAGATCTCTTTTTCAACTGCTCCTTCAGGGTTTTAGAATTAAGTTTCTTAATCGATCATTGGGAGTCGGTATCGATCATGTACTTTCCAAAAGCATATATCATACCTAGGTGTTGATCATATACTTTCCAAAAGTATATATCAAACCTACAAATTCAGTCAAGCTTCCAAAACGAGATGACCGTGCACGGAATTTGATTTTTTTCAACATCTCATGAGTGAGCTCATGTCTTCTTGTTCAGTAATGAACCTGTATGATCCCTTTGAGAGATCGTATTACTCATACGATCTTATATGCATACCAACGCGTCAGTGTATAGACTTGATTAGGTCATCAACCTTTTGGTCTGCTAAATGTACATACTCAGACATATAGTAACACATTTGTCTCTGGTCAGAGGATGCGTACCTATATTGTGACAGCATACGACAAAGGACTTTGGTTATCTCGATCTCGTTACGTCGACTCTTTGACCTAACTAATCGGACACCTCCGAATCTCTATTCCCATGCAGAGGACCTGCATCAAGAGGTCGGTCAGATATCAGCCAAGTGAGAAAAGGATTACCATCTCTTACTCAAAGCTGGAGATCATCTCTTAACAATCATTTGATGGTACTTGATGAGTCCTCAATCTAACTCTTTAGATATTCATCCAAGCACCAGCCTCTGTGATTCAATAATTGAATCAACAGCTATATGATCATCAAGATGGTCATGGGTACAAAGCTCTAATTGTACTAAGGGACCTATTATGCAAAGTAGTTATTCTTCATTTCAGATCAGGGAATGATATTCGCAATAACATTTATTGCATAATGGCTCGCTGTGGGCTCACATGTCCAACAAGAAGTCAGCTTTTACGACTTTTGTGGTTCATTGTAATATAGTATTTTTATATTGAATAATTTTTTTGATATTTTAGTAAAATAATTTATATTTTTAAGAACAACTTTTATAAGAAATGATTTCGATTTGAGATTTTCTAGTTGATAAATAGAATAGGTAAAATATTTACCATGTGAAAAATGGGTAAATACATTTTTCTGATCTAGATTTTCTGGTATTTTTATAAATTATGATCCTTATCTCTCCCTACTTATTTATTTTATCGGCCAAGTTAATATTGACCTGGTCTCGGGGTTATGATCAGTCAGTAATACATCCTTTTTCTTTTATTTTTATTTTTCTCTTTATTATTTAATTTTGGATAAATTAAGTGTTAAATATAAAAATATTAATAAATGTGGTTAGATTGTTAATTAGTGAGAATTAATAGATATTTACACGTATTTCATTATGGATTTTAACAAAAATGAAAGAATAAAGGCGATGAATCATAGATTCATCAGTGTGCGACGAGTGTAATGCATGGGGGAGGGGACATTGAAAGGTGGAAGAAGATGCTAGGACTGTTGGATCTCACGATCCAACGGTCCTGATGAGGGCACATGCAGACGGGTTAGATCAGATCGAGGCATCTGGTCGAGCAGTTGCGGGAGAGTAGGAGATGGATGGTGGGGATGAAGTTAGAAGCGAGATCTGAAGGTTGAAAAAGCAGGGCGAAGTGAAGAACCGAGGGTTATTGGATCCATAATGATCCTATAGTCAAGAGTAGGGTGGAAAGGAGAGGTGGAGATCATAGCATGAAGGAGATCTGATGGTTGAAATGGATACGTGAATGGAGGGTTAGGATGAAGGTGGGGAAGGCTAGATCAGACGGTGGATGACACTCACAGGTGGCACGAAGAGAGGCGACCACGTGGCAGCTCCAGAGAGCGCCACGTGGCCGCTCCAGAAAATTCAGAAATTAATAAAATAAAGAAAAATCAAAAAGAAAAATTTAAAAACTTAGTTAGGAAAAAGTCAAAACATGAAGTTGTAGATCTAAATGAGATCTACAAGTTTCATGTTGATCAAAAAAATCAAAAGAAGTCATTTGTACAAAGATGTATTTTTGGGAGCATTTTTAATAGGTAAAAACATTATATTTGTGGTTTTGATATTTTTTGTATTTTAGTTTCTTTTATAAACCAAATAAATATAAACAAGAATTAATCTAATTTTTAAATATTTATAAAAAAAAGAAAATGTTAGTAAAAAATACAACAATTAGGGTAAGAAATATAGGTTAATTATACATAGATTATTTACAATATAATACAAGTTAATATTAGTGATTTAATTGTTATTTTTATTGAATTTTTTAAGCAAGGAGAATAATAAATAGATTTTAACATGATGTATCTAAGATTGATCAATCACCTGGCCGAGGAGGAAACCCTCAAGTCCCTGATTTGTTTTGTGCAGGTTTCGTTCTTCAAAGATCCATTGAAGTATCGAATCAAGGCTGGATCTACAGCACCAGGTCGAGATACAAGAAAAAGCTCCAGGTCCTCATCGATTGGACGTAGACCTCATCAGAGCCCACCTGTAGATGCGGAGTAGCCCTAGCGACCCATAATTGTCGTCAGATCGAGGAGAGGCCATTGGAGAAAGGAGAGAAGCCCAATCGAAGGAGCTCCGACAAGTTGTTCTTCATGTTCCTCACAATACACCTAGAGCAGTCAGATTGCAGTGCACCTCTACGTTCTATGTGAACCATTGGATCTCTTCAATATTATGCGGTCATCGGTCGCACGATCATCTTAAGTGGGACATGTGGAGCACTTCCAGCTACACGATAAACGACATTTTTAGGGGTAATTTATAAGTACCCCCTGGTAATTTATAAGTACCCCCTTCCTTTTTGTAATATTTAAATGGCCTTGTAAATATTTAAATTAGGCTCTATTGTGGAAAACTTGCAAAGAAATCCATGTACTTATTAAATATTATATTTAAGTCCACTACTAAATCATCTCACATGGTCCCCCATGTGAGTGGCCAAATTGCATGCACACCCCTCCAATTTCAATATTTCAGTTTAATTCAAAAATGTGTAATTTTAATTGAGAACTTTTGGGTTTTTTTGCACAGAGCTCCCTGACTTTATTAATATTGTATAAATTCCTTGCCAGCTTATATATTTTTTTTTGAGAATTTTTATTTTCTATAAATAAGTCATGTACTCCAAAAATTATGCAAAGAAGGATGAAGATATGTGATTTTCTGCTCATTCATGTCATATATTTTGTTTATCATATTATTCGCATTTTCCATTTGTTAAAATTCAATAGGAGCCTTCTTATTCCCTCTTTAAAAATACAAAAAATATTATCTCCTTTAAAAATTCTATAAAAAATCAATATTATGTATTAATATATTTTAGCACTACATACCAAAAATCATAAAACATTATCAAAAGAAAAACAAAAAATTACAAACCCTATCTAACCCTAGAAAATATATAAAATCCTCAAAAATTATAAAAAAATAGTTTCATGTCTCGTATTTTTATATATACATATTACTACATATTAAAAATATTTTTGAGAAATTTTAGACCTTATTTATATTTTTAATTCTTAAAATAATGACCTATTTATTTATTTCCTGATTTGGGATGTTTTGGATTTAAAAATACAAAAAAATTAGAAAAAATCCCTAAAAATTTTACAAAATAGAAGAAAACATAAAAAACGTGAAACCATTTTATTTTCTATTTTTTACCTATATATAGCCATATTTATAATTAGAATACCCTATATTAAATTTATAAACATATATATAGTTATATATAATTATTAATATTGTTTATTATAAGTACTATAAATATATTTTAAATCCCTTAAAAAATAAGATGAAATTTTTTATTTGTATTTATTGATTTTTAAAAAAATAAGACGAAATTAATATTGTGTTTCTTTGCTTCGTATTCTATTGTTGGTTGATTGTTGAATTTATCGTCCGTCATGAGCGACCACCTCGACGACTGTGTCCTCGCCCTTTGAGTGCACACGACCGCCTCTGACTGACGATATTTCATTGTTAGACTAACATTCTGCAGCGAATATGACTTTCTTTGCTAATTTCATGAAGAAGTCAATTTCACAACGAATATTATTCGTTGGTATATATTTAACATCGGAAGATATGACAACAAATATTAAAATTATATAAAATCTTAGATCAATTTTCTTATAGCGGTGGTCGTGGCTTTATATAGTTGCAGAAATCATATTGATCGTGAATTTAAATATAAAGAGAATGGTGCAACAAATTAAACCGGTTCTGTTGGTGACAAAGGTACATGTTGTCGTGCTTGAGCTCTTTAGCATATACTCCTTGCAAACCATAAGGTTTTGATAAATTTTATGATCTGAATTGCAGATGGACAAAGTGTCCATATTGGGGGAGACGATCAAGTACGTGAAGCAATTGCGGGATAGGGTGACGAAGCTTGAGTCCCGCGACAGCACCAGTGCTGCTGTTGAAAGGAAGAAGATGAGGCTCTCGTCCGCCTCGGATCGCCACCGACATCTTCCGCAACACTTTCCGAGCAGCGTTCAGGTCTCCATCTTCGAGGCCGACGTTCTCCTGGAGCTGCAGTGTGCCTACAGAGAAGGGTTGCTCCCCAGGGTCATGCAGACCTTGCATGATCGGCGCTTCGAGGTCACCACCGTGCAATCTTCTATCTGCAAAGGCATCCTTAACGCAGCTCTAAAAGCAAAGGTACGCACTATATGATCATATTTAAATTGACCTTTTGGGTTCGTTTGGTTGCAGGGTTGGGCAGGGTTAGGTCGGGTTGGGTTGGGTTGGGTGAACTGTGAGGAGGGAGTACCCCTATGAATAGTACCCAACCCAATCTAACTCTGCCCAACCCTGCAATCAAACGAACCCTTTAAGTAAGGCTTTGCATATGAATAGATTTACAACGCTATATCTGTTGTCCTTGTGTGATCCTTAACCATTAAATTTAAAAAATAACATCCTATAAGAGTCGTTATATGGACAGTTGTTAATGATGTAGCGACGGATATGATATTCGTGACTAATTTCATGTATAAAAAATCATTTTACAACGAATAAGATTGTCAGTATATATTTAACAGCGGCTGGTTTATTGATGGATTTTGGAAAAAACATCACTATAATCCGATTTTGTTATAATGAAGATTATTTTTTTTTATATTCTTAGATTATTGAGTAAAAGTATTATAAGGTTATATTTTCTACGTTACAAGGAAAAGTAGGAGGGAAATTCAGCACCCTAAACAACATTTTTTTAAGTGACAGCTTAAGTTGTATATATACCCACCAAAATGTTGAGGTTGCTTCAGTGAAAATCAGATTTTTCAAATCTTACTCTCTGATTTATTTGCTGTTGCATAAAAATTCAGGTTAACGAAGGTTCCGGAAGAAAAAGGCCACTCATAAACGAAGTCAAAAAAGTAATTTCTCAAATTTTATCAGAACACCAAGTCTAGTTCATCTCACAAAGACAACAAGAACAGCAGCGGAGTCATCGTTCCTTCATCTTACAGTAGTACTACATTTCATGATGAACTTATGTGGAGTTGAGTGTATGCATGATCGACTATTTCTTCATTGTATGTGATCAAGATTTATCTATCATCCAATATGCAACTAAAGTGATGTTATTGGGATATTCTATGCAGGGATGAAGCCAGAAATTTCTATTTGGGGAGGGGTCAAATTAATGAGACTATGCATATATAATTAATCTTTGTCATTATTTGTTGTTGTAATTATTAAAATGTGTTTACAAGAGAATTTTATAAAGATACTCTTGTAAACTTACAATTTCGTATATCTCAACAAATATTGTATTGACAAAAAGATCCTTACAAAAAAATCTTCAAGTCATAAAAATACACTTTCATTAACATGATGTTAAGTCATACAATCAAGTCTAACATTTTTAAATAAGTAAAATATATCGCTCCTAATGTAGGGATGCAAAGGAGATATATATGTACCAATTCCTTACAAATGTTTATGTTTTAAAATAGATAAATATACACATGCATTTTGATATCCATATATTTGTGTATGTATTTGTATACTTGTTATAATATGTAGCTGTAGATTTGTTTTTAAGAAGGAATAAATATGTTATATAAGGTTAAAAGTAAATTTTACAACTATATTTATATATAAAAAAAGATGCACGAATATTGATATACATGTTTGCTAATATAATAGTGATATCTATATCTGCATCCATTTGAAAATGAATACAAATATGGATGTCAAAATATATATGATATGAATATGATAATGGATCAAATATGGATATATCTATATTTATACAATGTGCGTGCAAATGGATCACAACAACAAGGGGTTACACAACTTGTAGTTAACATGAATGAGAAGAGATTTTAGGGAGCGGGAAGAAACCTGTGAAACAAAGACAGAGCCCAAAAATTGTTTAGCTCATCAAGATAGCTAACACCAAAGTTCATGAAATAAAAGAAAATCTTCACGCAAAACTAATTATAAATAGGCGGTTCTATCCATCCACTAAATGGGTCACAATTATAAAGAATGTACTAAGTTTCCCAATAAGATGCATATGTATTGATAGAACTATTGCATTATGGTTCTAGCCTCTCTCCACTTTGGGCCTCAGGGATTTGCCATCAGGCATAGTGGTTGGGCCCTTGTGTTATCTCCATCACCATTCCCTTCACCATTTGTTGGCTTAGGCTCTTACCTTCCTTGGGTCGCCAGCTTAATTTGCCTCCCTCATCTCCCTTAAATGATAATGTGAATATGACATTTAGTAATGATCCATATATTGCGTTTCAAAACAAAAAGATTTTTTTTATTTTACTTGAAAAAGTCTCAAGATCGAATGTAAGGGGGTAATACTTGAAAAGATCTATCACCACTAGTTTGCATGATCGATCATTAATATCAAGTCATGTTGAATTCTTTCTTATTTTATTTCTAGCAGTCATATTACCTTTAGCAATCAATATTCGATCGCCTCCAGGTACTCTAGCTCTTTTAACAATGGTCAGATTACCTTTGGTACGTAGGCTACAACTCTAGTAATATTATTCCTTGTTACATTATTATTCAAACATTTACATTTACATTTATGGACCTATATTATAACAGCTCGACATTATCAAGAAAGATAAAAACCGCTTAATCGATTCGCGTCGTTACCGAGGAGGCACCACGACTTCTAGGATTTCGATCATTTTTATCTCTGATTTTTCAATTATTCAACCATTTCATTTTACCAAGTTCAACATTAGCAAAACGGGATGACCGAAAGCATTTTTATCCAAACACTAATGGGTCGCATATTAGCGGACGATATATATATGGGCCCACAGTGCATTGCCGCTCGGAATCAAGATATTGGGATTGGACTTCTCAATCGATTCATCATTTCTAAATAATAAATCTCTTTTGTTTGCCACTTCATATTTTTATCTATTTCATGTTTTCATCGCTGCATAATTCAATCTCTATTTGTATCTCTCTCAAGATAAAATTCAATCTTCTTCTTAGATAGAACATGGTGGACTTGAGTGAGTTTTTCGGGAGCCAGTGAAACTCGGGTGTATCGGAGGTGGGAAATTCCATATACCAAATCGTTATAGAGGCTGAGAAGAAATTTTGGATTTTCTTGAGTTTTTGTGTGTGTGAGAGAGAGAAAGAGTCTAGAGTCTAGATTTATTTTCCTCAATTTATTTTTCAAGTTTTTGCATATTTAAAGGGGACTTTGTTCAGAGCCTCACATGTGTGATCGAACCTTGAACTTGGTCTATTTCATCTGCGGTTGGGTGGATAGTGCCCAATTTTGCAACGTCATTCAAAGGTTGCCATCGACTATTATAAATACGAGGATTATTTTTCATGTACTCGTAGAACTAAGATCACATTTCTACACTAAATAAGACACACTAAATCGCTTTCATCTAGTCAAATTAAATTATTGTATCATTCGCTAATAGAAAATTCTATCTTGGTGTGAGTCTTCCCTACATTCATTAGAAATATATATTTAAGACTTCCAAATTCTATCTATCATCCCAAATGTATATTGCTAACAAATTCTTGATTCATCTCTTTTATATTAAATGTTGTCCTAAATCCCTGAGGAAAACATAATAAAATCCACATAAAATAAGAAAAATACCTCATAAAATAAAAGTAGATTAATTTGAGAAAATTAACTCATCGTGGAAATCAAGGAGAAAATCACTTAAAATGGTGAGAAATATGAGGTGAATAAAGTATACTTTTATCCGTATATATTGCACGATCTTTTTGGCATTTTTAATAAATTCATTCTAACTAGAATTAATTGGAAATCAACTTCATTGTGTAGATGATGGTAACCTCATTCCATGAAAACACCTAAAAGTTGTAAAGTATTGATAAATAACCACTCATTCACTTTTATTCTTTTAATTTTAGCTTTAATTCCATAGTAAAATAAATGTAAATATCACTAACTTGCATGAATTAACATTCTAACATTCATGAATAAGCACACGTGTATTTAAACCCAAAATAAAAAAAATAAAGAGAAGAAAAGAACAAAAATAAAGGGCGCATCTATGATATTGACAAACCATGAACCCCGAGACCAAGTCAAATATTGACGAGGTCGATCAGGAATAAAGTAGGGGAGATAGGGTGATATATAATTATCAAGAAAATCCTAATGAATTCTGAGTTCAATATACTATGTAAATAACTCAAATTTATATTATTTTATTTATCATCATATACACTTCAACTAATAAAGTGTTCAACACAAAACTTGTACATATAGATGTATAAGAAATAATAAAAATATTGGACAAATAAATCATGCGGCAGACATCAGGTTCATGATTAATCGAGAATATCCGAGGAACTATCTTGTGGTCTACACAAGATGGGACCAATAGTCGTTGCGATGATAGCTCTCAAAGACTCAATGATTAAATCAACAATAAACCCACACAGTAGTATAAAGCAATCAAGATCAAGTCTGCATCAAAATTTATTATAACCCTACAATATATGTGTGTATAGTGACAATAAGAGTAGGGTGTCAAATATAGGGAACAAGGGATGTATCATGTATATTATTTATAAATAAAAAATGCAAGTATGTATGTATGTATGTATGCACAAAATCAATCATTGTGTTGAGGGTTTTAATCAAAAATAATTATTGTTTAATTAATTAAAATATAATATTTTTTAAAATTATTTTGATTTTAAATTTCAATTTAATTTAATAATATATAATAATATGTAAATATGTATATGAGAATATATAAAGTTATATAATGAAATATAAAAATATATAATACAATATATATAATAAATATACAAAAATCAGAAAATAGCCAAGAGAACAATATTTTTTAAATGTTTTAAATATTAATAAGGTATTTATAATTAATAATAATAATATATACTAGATATAATATTATATATGTATATAAGCTTTATAGAGTAATATAATTATAAATATAGATAAATAAGAAATTTCAATATAAAATATTTTTAGCTTTTAAAAATATTCTTCTATTTTTATTAATTTTTTGGTAATTTTTAAAAATGTGTATTTTAAAAATCAGAAAAGAATCAAAACAATAACTTTTAAAATAAGCTGAATTGATTGAAAAAAATAGCATCCAAAATTTCTCAAAACCAAATTTAATAAGTAGTAATAAGTAAATATAAACATACAAGCCAGAAAACTATTTGAATATTAGAAACTATTTTATATTTTTTTAGGGTTAGCAAGGGTTTCCTAAATTTTTAGAGTTCCAATTGAGATTTTTTGTGATTTTTGGTCTGGAGTGAGAAAAGAGGCTAATAAACAACAAGTACTTTTTTGGAATTTTTAGAAAAGGTTTTATAATTTTTTGTATTTTGTAAGTCAAATAGGAAATAAAATAGCTCTTTAATTTTTAATAAATAGTAAATTCAATCAAAATAATAAATAAAATATATACATGAACAAACAGTCAATCATACACTTACATCTATTTTTGCAATTTTTAGAGCACAAAAGATATTTTTAATAAAAATAAATGCTTAAATAAAAATAAATCAAGTTGGTAGCGGCATGTTTGCTAATTAAATATTTCTCAGGGGCTCATGCAGAAAATAATCACAAAGTTTACACTTAATGAATATGCATTTCATCACCTTTATTCTTTCATTTTGTCCTTAAATCCCTAGCTAAATGCTTGTATATATCATTTGTTTGCCAAAATAAACACTATGTAAATTATATAAAATATTACTTAAAATATAGTATATTTATTATATTTAATTCCAAAATAAAAGAATAAAGAAAGAAAATAAAAAGAAATGAAGTGTCAAAGACATTGTCTGCTCCTCGACCTCGAAACCCAGTCATCATTATGACTTGGTCGACAAGGAATGAAGTAGGAGGAGATAGGGTAGAGAAATTGTACATAAAATACGAAGAAAATCACACATAAAATCCTAATTTAAGTGCCCAAATATTTCTTTTTGGGACCCATTTTATTTTATTATTTATACACTTCAAATAATAAAACCCTCAACATGAATATTGTAATAAAAATACAAAAAAATATAAATGTAATTTCACATAAAATGCACAATGAGCCCGAGACATACAAAATAAAAAGCCAGAATAAAAACTTCACAAACTTATATCCTCTTCATATTGTATCAAAATTGACTAAAATCATCTTTAATTGTATATAACTTTTAATACATTATTTAATGAAGGTGGTTTCATCAAATTTTGAGTTAAGATGCAAAAGTTAGTTTTCAGCCTCCATTATGCAATATACGTGTATATTATATTCAATATATTTATTCTTTGTATTTTTCAAATTTTTATATTTTTATAAAATCAAAATATTATTGGAAACACATATTTATATCTAAAATAAATTAAAATCATTAAAACAAAATTAAAATAAGCTAATTACTTCAATATATATATGAAATATACCTACATATACCTAAAAAGAATATATACATAATTATTCAAATTTACAAATTAACTCATAAAAATACAAAAAATACCTAAATTTGTAATTAAAAAAATTAAATTATATAAAATACATGTATATAATAAAAAAATATAAAATACAAATTAAAAATAAATAATGTAGAATACAAGTTTATTTACCTATAATTATACATGTAAATGTTAACTTTAAAATATTACCTCAATAAATAAATAAAAATATGTATAAAATGCTACATAAAATCATGAACATTTTCTATTTTATAACTTAAAATTGATTATTTCATTTAGCATTTATTAATGATTTTACAATGCATTTTTACTATGGAATTATCCGGTTGGTCCACGTGGACCAACCAGATTGCACCATGAGTTGACCTCTATCAACTGCACGGTCCACACTCGTCGTCTGGTAAGAACCATGGAGCCCCATCTCCTCATATTTTTGGGTAAAGAACCAAGACTCGAAGAGCCTCGGTTTCTTCACAAGAGTCGGGCCCCTCACCTTCCTGCACCTCTCCATCCTCTCTGATCCTCCACTCATCCACTCAATCTTTGTCCATCTCATGATCATCTCCACCTACTCACCATCCTATAAAGCTTCCACCTTCATCATACTTTTTGTTTTTTGATACCTCCTTTGGAGCTCTTAGTCCCACAGATCTTGTGCCTAACACTCATGGTTTGTGACAGAAGCTGGGGGTAGCCATCTGCGATGAGGAGTGAAGCAGAGGAGATCCAGACCATCACCGAAGACAAGCTCTGGCGGTTCATTTTCCTCGACCCTCAGCTGACTTGAGGCCCATTTCCCACTCATTTTAGGTAAATTTTAGTTCCTTTTTTCATTTCTTAACTTTCATTTCATAGTTAATCGTGTAGTCTACCTAAATCAGAGATCCCTAATGTGTCTGGAGCTTGATCTTCTAGCTCGAATTGATCATCTATTGACTGCCCCTTCGCTCGATATCCATTCCATCTCATTCCCTTCCACGTTCTCCACCCTTTCCTCCATCCAGCCAACCCAAATCATTCGTGGATCTGGGATCCAAGCTCCTGTCTGACCACTTCACCGGAGCTCTCCACATCTCTGCCTCCCACATTGCTAGTAGCTTTAATGAGTGGTCGAGGGAGTATCCCTCCGGCCTCCTATAATTTGTGTCTAGGTCTCGATCCCAAAGGATCCCTCTAGAGCCAAAGACTTGACCTGGTTGAGCTCCAGGTTACCTGTAGCTATCAAAAGCCGCAACTTGACATCCGAGCCACCTTAGCCCCATCAGAGAGGCCCTGCACATACGGAACTATCCCAACAAGCGTACCCACTGTCGCCTTGAAGATACATCACTGGAATTGCCTGGAAATCGAAGATCGAAGTTCATCTCAACTGAGTCCATCGCTATTCTTCCAGGTCGCTTCTCAACCATATGATCAAAGCCAAGCCCTCTAATCTGAAGCGTTCTTTTTGAGTGAAATGGTGAATCACTGTAGTCGAGGGCTCGGGTTCTCTGCTGTAGTGCATTACAGCACTACAGCATTGCAGCAGAGGATCCGCACTCTGTAGTCGAATGATCTTCTAGTGTCAAGCACGTGACGGTTGGATCCAACAGGATTTAAGTGGTATATTTGCATAAAACCCCCTCCACTTTTTGCATTTCGTGAAAAGTGTTGTAAATATTTTAGTAAGTTTGAAACTTTATGTGAAATTTGCAACAAATCCCCAGTATCTATTTGTAATTGCTAGTGGGTCCACTACGGCTCACGTGGCTCCCCACATGAGTTAGGTAAATTACTTGAAGACCCCTCTAGCTTTGTATATTTTTTAGTATTAAAAAATCAAGTTGTAGTTCAACTTTTTGGTGTTTTTGCACATGAACCCCTAACTTTATTTTTATTTGCATAAATTACTCTACCGGCTTGATATATTTTTAGTAGGCTTTTATATTTTCTAAAAATACTACTCATGTTCCAAAAATTATAAAAAAATAGGATTATGTGCTTGATTAATTACTCTTCCATGCCATATATATTATTTTGCATTTCACACACATTTTCTATTCATTAAAAATCAAAAGAGCATGTTTCAGTCCCTTTTGCTGTAAAAAATATAAAAAAATCATGAAACCATAATTAAAAATTCTAATAAAATTACCTAGTATTTATTACTCTATTTTATACCACCAGACAAAAAATACAAAAAATAGCAAAATAAAAATTTCAAAATAAAAAAAACCCTTGCTAACCATAAAGAATTACAAAATATTTTTGAAAATACTAAAAAATTAGTTTTCTGCCCTAGATTTTTATTTATATTTATAATTATATAAAAATTAGTTTAAGAAATTTTGACCCTATTTAGTATTTTTAAAACTCAAAACAATTTGGTTGAATTATCAAGTCCCTGATTTTATATTGTTTAGACTTTAAAACTGCCTAAAATCTAGAAAAATTACCTAAAACTCACAAAAATAGAAGGAAAATATAAAAACATAAAAATATTTTATTTTGTAAATTTTGATTATATATATTTGTAATTATAATACCTTATATTGTATTGTATACAATATATAGTTATATATAATTAATATTATTAGTGATTATTATAAATACCTCATAAATATTTTAAATCTCTTTATAAAATAAAAAGGATTATTCTTTAGATTTTTCTCTAATTTTTGTACATTTATTATATATATTATATTATATATTATCTATATTATACATATTACATATATAGACTTATATATAAAAAATCAAAAAATATAAAAAGAAAATGTAAAATATAAAATATAAATATAAATATAAAAAGATATTTAATTACAAAAATCCACAAAAACATTAATTAATTTAGTGAGCGAATAGTGTACAAAACTACATTATTATTTATTCATTATTTACTTATAAATAATAATCCAAGCTATATCGATTTGTTTCATGTGTTTGACACCATACTCTGCTTGTCATTATATACACTTTTATTGTAAGGTTATAAAAATTTTGATCCATACATACTTTGATCTATTTATTTATTACAGGTTAATTATTGAACTTAGTTGAGATCTTTGTGAGAGTTCATCACAACATTGTGTATCTCACCTTGTTAGCGTACACAACTCCTCCTTTGGTTTTGGCTATTTCAAATGACGTCGTTACCGGGGAGCAATAGAGTATAGCGCTCAGTTGTACATTTTTATATATTATTATTATTCCTCTTTTATTTATGTTGTTTTTTTATAATCATAACTATCTCTGACCAATATTTCTTTGTTGTTCTTTCTTGGGAGGGACTGTGCGATGAAGGCCGCTTCCTAGGAAGTGGAAGCACCCAAGCTGCAAGGAGGTTGGCACTCTTGCTTGTAAGCCAACCAAGAGAGAGCAGGAGAGAGAGAGAGATGCAAAAAGAGGAGAGTAGTAGCATATATTTTTATTTTCTATTTTAAGAGGAGAGTTTTATTTTTTTATAATTAAATTTTAATAATTGTAGACACTTGGGCTCCTCACACTTCACGAGGTCCATTACCCAGGTGTCTGTTCACATGATGACCTTGCTGATTTTCTCGTCGTTTTCACCACTTTCTTTTATTTTGTTTCATGAAGTTTTGAGTTTTCTGCCTTTCTTTTTCTTTTTTTGAGATTGAGCCCCATGCACGAGATCAAGGACCTCAAAGTTTGCAGATCACAGCTTACAAAGGAGGTGGAAGAAGTACGAGGAACTTTCCTGACAGTGTATACACACTCTTATAGGGATAGCGCTCATAAGGACTTATTATAAGATCTTGCATGCAAAACAAAAATAAAATTGAAAATATAAAAATAGCCGAACTCTTGCAGCTTCATCTATGTTAAGTTGGTGAACCTAAAACTTGTTTGGTGTTTTTTTATTTAGCTAATCAATAAAAGTTATAGTTGCTGAGAGCCTATAAGAAATTAGTCAAGATCCGAAAACCAATATCTAAATTGACTCTTTCCAGCTAAATCCAGAATTGGAGTCAGCACGTACGCACGTATGAGTTGCCCTCCATCCTCCCTTTACCTTTTTTCTGCAAGAACTTAAAGAGGATCTCATATAACAAACTTAATGGAATAATTTAAAATTCTATTAAAGTTCATAAATATCAAACTCTTAAGAATTAAAGTTTGCAAATAAAATACTTATAAAATTGCGAGTGAA